>CAJGYO010000008.1:28852761-29257358 GCA_904845875.1 Miscanthus lutarioriparius
TCTTTAAACACTCACTTAAGTCTTGAAATCACGAAATACAAGTATCAAAGGTTCAATATTTGTATTTATAATGCATTAATTTTGGATTGCTCCAATCTCATCTCTATGCCTATCTACCTTTTAAAAGCGTTATCTATGCATGCCTTTTAAACAACATCTTAAAGTGAAATAAGTGAAATGTGTGCATGGCTTTTAAACTGCATACGTTACTAGAAAATTAAGCAAGTTGACAACTATACTAATAACTATACAACCGGTGAGGGAGCAAGCTAGTTTTTTCTTTTCTAGACTTCTTATTTGATCGTCAAATTGTTTGAATACCTTGTAGGGACTACAAAGTATTGAAACATTTAAAATTTATCTAAATTATATAATATTCCAAGTGAATTAACTCCCTTAAATCATTAATTACATCTATACCTTCCATTAATATCGGCTCAAAATATGGTGACTACGAGAAACACATACAATCTTAGAAACATATATAGGTATTAGAAGTTTGTATTTAGTATCAACAACTAACTAAAATTACTAATATTTTACGGTCTCTTCGTTTTGTTCGGTCACGCGATGATGCGGTGGCGCCCCACGTAACATTATAAACATGTAATCTCAGATCTCATTTGGTTCGTGCCTCACGAACGTCATGCGTGATGATGCCAAGCGCCTATAAACGTGTAGAATACCGTTTGGTTAGTGGCTATAAACATGTAGAATACCATTTGGTTCAGGCTTACAAACACCGCTGGCGATGATGCAGTCACGTTGACTAAACTCGGCGATGAAATAAACCGCCCGAACTACGGCGTGTGTTGGCATCCCAAATGAACCGTAAATGCGGCGATGAACCAAACACAGTGGATCGGCAAATCCATAGAACCAAACAAGTTAGGCAGCGAGTTCGGCGTGGCGTTAGCCGTGGCAAGGTGAAGAGCATGAACCAAACATGCCGAAGTCCTCCAGAGTCTGTACTCCATGGCGGCGCGTTCTCGGCTTTGCTCTTCCTCTCCATGGCCGCCCGTCGGTCGAGCAACACATACACAAATAAAATCTACAAATAAAAATCTATCTATGTGCACACACTCATACACACATTCGCTGTCGTGAGGACGGATGGGTGGAGGACAGCGAGATGGCGGAGGTGATCTCTTGGCAACGAGGATCTGGCAGGGGACGACGACGCAGCGCCTTCGACAAAGGGGCTGACGATGGCGAGCGCCCGGTGAAGGGGCAACGAAAGCGCCAGCGATTGATGCGTCTTGCGTGGAACCAGGACAACGAAAGCGCTTTGACAAAGGGCGAGGATCGATGGACGGCGATGAGGCCTTGATCGAGATCTGGCAAGGGCGAAGAGATGATGGCGGCGGATGGGTCTAGGCGCCCGCCATTTAATGGGAGAAGCGCTGGCCGGGCTGGCCGGTGGAATGGCGAGAAGCGGGAGAGGCGCGGTGGAGGCGAATCGGAGAGCTGGGGAGGCGGCACGGTGCGGTGGTTCTTGCGAAGAATGAAGGCGATGGATAGGAGAAGAAGGCGAAGCGATATATATTAGGGATCTTTAGTCCCGGGTGAATCCACGGACAGGGGCGGCTAAAGGCCTTTAGTCCCTGCCGATGGTAAGAACCGGGACTAAAGGTCGACTCTTTAGTCCGGTGCATCCATGACCGGGACTAAAGGTATTTTTTTACAGTATAAAAAGCGTGAGCCGACCTTTAGTCCGGGTGGTTGATCGACCCAGAGGTAAAGGTGGGTGAAGCGATTAACTTCTGCGGGTTCTGAAGTTTTTCCTTTTTGTATATTTTCTTTTATATAAATATACGAACAGTTATTAATTGCCTAATAAATAAAATATCATCCGAAAAAATTATAATAAATATTCCATTATTTGGTTTTTGTATTATTATACACAACAAAATTTGTAACCTATACTCTTTTGTTTTCTCAGATAAATATTTAATATAGTGTAAATAATAATTACAATTTGCACCATGCAAAAATATACTACTTGATTAAAATTATTAAAACTATTACTTTTCGACGGAAATAAGTTTTCACATCTTATTAACGTTGATCATTTGGTTTTTCATCACACATTCTCCACGGAAATCCAAAGTCAAGCGTAAAATTCATTTAAACCGTAGAAAATACAAAACACGATAAAAAAAATCAAAGTTACAATTATTACATAATAGGTCTAATACATCACTATATATATCAAGCGGAGCACAAGAGTGAACTTCTTCTTAACGTGATATCCCTTGGTTATGATCGCTAAGTAACCATGGAGTATCCTCATCATTTAAATTTGGATGCTTGGGTCTTTGTTCACTATGAAGGGTGGAATCAGTCATCCTTTTTCATAATCTTCGACGATATGTCCGATTTGTCTTTAATTCCGATGATGTTTCTTTTCTCCAGAAAAGAACTATGTGGCGCTTTTGGCTCAATGATTGGGTCGTTGTTGTTTTTCCCTCTCATCGGTTTTGTAGACATGTCCTTGACATAGAACACTGATTCACATCCTGGCTAGGGACGAACGGTTTGTCTTTGTACCCAATATTGTTGAGGTCCACGGTTGTCATTCCATCTTGGTTGTATCGCTACCCCACCTCCAATCGCCTTTACCCATTGGCACTTGAACAAAGGTACCTTAAAAGTAGGTGCATAGTTTAGTTCTCATATCTCCTCTATGCGGACACCACTGTTTTGGTTGGTGCTCCTTTTATCTTGGGCTACTGTGTAAAATGTATTCCCATTTATCTTGTACCCTTTGTATGTGAGGATATGCCACGATGGTCGCTTAGCCAACAAATACAATTGCTCATCAATACTCTCATCACCTCGACATTCTTTTCGCAACCGGGTCATTTGAAAGTTTCCATGTGCCGACGCTGTAATCCAAGCTTCAGACTTCCTCGAAAACTCGGATCGAGCAACTCTTTATGTGTCTCAATATACTGGATCCACCAAGGAGGAGTTTTGCGAATCGCATGTAGTGTGCTTTATTAAAATAATTGTCCCTGCGTATCAATATATGTTTTCTTCCATAGTGTCCCTTTCCACTTAGTCTCCCCTCGTCGTGATTCAGAACACCAATCGGGCTCAAGGTCGGGAATAAAGTCAACACAAAACTCAATGACCTCCTCTGCTCCATAGCCCTTGGCGATGCTTCCTTCTGGCTGAAGCACGGCCAGAACATATTTCTTTAGGACTCCCATGAACCTCTCAAAGGGAAACATGTTGTGCGAGAACACGGGATCTAGAATACTAATCTCCTTGGCCTGTGAACTAGAAGGTGTGTCATGATATTAAAGAAGGAAGGAGGAAACACCAACTCAAAGGCGAGCAAGACATTGAACCACATCATTCAGAGGTTTAGCTAGATCCATTGGATCGATTGCCTTCTCGAGAAATTGTATTGATGAATGCACATAGCTTCACGGTGGCTAGCATTTTACATTTGGAGGTAGAATTCCTCTTAATGCAACTGGAAGCAATTGCGCCATGAGCACATAGCGTATCATGGGGCTTTAATTTTAGGAATTTCTTCTCCGCACATTTATTATACCCTTTATATTCGAGGAGAATCCAGATGGTACCTTGATGCTTGCTATGCATTCAAGCATGCTTTCCTTCTCTTCTTTGCTAAGAGTGTAGTGGCGGGACTTAAGTAATGGCGTCCATCATCTGCCTTCTCTCGAATGTAGGTTGTTTCGTTCTTTCAAACACCGCAGTCCCATCGTGCTTCAAGTGTGTCCTTAGGCTTCCATACACACCCATGAAGCCTAAGCAGGTTCACACAAAGATTCTTCGTCATGTACATCACGTCGATCGTGCTACGGGACCTCTAGGACTTGCCAATAGGGTAGCTCCCAAAATATGGACTTCTTCTTCTTCCACATGGGTGCGTGACCTGTCGCGCTGCTCGAACAGGTTTGCTGCTATGTGCCTTTCCAAATACTACTTTCACATCCTGACCATATTGAGTACATCCTCTCTAGTTCGGTTGTCCGGCTTGGTCCGGTGGTCTCCGCCTTACCTTTAAAATGTTTGCCTTTATTTCTTAGGGGTGATTCGCAGAAGAAATCAACGATGGCCAAGGTACACGACCTTTTCATATTTTTTTCAAGAATATACCTTTAATGTCATCAAACAAAGGTGTGTATGCATTATATCCCTTGTTTAATTGTCCTAAAAGATTACTTAGAGCAAAGCAATCATTGATTGTTACGAACAACAATGCTCATAGGTCAAAGTGCTCTTGTTTGTGCTCATCCCACACACGCACACCTCGGTTCTTCCACAAAAGTAGAAGTTCTTCAACTAGTGGCCTCAGTACACATCGGATGTCAAGTGTTGTGTTGCCTTGGACCTTGGATGAGCACTGCATCATAATAAACTTACGCTTCATGCATAACCAGGAGGAAGGTTGTAGATACATAGAGTAACAAGGCCAAGTGCTTATGACTATCGCTTCGCTCCCCTAAAGGATTCATACCATCCGTACTTAAAGCAAACCTTAAGTTTCTTGCATCATTTGCAAACTCCGGGAATTTCTATCGATTGCTCTCATCGGGACCCATCATGCCAGGTGTCTCAACATATTGTCTACCTTACGGTCTTGTTTGTGCCATCGCAACAACTTTGTATGGTCTTTGTTTTCTCAACAGACGTTTCAAGCGTGGTATTATAGGAGCATACCACATAATCTTGGCAGGGATTTTCTTCGTGGGACGTTCGCCCTCAACATCACCTGGGTCATCTCGTCTGATCTTATACTGCGATGCATGACATACCGGGCATGCATCTAACTTCTCGTACTCTCTCACCACGATAGAGGATGCGGTCATTAGGACATGCATGTATCTTCCGATTTCTAATCACAAAGGGATGACCACCTGCTTTGCTTCATACGAAAGTGACGGGCAATTCGTTATCCTTCGAAGCATCTTCTTTTGGATTTTCAAGAACTCCCCAAATCCCTTGTCGATACACCATTCTTTGCCTTCCATTGCGTAATTCCAGATTGTGGTACCCAACTTTTTACATTCGCATCACAAGTTGGGTATAGCAATTTCTTGTGATCCTCTAGCATGCGCCGAACTTTATCTTCTCCTTTTCACTTTCGCAGATTCTCTTTGTGCGGCCACGAATGGCTTCCAGCCAAGATCATCGGCCGGCTCATCTTCCGCCACTACTACCTTTTCTTCAGCTTCCCCATTGCGGTATCATTGAAGGCACCATATTCAGTAATAATGTCATCATCGTCCCATTGTTCTTCTTCACCTTCTTCTATTACAACCCCGGTTTCTCCGTGCTTCGTCCAACAAATATAGTTTGGCATAAAATCCGACTTCAACAAGTGTAAATGAAGACTCCTTGAGCTAGCATATTCCTTCAAATTCTTACATATGGCACATGGGCAGCACATGAAACCACCGCGTTTGTTTGCCTCGGCCACATCGTAAGAAAGAATGCACGCCTCAATGAACTCTTGGGATCGACGATCGAAGATTGTACATCCAATGTCGGCTCATCCGCATTACATGACATACATACCATATTAAAACCTAGAACATAATTAGTTAATTATACGACATGCATGCCACCACACAAGGTATTAATTTATGAAAGTCTCACTACAATGTAGACAATTTCAACTACCAGTAAAAACACTAAAGCTAAAATGCACTTCAATGAGATAAGGATTTTAAGCGACCAATCCCAACTAAAAACAGCAGACAGATCATGCATTTGTTCAACATCTATGGGCTTCTTCCATAGGATCACTGCCTCATCAGCCACAGTAGCTGCCTGTGCAAGAGAGTTTTGCACGTGTTCAACATACTCTTCCTCCCAGTACCAAATTTTGAACATCCAATGCCATCCCACTTAAATTAAAACAAAAATTAGAACTTTAATCACAATCATCATGAAAATAAGTATAAATTAACTATACTCATCAAATGCGACAAAATAACTCACATTGCGATCCAGGACATTTGTAGAAGATACGGCCTTTGTTGGGACACTCCTTCCTCACCTGGTACTCCATCACAATCTTCTCCTCACACTTGCCGCATGCAATGAGAGAGAGGTCCGGCCTCAATCGCTTTGCCATCTACTCTCTATACTCATTTTTAATATAATATAAATTTCTCATTTTATAAACAAATAAAATTAAAAAAACTCTAAAATTCTCTATATCTCTAAACCATGAAGTTTGCTATGCATGCTAGAAATAAAAACTTAATACTAGTTTTGAATAACTACTTTAACCTTCCTTCACCCAAATATGCAAACTTTAAAGTGATTTTGAGCTTAAATGGCTTACAAATAAAAAAAATTCCACCATAAAAACCACATATATCTAGTCTACAAAATGAGATATGCTACTGATAAAATATGAGAGTATAAAGTTGGTAACCTTTATAACCGAAGAATCGATGGAGGAATCGAACAAAATCTTGTGATTACCGGCGATGAGGAAGAAGAGAAGCCGGCGATGAAGCAAGAAAACACTGAGCTCGAAGTGGCTCGGGCTCGGGGAGGAAGAAAGGCTATATAGGAGGGGAACTGTAGTACCGATTGGAGACAGAAACCGGGACTAAAGGTCCCTTTTTAGTCCCGGACGGAACCTCCAGCCGGGAGTAGACTTTTACTTTCGGTTGAAGGTACCAATCGGGAGTAAAAGTTAACCTTTAGTCCCGGTTAGTAGCTCCAACAGGACTAAAAGGTCCCTAATGACAAAAAGCCCTGCCGCGATAGCCATTGGGCGGGGACCTTTAGTCCGGTTGAAGCTACAAACCAGGACTAAAGGTCTCTCTACTCCCGGACGCAAAAAATACCGAGACTAAAGCCAAATTTCGAGGCGAGATCAAATGCCGTTTCTCTACTTAGTGATCATTCATCGATGATAGACTTTTAATTTAGATGGATCATGAATGCATTCAACAATAAGTAATTTATCTGGAGGCTGGAGGTAGGCATTGTGCGATGGAGGTAAATAAATTTTTGGATCCGGAGGAAGTATATAATAGCTTATAAATCTTTGGCAAGGCAACATTGCAATTACTGATACAAAGAGGAGGTGGTTGTTGTTTTTTTTCATTTTTCAGCCTTCGTTTAAATACGTAAACGATCGTGGATTATTTACTGCTGGCTGGTTTAGTGTGAGAGAAAAATACTGTTCCAGTGTATAATCCACGATCGTATACGCGCAAGAGAACAGGCTTGCTCGTATACGATTGCATATGAAAGTTTATTTCCAATTTGATACTGCTGGATATCGAGAGTTTTATCAACCACTGTGCTTGTATCATATTTTTTTCAATTGACTCACATGCCTGACGAGCACTAGAACTAGAATGTGTTTCTACAGACAAATCTAACTTAACCTACTTTTATAGTATAAATTTTTTATATGATCATATTAATTATAGGTCAAAGATAACAAAGTTTGAATTTTGAAATAGGTGCATGCATGTCTTATATTTGAGATGGAGGGAGTAGTAGTACCAGTAAGAGTTAAGCAACATTTATTTATAGAAAATACAATGTCAAAGTCTTAGTAATTGAGTGACAATATTAGGTGAACTAATATTTTTCTTGTGAGATGATTAGGTGCTTAGTCCACAAGCTAGTTGAGACATACATGGAGCTATAGAGGAGATGGCAAGGACCATGGAAGTGAAGTGCTCAGCAAGTGATAGAAGGTGATGGAGATGGATGGAATTGGAAGCAAAAATCTGAAGGCAAAGGTATTTGCACTGGCCCAAGGTGTAGAGAAGTGAATGGTCAGGTTTGAATAGATAGTGGTACAAGATGAATTCTTTGCTAATGCAGTTATCTAGTGCCACTAGTTGAGGACTAATAATACATATGTGTTAGATCGAGTGGCACGGTGAGGAAGAAGTGAAAACCTTTGCAAAATATTTTAAAAATGCTACCTCAGTGATGAATGTGTTCGTATTCCTATGGAAATTCGTTTGGAGTTCAGTGTGGTCTTTACACTCACCGGAACTGTTCTTTGGAGATCACCGAAGAGTAAATGTGACTCATTTACACCAGTTTGAACATTACACTAGTGTTTTCAATGGGTCACCGGATAACTCCGGTGATCATTAGAGAGTGCACCACTAGAGGTTAGTTAACGAGGCCGTGTAATGTAAGTTTGAAAGAAAAAGGCCATATTTGTGTTTTTCATTCCCATCTCAAATTAAAAAAATGAGTTGTGGCAAAACTACCCCTTAATAGAATCTCGTCCTCAAAATTTGTAAAGGCTAGCAAAAGACGACTCTTCATACATATCTTCATATTTTTCTTGAGGTTAAGATATATAAGAGTGATAAAGAAATTTAATACCATTTATTTAGCAAGTATAAAGCTACATTGCTCCTGATTCCAAACAAACAATTGTTATTGTGTTGATGAGGACATACTAAATGCAACATTTTGGTCATTACAAGCATCCTTAGTTGCCACCTTTAACAAAGTTCTTCCTCATAGCCTTCCATTTAGCCCGATGCAAACGCTTGTTTGGGCATTGACGGATGAAATGTCCTTCCTGCTTGCAGTAGAAACAAGCTCTTTTTGCTTTAATACTCCGACGGTTGGACATTGCCTGAGGATAAGTGGTTGATGATGGACAGAGCACTTGTGTATTATAGAGCTGGGGTTGAGCTTGATCTGGTCTTTCATACAGATCTTCAGGGAAAAAATGTGCTCCCATTTTTGTGATAAGGTAGTTGTGAGAACTGCTATCTGTTTGACTTTGGAATGCCATTCTGCTCTTCTCCACTATTTCATGTAGTTTGTTCTCCACTACCAAAGCTTTATCTAGGAGCTGCTGGAAGTTGTCAAATGAGTGAGCTACTAGTAGGTACTGAACACCAAGGTTTAAACCTTCCATGAAGTGATCTTGCTTCTTCTCATCAGTATCCACCTCGCTAGGGGCATAACGTGACAAATGAATGAATTTATCTCGATACCACAGACAGACATGGATCCTTGCTTTAAACTCAAAAACTCCTTTTTCAACTTGATTAATCCTGCTGGCATATGGTGTGATCTAAAGCTATCCTTAAACTCCTACCGGGTGATATTAGCTGGAGTTGCATGAGAGCAGTGTAGAAGTCCCACCAATCCAATGCTGCTCCCTCAAGCATCCAGGAAGCAAATAAGACCTTCTCTCTCTATCATTGCTTTGAGCGATCTCTAGATGCCTCTCCACTGATTTGAGCCAATCATCAGCTTCTATAGGCTCAGAACAATGATAAAAAATAGGCGGACCACCCTTCATAAACTCTCCATGCCTATCGCTAGGTGGAGTTTGCATCTGCTGAGCTTGAGCTTCTTTGGAAAGAGGTCATTGTCTGAACTATTCCTTGCAAAATCTGAGTCTGCATAGCCACCATCTTCTCCATTGTCACAGTGCGGGAGGAGGTGGTGGGTTCTTGTTATAAAGTGTTATTACTGTGCCTCTCAGTGTTGCTCCTTGTGTTAACCATCTATTTGGGTGAAAAGAGGATGATCATGGAAAGGGTATGAGCAAGATATAACGTGTGAAAATAAGGTATATAATGCAAGATATCATAGCATGGTATAAAAAAATAAATACAAAGAACAAGAATACAAGATAACATGATTCAGATAATAAGATTAAAACCCCTAACTAATGACTCCCTCCATTCCAAATTATAAAGACGTTTTGGTTTTTCTAGATACGCAGCTTTTGCTATACATTTAGATATACACTATGTCTAGATTAGAAAAAAGCCAAAACGTCTTATAATTTCGAATAGAGGGAATAGCACTTAAACTAAGAAAAATAACTTTTGTAGTCATGGATAACAACCTACAATACATCACACACATTACAAAGATGCAGCTCATGCATAAACATAATAACAAACACGCAAGCAAGCCTAAACTAGTTACTAAACGCGTTTGAAACTAATCAGCTTCAGCCGGCTTATCAGTTAGAATCTATAGTATTTTTCTCTCACAACAAATCAGCTTCAGCCGGCTTTAATACCAGCCGAACAGGCCCTAAGTGTTTCTTTAGACTACATGGTGAAAAAGAATCCTAGAATTTGTCCGATAAGTTGTAGCCATCTTTAGGATACATAAGAGTGAGGTAAGAGACAGTCCTAAAAGCATAAATATTGAGGCAAGGAATAAACACAGGAGCAATGAATTAACAAGCAACAAGCGGGGGATAAAAAACAAGGATAAGGATATAGTATAACAGAAAATGGCAAAAGTTTCTAAGAATAGAACCAAGTGCTGATTATATGTGCACCAGGATCAGTTTTACACCCATGTAATGACATCATTAGTGAATAATATAAATATTGCTTTAAATAAAAGAATTTAATTATTACAAAGTTCACTCAAAGTCATTAACAAAAACAATTCAAACATATCACAAGCTAACTCGTAGTGGAACATCTAATCTTCCACTCAAAGTCATTAACAAAAACAATTCAAACCTATCACAAACTAACTCGTAGTGGAACATCTAATCTTCCCCAGGCAGCTTACTATGGAACACATATGCCTAGACTCCTGATAGTTCTCTAGAAACTCCTTAAATTCTCTATCTAAGTACCCATGCGGTATTTTTCCAAAACAATAATAAAGCAAGCGTGAATATCATCGTACTGAGCGTGCGTAGGGAATAAATGATACGCACAGGCTTAAAACAAGGAACAGCTAACACTGGTTATACTGCAGTAAGCTTTTAAGTCGGTACATTTCATTAACAACTTGTTTACTAATAAAGTATGTTATCCCAGAACCATTAGCAGATTACATATAAATAAGTTAAATAACATAAATTAAGCATGTATGAAACATAGCATAAAAATTAACAATATAAATATAACATGCGAGATCCAGGTCGCTCTTAACCATGAGAACTAGTATATTAGTTTCAGATACTCTTCAAAGGATGCCGATTTTTATCCACGTGATGTGATACTAGTTTGCCTAAGGTGGACATCCTCTTAAACACTTCCAAAGTGAGTAGGCAAGATTTCACTACGAGGCCTTTCCAAAGGGTCCTTCCAAGCGTATTAGTTTATAGAGCACACACTGTAGAAGCAATCTCCCATACCTAGGATTAGGCAAGCGTAGGAGAAAACTCCTATATCCATGTTAGTATTAAACTAATGTCCACACAAGGATCCTCTAATTAATTAGCTAAGACTAATGATTAGTTAAATTGTGGTTGCAATGTTTTCTTGGATGTTCACTCCATGTTCCAATTAAATTCATTATAGGCTATCACCATCAATTCCATATACAATGATAAGGTGGGTTCCAAAACTTGTCCAACCAAAATCATGGCAAGCCAAAACTTAGGCTTCCCAAAATCAGGGCTTGCCAAAGTTAGGAAAAAATGTAGGAATACATTTGGTTGAGTGCCATGACATAGTAGTGAGCACTTTTTTCTCTTATGAGATTGAGGAAGTTTCTAGTTGCTTTGACATCATTTTGCCGTACAAATTGGTGTGCCAATTTTTTTGTTAATAAGCCAATCAATAGCCAAAACTTGTAGGCATGCCTTAATTTTGGTTGGGCAAGTTTTGGCTCCCAACCAATCAGGCCCCTACGTTCATATACCCGAGCTAACAAGGAAAATTGTACAACCTATGAAGTCCTTATGAGGTTTGACACGTGCATGCAGTATGTAATCAATGATAAATGAGATATCAAAATGATCAAGGACACTTGCCTTTTATAATGTTTTTTTTGTTCTTTGCTTAGAGTCTTGAAAATCTTGCTCTTGAATGTTCAGCACTTGCTCTCCTAAACGTAGCGAACAATGATCACATAAGCATATATATGTAGATACAAACAAACAGATGAAGATAAATAAAATAGTACACATAATAGAAATAGAATGGAAAAAGGAGTACTAAAATGTCCAATGGAAACAGAATGGAAAAGGAATACTAAAATGTCGATGCAATGTTTTCTTGGATGTTCATTCCATGTTCCAATTAAAGTCATTAACGGGTATCACCATCAATTCCATATACAATAATAAAATTGTATCAACAATTTATAAGATCATCATATATCGTAAATAAAAGGTAAAGCAACTAAGCATTTACTACCCTTCATATACCCCAGCTAACAAGGGAGATTGTACATCCTATGAAGTCCTTATGAGTAATGACACATATATGCAGTATGTATCAATGATAAATGGGATATCAAAACGATAAGGACGCTTGCCTTCTATAATGTTTTGTTGTTGCTGCGTCTTGAAAATCTTGCTCTTGAATGTTCACCACTTGCTCTCCTTCTAAATGTAGCGAACAACGGTCACATGATCATATATATGTAGATACAAACAAACAAATGAAGATAAATAAAATACTACACCAAGCAATAGAAACAAAGGCCCTATTCGCTTGTCTTATGAGTCGTACTATTTCAGCAAACAAACAACGTTTTTCTCTCAAAATAAATCAGCGAACGATACTTTCAGCTATGACTTTTCAGCAAAGCGAACAGAGCCAAAATAGAAAAGGAATACTAAAATGTATAACATGTCGCTACTGTGGTGTGAAGAACGCAAGAATCATTACAACCGGATTTATGGCTTGAAAGGTATAAATATTCCAAGGTATATATATTTAGCATGGTAAGAAGGTATTTTCGAATTAAAGCAAAACTAACATGTACACCGTGCAAATTAATAGTTTAGTTAATCATCAGGCAAGGAAGAAGTGAGTAGGCGCTCCGCGCTCACCATTCACCAGACGGTAGATGCCGGAAGCAGATGGCAGCGACGAGAACCCGCCCAGCCCTTGACGGCAGATCGAGTTGTTCCAGTGAAGAAAATCACCGGCGGCAGGCGGCAGGCGGCAGGCGGCAGCACGACTTCGGCTCAAGTATAATGCAGCTGCAGATCGTCGGCGGAGGAACAGTGCTGACGGACGAGATCGACGTCGACGGCGGTCACGAGCTCGGCCAACGATGGTGCAAAGGCAGGGTACGGGGCGGGGCGGCGGGTTGGGGCAGACGAGGCGCGCGACGACCCGACGGGGTTCCTAGTGGTGGCGGCTGCCTCTGATGGACCTATATATATATATAAGACTATCTCAACACCGCCACCTAAAATATCACAGACCCATTTGATTTTCGGGTAGCATTATACTTAAAGGTTTAATACTCATTCGTTATTTTCTCCAACAACGAGACTAAAAGATATTTCTTTCTGCAAATAAGTTTCCAAAAATTAAAATACTCATATTTAAATGGTGTCTATCAGACAACCCAAAATTGATCGTCTAATACCTGGGCATGGGGGCAAGGGTGTTAAGGCCCACATTGGGGGAATTAGGCCCATGGAAGTATGACGGTGATCTGATTTCCAATTCCGTCTACTCGTAAAAGGAGTTTCCAACATGCAATACTGCTGAGATATCATACACGACCAATGGTTTTAATTATAAATCATATATATATTCATGGTTAGAACTCTACGCTTGGCTATGTCCGATTTTCTTTCTATGTTATCATGCTATACTCCAGCACTCTATTTGCCCCGGGCACTGCCGTTCCGGTCGGAATGTACAAACGATGGAATTCAGATATTGAGAGGATCAGTCGCAAATCTGAGACAATTTAATCCTTACAATATCATGTTGCATCAATGAATCACGAAAAATCCTCTTTGTAAGAACAAAAAGTCGACCACGGCGGGTAGAAACACAAACTTGTCGCAATACCAACACCCCATGTCAGCAGCAGGGAAGAACAGCACGTTTGGGGATCTAACTCCAGCTTGAACGAAATGGTACTATCCTATTACCTGCTTCGCACGCTCCAGAAAAGCATCAAAATTTCTGGACCTGTTCTTGTTGATTCACAGATTAAGCTCCATCCACCTATTCTGCATCGCCGCCATCAAAACCATCATCTTCAACATCTTCAACCTTTTGAGGTGCCACACTATCTTCAACAATTGTAGGGTCATCATCTCTAGACACTTCAGGGCCTGGTCCTGCAGACATTTCAGGACCTGGTCCTGCAGACACCTTGACCATTGCTGGGCGAAGTAATCTTTCCCCGAGTTTGAAACCTTTTCGGAATTCCTGGAGAATGATCCCCTCTTCGTACTTTGATGACTCTTCTCTCATAATAGCCTCATGAAGCTGAAACACAAGGTGCAATAAGGAATCATTTTAAAAGAAAAAAATATCCTTGCAAATGCTCAGATGTGGACAACTATAAAGATTTAGCATTTCTGTTGCAGAAGTCAAATAGTCAATAGACTCTACCACCTGATTACACTGAAATACTAAAAATGTAAGAGTAGATATGTAGTGTAGCAACAAAACTTTAAGTGGACTATGCAAATCTCAGGATTTAATCTAGATGATGTTTTGCTAAGACTAGCTTACCATAGGATCAAATGGTTTTGCCTACAGTTTCAACATCTTCAACGCCCAGTGAATTCAGAATCTCGATAAATTGCTTATAAATGCTCTGGTAGCTATTATTTATTTTCTCCTCTCCCTCTGTTTCCACCTTTATTTGCATTTTTGCTCTTTCAAAGTTGTCGAGAACAGGCAAAAAGCTCTCTATAAGTTCCCCTTGAACATTTTCCATCATGTTAAGCTTCTCATTTTCTGTCCTTTTCCTGAAATTGTCAAAATCAGCACTGATCCTCAAGATACGTTCTCGTTGAGTTGCTAGCTCGGCATTTAGAGCAGTGATTTTGTTCAAAAGAGAGTTTTCTCATCCTCGATGGCAAGTAAAAGGACTCTATCTCAGCAGCTTTTGCTTCATCATCATTAATCAGTGCTTCTCTGTATGACTGCAGTGTTGTCACAATAATAGATGGAGTTTCATCTGTGCTTCCAGCACCATCATCTGCAGCACTATCTCCAGTAACCCGGTTTCTGAATCCTCCTGCAGCATAGAAAAATAACATCATAAAAAAAGCCCAAGCATCCAATAGACAGATTATCTGTACATCGGCGTGGATAGAATTGCAACAAAATGAACTTCTTGACTTTTAAACAAGCATTCAAAGGAAAGCAAGATATTGTTGCACTATTGCCATCTTTTAGAAAATTCCAACCTAACATAATAAAACATTTTCCTTTAAATTATTATGTTGGTGTCATGTAATCTGCAGAAAGATTGCATCCCTGCACTGCAATTTAACTATTGTGAAGGTGTTACACAAATCAGTGCCATATTGTATCTAAAGCTAGAATGAAGGCTTTGATATATAACTTTTCAAATCCAACAGCCTCTAACAAAATTCCAATATAATAGCATAATAGCATTTATAGTGAAATGCAACAAATCAATGTCCTCAACCAACAAGATTGTGCATTTTGCTATACTTCAAGGATCAAACAGGAGACTAGCATCTTCATGAATTAGCACAAGTGCACAGGCATGCAACTGGGTACTGCTATTGCTGTCACACCATCAGAGTGGCAGCATCACATGGAAGTGTTTTTACAAGTACAGATAAGTTCCACTAAATAAAGATGCACCACCGGTGTGACTACCCTACTTATCCAAGGTTCTCCAATAGCTTTCCATAAAAGTGCAGCACCCCGTTTTTCTAACAGATAGCTAATGCTTCCAAATTAGTGAAACTTTGGGCAGTCATTACTTACAGAAGTCCTATCCAATACTCGCTCTAATATTGATCAAACTTCAAAATAAAATTACATTAGACTATAGCAAGTACAAGTTATGAAGCCAACAAGCTTATATTGAAAATGAATGATAAGTTAGCACACGAATTTAAGAATGTCTCCCAGCGAAAAAATAACTATCATGGACAACAAGGCTATATAATTTAAGTATCACAACTGTCCTACATTGCTAAATCTCGATCTCGATCTTCTTGAGGACCACCTAAAAATCACTAATCATGACTAACCAAGATCTGTTTAGGGGATGCTTAAGAAGGCAAAGCAGAAATCTTCATACCAGAAAATCATTTATGAAACAACATATTGAAAAATTCTTAACTGGTCATAGCAAACAAGTCAAGAATGAAGGTCCAGCTGCTTATTCCCCAAAATTACAGCACTTATGTATCCCCAGCCATATAATCAAAATATAGCGAAAAGAAGCAGTAGCTTCGACACAAATTGTGTACCTACCTATCCTAACAAGTAAGGGCAAATAGTTCGTCCTCAGAAGTCAATGCAAAGCAGTTGCAGATCATTACATAGACAAACCTGGTGTTTAGAGAATGAACAATATGTCACCTCCGGTTAATATTTTTCTACTTCAAACTTTCCTTAGACGCTAACGATATCAGGAATCTGACAGCTATTCTAAACAATTGAAGCAACCACCCGTCCATTGGATACAAAGGAACGACAGAGTTTACGAGCTACGGCCACCAGAACACCCACCCTCACCTGCGTCGCCGTTTGCGCAGCCTCGTCGGCCTCGGTGGCGGCCAGGCGCCGGAGCCTGCACCCGTCGCGACAGAAGACGTGCGGAGTCGGCAGCAGCCACGCCCGGAGCGGTCGGGCCGGCGCGCGCCGGGAGCAGGCGAGCCGCAGGCACCGCCCACGCGGCTCCCGTGCGGACAGCGGCGACGAGGGCGGGGGCGCGAGGGCCGCGGCCGTGCGGAGTAAGGCAGCCATGGGCGCGCGGACACCGGTGGGGGGCGCGGAGAGGGCAGAGGGGTTTTGTTTGCGCTAGCTATCGGATGCGGCCTGCGGGAGAGGAGAACAGCGGGGGAGGTACGGGATAACCCTCGCCTTCAGATGGATGGATGGATGGATGCGAAATTGGGAATGGATCGAGAATTCGAGATGGCTCCTTCCTTGCTTTTGGGTTTTCTGGAAGAGGAGTGGAGAGACTCTCGAGCACTCTCGAGTCTCGGCGTAAGGAACCCACGGCAATAATTTAGACATTAGATTCAGAAGAAGTAGGCTAAATTTCAACAAGAATTAAAAAAAGGCAATCTGAGAACCCTATATTTATGCTACTCCCTCCATCCTAAAATATAATGTATTTTCATTTATTCTAAGTTCACCTATCTTAAATTAACTAAATTTATATAAAAAAGGAACAATAATATTGTTAACATCATTATGAAATGCATTTTTATAACTTACCTTTTTGATGTGTAGTTAATATATTTCCTAACCCAAACATGCTTACAAGGCCTAACTTAGTTCAAACTGTGACACAACACGTAGTTTTATTCACAAAGAATGTTCCATGATGAATCTAGAGCTGGGCCAGAGCCAAAACAAAGCTATCGCTTTTAGCTTTCTAACGCATCCAAAATCACCTTAATTAGACTCCATATAAGTTATCATCGATTCAGTGTATGGTTGTCTGCTGATTCCAAGACAAATTCTAACTCCGAGTTAAAATTTACTGGAGCTCCACATGACTTGACACGTTTATAGGCAACACTCCCATATTCTTTAGGATCAAAATATCACAAGAATTCAATAGCATACCATCCTTAGAAACAGCATTATAAAAGAGAGTAACGAATTCACCCGATGACTAGCGGCGTGCACGAGCTCGAGTAATTGGTCATTGTAAAGTATCTGTGTCTACAACAATGATGTCCGCATCACGTCGCCTTTCTTCTTCACTTGCACTATCCACTCGACTAGCTTTTCTTGGAAGTAGTTGAAAGGACCGAGGATGCCGCCTAGAGAGGAGTGAATAGGCGTTCCTAAAAATTCAACCTTTCAAAATCTGAAAGCGATTAGTGTAGAAATTTATGATGTCTCGAATTCCCAAATCGGATAAATAAATCCATCACGAGTCAACCCTTTGAGTATCTAACAAGTACTACATATGTCTAGGAGCCACAAGCACGCAACACAAGAGTTAGAGGCGAGAATGAATCAAATCGGCTGATAAGGCCCAAATACTGGGACACGTCCAGGTATTCACTTGGTTTCTTTGGATCGACTCCGATTTCCTCCGATTGACTTACGTTTTCAAAACCACACTAGAAAAGGAGTTAGTAACTAAGGCATGCTCAATTGATAATTTTTTTATACCTTTCATTTAATACTTTTAGTTCTTCCAACTTGGAGATGAGAAACTTTTCTTGCTTTTGAAGTGATTGTTCTGGTTTCTCATTCTCTTCTTCAGGCTCATCATTCTTTTCAACTATCTTCATGATGATGAACTTGTCTTTGCGGTTGAGATGATCAAGGTTGTAGTTGTCTTCAACTTCAACATCACTCTTATCTTAATCATCCACTTGTGCTTTCTCCTTTTCTTGATCTTTCTTGTTACTCTTCTTCTTGCTTTTCTTGGCCATGAGACACAAGTGATGAGAATCATTAGATACTGAGGTTGACTCATCATTTCGCCACCATCGAACTTGATCATTGTCGCAGACACCAACTTGCTGTCTTACTGCTTCACCAATACCGGACACGTCCGGTATGTGCAACCAGCCAACACTGCATCTGCGGCTTGCATGTCTTGCTCCGGCTCGATGCTTTGCTGGTTTCTTGAGGCTTCTTCACTGCATGAAGATTCAATGGACATGTTTTCCATTGACTCAAGCTCATATGCATCATCGTATTTGGATTTTCCATATAACTCAACAAGTCTAGTCCAAATGAGATGAGCACTCTCCGGAGGTGGTTGTCCATTGAAAATAGCCTCATCTAGAACCTCTGCACTCAATGTACTCAATATGACATTAATTGCTTGAGCATTGAGTTGCACGCATATCTCATCCTCTTTTGGAATATTTTTGTAGTTGCTCCACTCAACTACCGGAAGAGGTATGCTTACATCCATAATTGCTCAACAAGAGGACTAATAGCCCTAAAAGCATTGGGTACGTGAATTGACCAAGGTAGAAAGTTTGAACCATCATTTTAGAGAAGCATCGGCTCAGACTCGTTAGGACGTTGGCATCCTTTTTCTCACGGCGGTGAGGCTTTTAGTGAGTCATTGCTCGATACCAATTGAAGGACCGAGTATGCCGTCTAAAGGGGGGGTAAATAGGCGTTTCTAAAAATTTAACCTTTCAAAATGCGAAAAGCGATTAGTGTAGTATTTCCAATGTCTCGGAATTCCCAAATCGGATAAATAAACCCCTCATGAGTGAACCCTTTGAGTATCTAACAAGTACTAAATATGTCTACGAGCCACAAGCACGTAACACAAGAGTTAGAAGGCGAGAATGAATAAAATCGACATAAGGCTCAAATACGGACACGTCTGGTATTGACACCAGTTTCACGTTCGGTATTCACGGGTTTCTTTGGATCGACTTCCAATTTCCTCCGATTGACTTCTCTTTTCAAAACCACATTCTTTGGCACCTACTAGTGACACATCAACAAGCTCAAGCAACACACATAGATCACAAATGCCAAGTGAAAAGAGAGATCGAGACACAAGAATTGTTTTACCGAAGTTCGGTCTTAAATCGAGACCTACTCTCCGTTGAGGGGTTCTGGCGACCCAACAAAGGCCGACTCTAGAGGACCACGAAAGCCACTCTAGCGAAGTCTTTTCCAACTCCTTTTTTTTCGCGCCTTCCACTAGACGATTCCTTTCCTTTGACGGTGGAATCGAACTATCACAAACTTTCCGAGGCACACTGCAAGCACTTGGGTGCTCTCCGACGACACCTAGCCGTCTAGGGCCAAAGAGTCCAAGAGTAACAAATGCAAATCACGAGATCGACAAGTATGCACAAGTGCTCAAGGGTGGCTTACTCTCAATTTGAATCTCACTCAACCCACAAGATGGATTTTGTAAGTTTGAATCAATCACTCACTAAGAGAGGGTTAGAGAGTGTTCTCAAGGCTCAAAAATATGTGAGAATTTCAATGAGAATCAGTAGGTCTCTAAAAGTGGAGGCTAAGGGGTATTTATAGCCCCTTTGAAAAACTAGTCGTTAACTAGCCGTTGGGAAATACCGGACACGTCCGGTATCAATAGCCTATACAGCACCAACGGTCACTAAGTCAGCAGCGCATGTGAGGCGGCGGAACTCCCAACGATTGCCGGAACTCCCGACCGCCAGAACTGTAACACCCTCGGTGTTACGCCCTAAACAAATTACCAAACCATGTCATGAGCATCATGTTTATGTGAGAATGCATGTGATGGAATGCGTGGATAAAATTTTTGTAACTTAAGATGATCAATAAAAATGTTAAATGAGAAGCTATGCCATAACTCGTGTATATCAAGTAGGGTTTAAAACTAATTTTTATTGAACAAAAATGCTATAGAACATATATATGGCACTTAAATAAAGTTTAGAATATGAACTTTGTAGATGACAATAAAATCCTTGCTGTAGAAAAATAACATTGCTAGCTAATATTTTTAATAGCCTAGAAATGCAATTTGGAATCAAATTCAGCTCAAAAATTTAGAATATTTTTCAAGTATGTTGACAGCTAGACAATGCCATGTTTGGGAATTCATTTTGGGAGATTGAGTTAAGGGGTGGTGTCATGTCTTAGCTCAGGTTGGTAGCCTGATATGCCCTTTGGAGCATGGCGAAGATAGTTTAGGTTCCAGAGCAACCGTTTAGTTTTTATAGGTGCTTTAAAATTCGTGCAAGACAGGATTTTGGGCTAGTTCACCGGGGGAGCGCGGTCACCACGCCGGAAGCTTGACGTCGCCACGCCGGCTTCTGCTACTGCACTTACTACCTTGCTGCATGCGATGTCCGTGCAGCGCTTCGGGCACGGCTGGCCGCCAATGGCTCTGTCGCGTGGAGCCACTGCTCCTGCTCGCACGGCGGGGCGGCGCTGTAACCTTCCTTGCCCACCGACCCGCCTCGTGCTGTGATGCAGCCGCTATCGGTGTCGTCGCATCACCATCGTGTCCGCGCTTGTCCCCTATGCCTATACCCCGCTCCTGGTCTAGTTATATGTCGTGCGCACGTGGCTGAGCTCGCCGTCGTCTTGCCATTGGGCCTATTCGGCTCGTATTAAAGCTGGCTGATAAGCCAGCTGAAGTTGTTTTGTTGTGAGAGAAAAATACTGTAGATTCTAGCTAATAAGCCAGCTGATAAGTTCAAGCGAACAGGCCCAATGGCACTGCGTCCACGCGGGCCATGCCGGTCGATGGACGCACGCGCCTATCCCATTGCGTCCATGTGCATAACACCTAGATCACGCCGACCATGTCCCGCCAAGGCGAGACCGAGACAAACCCACTTGCCGCCTCATCTCTCTCTCTCTCCCTCTGCTGTCTCCGTCGAGCCACACCATCAAATTGGGCATCGAGTGATCACTTCCATTTAATTCAGCACGTCTATGGCTTCACCATCAAGTTCTCTTACTGCCCGACCCCACCCAGCCATGAAGAGGGCACTGCCAAGCTCCAATTTGGCGCTTTTCCCGCCGCCGTGCCGATAAGGCCGCGCCCGGCCCTGGACGAGGGTAGCCCTCCTACCATCCCTTCAGAGCTAATTCACTTACACCACTAGCTTTGCCTTGCCTCCCTCTCCACCTTGCGCATACCAGTAGAACCGCTATCGCCTCCCCGTCGCCGTTGACGCGACCACGCCACCACGGTGCGCCACCGCACAGCTCGACCGCACGTGGCCACACCTCCTCCACCATCCTCTACCCCAATCGTCACCTCGGATAGGTCCACGATAGTCTACTGATGCTCCCTCGCTAGCCAGTTAGGTTCTTAGGTGCTCGGTTTCTTTGTGGCGGCCGTGCTTACCGTCGTGAAACGGACATACGCATGTATTGCCGTAGCTCGGCTCCAGCCGAGTCTCATATACCATATTGCCGCTTAGTGTAGGGATTTAGGTTGTAGTTGGAGACTGACCCATTAGATGGGCCAGCGTAGGTCCCAGGTGGTCGGCGCGGCCGTGCTGTGTCGCCGTCCGCCGCGCCACCGTGCACTGAGCCGTCGGGGGTGCGCGCGGTGGAATTCCAGGAAAGTCAGGGGGTTAAGTGAGAAGATTTGAGAAAGGGAGAAATAGTATTAGAGCTTAGGTGTGTTTCGGAAGAAAATCAGGGACTCTTTTGTAAAACGCTTGAGACGGGCGAGCTCCCCCATATGGGCCGTCTCGCATGTGGCTTGGCCTCAGGCGTTATTACATCGGTGAACCCATTGTCTGTATTGTGTTCAAATCACGGGGCAAAGCGTTGTGGGCCATGTTGAGATTCACTTTTCTTTTCCTAGGAAACTAGTAATGGTTTTCTAATTTAATTTCTGAGCTGATCTTTTCGTAATTAATATAAAATTGTGTAGGTGTCAAAATTATGAAACAAATTTAGTTAGGTTCCTAAAATTATGACCTATACATTGGTATAATTAGTTTATACATATACATGTTGATACTAGGAGCTATTAAATCGTTTGAGAATGCTTCATATTATTAAATTAATCATTGTAGGAATTTTGTGGTAAATTGGTGATAGCTTTAGTCTTGAAATTTTTATAGTAGTTTCATTGTATTATTATGTGCTCACTTGAAAGGTCCTAATGGCTAGAGTGGGGTGAATAGCCTATTAAAATTTCTACAACAACACTTAACAAACCGGTTAGACAATTATGAGGTAGAAGCAAGTGTTGCGCTAGCCTACTAAAAAAATACAAGCCACCTACCACAATTCTAGTTTATATAGTTTCTATCCACACAATAACTATGTCACTACATTAAGTTAGTGTGCTCTCAAAGGCTAACTAAAGAGCCATACTAACCAAACTAACAAGCTCTCACAACTAGCTACACTAAAGAGCTTGACAACTAGTTTGCGGTAATATAAAGAGAGTGAGCAATTTGTTTATACCACCGTGTCGAGGAAGGAGCCAATCAATCACAAGAATGAATACCAATAAAAACCAATCACCTTGGAATCAAATGATGAACACAATGATTTTTTACCGAGGTTCACTTGCTTGCCGGCAAGCTACTCCTCGTTGTGGCGATTCACTCACTTGTAGGTTCACGTGCTAATTGGCATCACACGCCAAACTCTCAATAGGGTGCCGCACAACCAACACAAGATGAGGATCACACAAGCCATGAGCAATTTACTAGAGTATATTTTGGCTCTCCGCCGGAAAAAGGTCAAGAACCCCTCACAATCACCACGATCAGAGCCGAAGACAATCACCACCCTCCGCTCAACGACCCTCGCTGCTCTAAGCCGTCTAGGTGGCGGCAACCACCAAGAGTAACAAGCGAATCCCACAGCGAAACACGAACACCAAGTGCCTCTAGATGCAAATACTCAAGCAATGCACTTAGATTCACTCCCAATCTCACAAAGATGTTGAATCTATGATGGAGATGAGTGGGAGGGATTTGGCTAAGCTCACAAGGTTTCTATGTCAATGCAAATGGCCAAGAGAGTGAGCTTGAGTCGGCCATGGGGCTTAAATAGAAGCCCCCACGAAATAGAGCCATTGTACCCCTTCACTAGGCACAAAGACGGGTGGCCGGGACGCTCCGGTCCATCTTGGCCGGATCACGAGGACCCCAGCGTCTAGTCATGTGATGCACGCCACGTGTCCCCTCTCTTCAAATACTAAGCATCCGATCCCAACGGTCAAGTGATGACCGGACGCTGCTTGTTAATGAAGTGACCGGGACCGCTGGACCTCAGCGTCCGGTCGTTTCCAGTAAGCATCCAGAAACGAAAAATCACGACTGGACGCGTCCGGTCATGCTCGACCGGACACACCCAGCGTCCGGTCACTCGGCGTCTCCCCTGTGCGCAGCCATGTCAGCAGGACCGGACGCACCCCTTTAGCGTCCAGTCACCAAGTGACCCAGCGTCCGATCAGAGATCGCCGCCAACGTCTTTGTAGCTTCTACTAACCGAACACGCCGGTCCAACCGAGGCCAGCGTCCGGTCACTTTCAGTGACCTCCATCTTTTATGTATAGGGCACCGGTGAAGTTCCTAACCCTTGCTCAAATGTGCCAACCACCAAGTGTATCACCTTGTGCACATGTGTTAGCATATTTTCACAAACATTTTCAAGGATGTTAGCACTCCACTAGATCATAAATGCATATGCAATGAGTTAGAGCATCTAGTGGCACTTTGATAACCGTATTTCAATACGAGTTTCACCCCTCTTAATAGTACAACTATCGAACCTAAATGTGATCATACTCTCTAAGTATCTTGATCACCAAAACAAAATAGCTCCTACCATTTATACTTTTGCCTTGAGCCTTTTGTTTTTCTCTTTCTTCTTTTTAAGTCCAAGCACTTGATCATCACCATGGCATCACCATCATCATGTCATGGTCTTCATTTGCTTCATCGCTTGGAATGTGCTACCTATCTCATGATCACTTGATAAACTAGGTTAGCACTTAGGGTTTTATCAATTCACCAAAACCAAACTAGAGCTTTCATCACTGTAATTTTTGTAGCATTAGAATAGACTAAGCATTAGGGTAGTTAAATGCTCTTTGTTTAATATACATTAAATCATTAGTAGAAATAAAGATATACCCTTTAAATTGCAAAATTATTTGTTAGTTGAACCCAACACTTTGCTCGATGAAGATGATAGTTAGCTTAGTATTTTAGTCATTAGAGCTAGCTTAGTAGCTTGGTATGCGCATTCTTATTTTAAGAGTTGTTGTTGCTTAAATGCTAAGTTGTTGCATCATCATCGCATGTATGTAGAGAACGAGTTGGTGAGGAGATCGTCGAGGAATACGAGGAGGAGATCCTCATGAGGGAGGAAGTCCCGGAGCCACCACCGACTGACTCAGCTGACACCGCGCCTGTCCAAGGCAAGCCCTAGTGCATAACCTCTATTTTATAATTCACCGTATATATATGTGTTGTGTATATACATTGCAGGAATTTTATGGAAACCACATGCATATATATACATACATACATACATACACATATATATATACACACACATACACACACCCTATGAGTCCTACTAGTGCAGGTTCGAGTAGATACTATGCTTAGGTCATCGGTAGCATGAGTAACCTGCCGTTGCTCACAATAGGTGATTATTATTACTCTCATAATAAAATGATGAAAAGAAAATGGAGACCGGGCAGGGATATGGCATGGGATATTGGTGGGTGTAACAAGTTGTGTCCCGTGGCCAACGGGGCTTAACTTGGTTACACTATTTTCCCTATCCGTGTCGATTGAGGACCGTCCGTTGCTGTGGATGGTAGTCAGGTCACAGACTTATTATCCTGAGCACATACTTGCTTATGGGAGCGAAAAGACTCGTTATGCTCTTGTCATGGGTTCTGTCTCTTTTCGGACCGACTGATTGGAGGCGGGGAAAGGTAGAGGTCTAAGCACCATGTTGAGACCGGGTCTCGAGAGTGGAGGCTTGGAGTCCAAGTTTGGATGGGGACCTGGACCTCTCGACATGAGTGGAATATGTTGGTCTTGTTTGTGCCTGGGGTACAAGCGAGGCGTGTGTTTTGGGATACCTAGCTCTGATACGTTGGTCCGCGAATCGCTGTTTCTGTGAGACGGTACGACTTGGCTATGGTCTAGCTCCGTAGTAAGAACTGGAAGATGAAAGATGGTGAAATGGTTCTGATTGCTCAACCCTTGCTTGAAAGTAGAACATGTGCATACTTAGAATGGTTAGCTAATGAAGTAATCATGGCTGCTAATAAAACATGATCTTAAGGATGTACTATTAGTAATGCTTTTCATAAATAAAAAGAAAACAACAAACCATATTGCCTATCATACCCCTTGGAGTCGGGAAACTATTCCCTCTAGTCGGGTAAGTCTTACGAGTACATTGTGTACTCAGGGTTTATTTTACCCCTGTTGTAGGTGTAGCTTGAGGAGTAGCTCTTGTGTGGAGGATTCTTCTGGTGGACATAGACGGATCCTTGTATCGTTTTCGCTAGATGTTCATTTTAATTCCACTATTTAATTATCGCACTCTAAATTCTGGTATTATAATAAATAATTTCTAAGAACTCTTTGTTGTATGAAATGGACTAAGTATTGTAAACTCGTACTCATTATTGGATCCTGGATGTAAATTGTGGATTGTTTCGAGTTCTCCCATAGGGTGTGCTCGACAGAACGGTCCGATGTAGCTCACTTTCAGGGTGCTTAGTGTCTAGTGGAAGACGAGCGCCTCCGAAAGTGTGCTAATTCAGGCTGTTCTGCCATAGGAACTCCTGATGTTTGTTGGAACTCCCGATAAACGAACCCGAGAAAACCAGAGAAGATGCTGTGGCCAGGCCAATACCGGACACGTCCAGTATTTGGACCTGCAGCACAACAAGTTAGCACTTGGCTCTCTCTAACTCAAATCTCACATGGGTTTGCTTGAGCACTTATGAATAATCATCTATCAATATAATGCATCCCTCTTGATAGTACGACATACCTATTTACTCAAGATCAAATGAAAACGAAGTTTGAAGCGCTTGAGTTGAATTCCTTTGAACCAAAATGCCATAGCTTTAAATCTTCGACAAGTGAGGGTGATAATCATGTTAATTTGATTCTCTCCTTGAGCATAGCCATCTTGAGCATGTGACTTGGTTTTATTCAACAAATGAAAGTTGGCTTCAAATATATCAAGTCATCTAGGATTTGATCCTCCACTTCAACATGACCATCATGATTTGATTAGTACCTTGACTAAATGTAAGTACTTCCTTCTTCACCGTAGCTAGGTTCCTCGGTCGCCAAGCCGTCGCTTGCCCTTCACCCTTGCTTAGTACCTCGAAGCCTTTCCTTGCTATCTTCACCAACTCAAGCCATCAAGTCACACTTAGTGTTGAATCATTCGTTTAGATCGTTTGTATAAATGTCTTTCAATGTAGCAAGCTTTAGAATGTGAGACCATTCCATATGCAATCCCTTATGTCTCATTAATTATTTTTCAACGTGCTTGCTTTCATATGAGTCATCGAAATCCCACAATGAATAAGCCTTGCATAAATTACATTTGTATTGTTGTCTTGTGTTTGAACTAGATTGTTTCCAACAATACATCATTTTGGCTTTCATTAAATACCTGTGAGATAACCTATTACCTGTTCACACTTAGCAAACGGGTTAGACATTTAATCATATTGTTATTCAATCATCCAAAACCCACTAAAGGGTTAGATGCACTTTCAGTAGTCCATAATGATATGCTTGAATACGGTAGTTCTTCGATTTCTGGAATGATGACTTGTCAATGGTGTCGTCCCAGTAGGTTGGTCGTTGTCAATATCTTCTTCATCAACACCGGTGGCACAACAGCCTCCATCTCGATTGACGACGATGATGGCGCAGTTAGGCCGAGCCTAAACACCTCCTTCTCCGGGACTTTAACCTTCACGTCATACCGCATCCTCTGCTCTGCTGCCTGATGGTCTACGTCCATCTCACATCCTCTTGTCTACTGTCTGATAATCTCCGTGCATCTCAACATGTGGTTTTAACTTGCATATAGGCTTGTAGTTTCGGACCACAATTTGAGCCTAGGATTTCAATCCGAACCCGTGGATTTTTAGTGAGAGTCCAAACCAAAACGTTCCATCCGAAATCTCAATCCATTCCTCACCAAACCAAAGTAATCCAATCTAAAAACCAACCCAGAACCATTCAAAACCAAACCATTAGCAGGGCTAACAATACCTCAACACCTTTAGGGATGCAAGCGGGTTTAGGTTTGCAGATAAACCGGTTTGCATCTCTACTCACTTTGACAAGCTCATCCATCAGCAGTGGTCACGACGGCTTCTACATGTACCACATATGCATGATTTTTTTTTCTATAGTTGAAATACTAAACTTTAAGGAGAAGGTAAGCTTTGTCAAGAGACATGAATGATGTGATGGACCCATTTGGCTTACCGTATGCATGGTCAAAGAACTCCAAACAGTATTGTGAAGGTGTGAGCATGTAGACCCACAAGATAAGTGATTTTAGTGGTTCTTAGGCCAGTCTCGATGGGGATGTCATGGGTGTTTCATGCATACTCGTTTTGAGATTGTCTAAAGCAAGTCGTTTTGAGGTTGGTGAAGCCCGTGTCAGTGTCGTCACCAACTTGCAACCGGAGGGTGTATTAAATAAGATGACATATCAGCAAAAATAGAATCTTTGCATGTATCAAGGAAGAGAGAAAATATTAGAGTTTCATGGCCATGAAACGATTAGCGTTGTTTCCCACACCTTGGAAAATGGATGAAACCTACATTAAGCTCGTTCTTTTGTTTCATCAGATCCGGTGTGGTTTGCTGCTGTAACGAACTGCTCGCACACTCACTGGTGGCGGAGGACACTTCACCGGCAGCGGCTCTCAACAGGTACTAACATTTTTTAAGGAAAATAATCATATTCTTTAGATATTGTGTGATATTTTAATGTGCTAGTTTTTAGATAAATATAAAATGGCTACAAAGTTCATATGACACAACTGATCACACAATTTTACAAGAATTAAATGTTGAAAATAGTCTATGAAACAGTGAAATGAAAATGTCACCATTTTGTATTTATCGAGGAAGAGAGTCTGTTCCGTTCACAAATATCAATGCTATCACGTCTAGGAAACCGTGGGCCTCCTATTCAGACTAGCCTTAATGAGAACCATGCGACTGAGATTAACGCTTTTTTGTCTTACCATCTGTGCTTGTGTGCATGTGTAATTGGTTTTATGTACGTGTTGATGCTTGCTGTCTTAAATTATCATCATCTTGTTTTTTTTTGTAAAAAAAAAAGAAGAGCTTGCCAACTTCCTTACTAACCAGGAACCAGAAGCAAACAGAAATCAATCGCGCACTGCAACAGTAATAGGCATCGTAGCTGGTTCACTTAAAACCAGCAGCGATATTTCTCGCAAAAAAAAAGCACAGCACTGGTATGCGAGAGACTCCACCGGCGATGATCCAACCGGTTGACGACGGTATAAATTCTGTTTGGTACGGGTGAGGGCTGACACACCACCAACCTCGACTGAGCAATCGCAAATTGCGTCCGGTCCGCGCCGTGGACTCCCGACTACAATCGTAATCCGCGCGGAGGAAGCTACAGCTACAGGCCACATGGAGCCCGTGTCAGTGTCGTCACCAACTTGCAACCGGCCAGGGTTGGCGAACACCCACCACCACCACCAGCCACCACGGAATGGAGCTCGACTCGACCTAATCCTCGTTGTCCACGCATGTGCATGTGGTTCGGGTCATAGACAAAAGGGGACCTGTGCGACCAGTTCCGATCGCTGCAATCCATGGAATCAGACGACGTTCCAAGTTCTTCCCGTTGCCGTGCGTCCTGTATTCGATATGTGCACTGTGCAGTGTCTTTCTAGAACCCAAATTATTCAGCGGGCCCGTTTGGGATGTCTCAATTCGTCAACTAGTACACATGGCCAAGAAGGTCCAGTCATATGATCATGTCCAGACCAAAGTAATCATGCTAAGTTCAGGCTGTACTTTCTCGATCGTCCAATAGAGCAGAGTACTGTAGTAGTATTAGTACTTTCTTAGCTCCTGTCATGCAGATTGGTTGGTCTGGATCGAACTCAGCGTTTTGAATCGCACCACTGTCCTGCACTCCCTGCATATACCCCTATGCCTATATATACAAAAAGGTTCAAGAGGTAAGTTAATTAATCTTATTAACCTGTATCATTCAGAACGGATTAAATTGTTCATTCATCATACAATTGCTGGGGCTCGTAAATCATACGGCACAAAAGGTATACACCCTGCCCAGAGGGGGCAGGCAGGAACGGAAAAGTGTGCAGGAACTATGTGTGAAATCAAAGAATCTTGCTGCAACCTACTCCCTCCAGACTCCAGTAGTAAAGCTGAAAAATCACCCTCCCTGAGCCTCTTGCTAGCGCTTCTGCTTCTCTGTGGTGCGCGTACTGGTTGGTACTGATGATGACTTCTGGGGAGGAGTTGGAGATCAGAAGTCGTAGATGAGCTTCCGGAACTTCTCCATGTGCTCCGCCTGCAGCGAGATGGCCACGGACAGACTGCCGTCGCGGTTGGCGCTGGGGAGCACGAACGCGAGCCCCTCGTACGCGATGCCGCCGGGGCCCATGAACACGGGCCGGCCCCACCCGAAGTCCGCGTCGTGGATGGGCAGGCGCACCCAGCTGGTGAGCCCCAGGTTGGGGCACCGGAACGTGTGCGCCCCGCGGACCAGCGCCGACAGGTCCGGCTGCAGCTCCAGGTAGTCCAGCGCCGACCGGCAGTACCCGTCGTCCATCCGGTCCAGCGCCGCCTGGATCACGCCAGCGCCCTCCGCCACCCCGGCCGTCACTGTGCCGGCGTTGGCCAGCGGCGTCGCCGTGAAGATCACGTTGCCGAAGTAGCCCTCCGGCAGCGGCGGCTGCAGCCGCTGCCGCCCGTCCGTGGCGCAGTACAGCTTGGTGGGTTGGTCGGCGGGCAGGCCGCGCGCCAGGGACGCGCACCGCCACATGGGCCGCCAGCACCGCGTACGTGCTGAACCGCGGCGCGCCCTCGCGCACGGGGGAGCTGCGAACGCAGGCGGCCGAGCTCGGCGCGGGAGAGCTTGAAGATGGCCACGGCTGCGGGCGGCGTCGCCGGCTTGGCCGTGAGGGCCACCTGTGGCGGCTCAGAGGACAGCATGGCGGGCGCCGGCTGGTACTCGATGTGCGGGTAGGTCGGGGTCGGCGGGTCACGCGCGCGGAGGAGGGAGCGGTCAATGAAGGGCATGACGGCGATCGGGACGCCGCGGCAGAGGTCCGCCCACGAGTTGATGAAGTGCAGGCCGGAGAAGCCGTCGGCTACGTGGTGCTGCATGCCAACGCCGATAGCCACGCCACCGCACTTGAAGTGGGTCACCTGCAGCAAAAACAAGAGCGCCAATTTTGGTTAGGTGCCGAAATTGACCTTTTTTTTAAAGTATAAGCATTCTTTAACTTGTCCGGTTGTCCCTATCAAACGAAGAATACAAGACGAGAGCAAGAGACTGAATTGAATACCATTGTGGTCGAATTATTATTGCACAACCCACACCCCAACAATTGCAGAAAATCTAATGTTTTGCTTGGCCAATCTTGGTGTTTCTTGGCACCTCGCTCGCTTCATGCTACGTTTTCACATAGTTGAGGCCAGCCATAATCATGGATGCACAGCTAAGTATGGACCAAACACGAACGGTACTGTACTATACAAAGCAAGAGACATGCAGATCAGAACAGAAGAAACGACCAAACTTTGCTTGCTGTCTCAAGAAAAGTCTAACACATCATCTTTCTGGCGCTCCTGTTGTTAGGCTGTCATTTTCTTTGATCGAGCAAGCAACGCGTGCATGCTAAGCAAAGAACAACAAGCGCGCAACGACATTTGGCTGTTCAACGAAAGAAACAACCCACTTTATTACTCATCACTCAGCATCATCAGCGTGGTTAGTGGTTACTGGGTCACACCTTGGCAAGGTGCCAGGTTTCCGCCTGCTGAGTGATGACCTTGATAGCATCTGTGAACCTTAAACAAATACTCCCTTCGTTCAAAAGAAATGAAATTATAGGCTTACGACAAGTCAAGGTTAAGTTCAACCAAGTTTATAGAAAATAGTATTGACATTTATATCTCCCGATAGATTTAACATAAAAATACATTTCACGCTTGGTCCAGTGCAAGTCTTGGTGTTTAAATTTAGAGCTAAAGTTTAGGGGGGACACGAGGGTTAGGTGTTATATAGGAATGTCATATGAAAGTGTTCAGACAATAATAATAAAACAAATTACACAAGTCCTCAATAATCCGCGAGACGAATATATTAAGCCTAATTAATTCGTCATTAGCAAATGTTTACGGTAACACCACATTATCAAATCATGGACTAATTAGGTTTAAAAAATTCATCTAGTGAAGTAATCGTAATTTGTGTAATTAATTATTTTTTAATCTATATTTAATACTCTATACATGTTATACGATTCGATAGTAACTAAAGTTTAGGGAAAGGAATAAATGTAAGATCTGAAGATCGTCCTTTCAACCCTCGGCTGTCGCAGGAATGGAGCAACGTCAAGCAGGCTTGACACAGCTTGTTTCCACGCGGACCGATTCGCGTCGGCGCCCGCGGACCGGCCATAATGTTGTCCACATGGCGCACATGCACGGAAGCACCCACCCAACAAGGCAACAACTGTGATGCGTCTACCTACGTTGACCCAGACGTTGTGCGCTGGCGGCGACTCAGATAACCTCGATCTCCTCACGCAAACCCCACTCTGTTTCGACTTTCAACTTTCAACCCTTCCCCGATCAAATTATCAAAATCCTAGTGAAATGCAAGACCCGAACCTGGAGCACGAGCAGCGGGAAGGAGGTGTCGTCCGAGAAGTCGACGGTGGGGATGAGGCGCTTGAGCTCCATGGTGGGCGCGAAGTCGCCGAAGTAGTCGATGGTGGCGTCGGGCGCGTCCGCCTCCTGGAACAGCACCCCGCCGGCGTTGCAGTCGATCTCGACGCGGCCGTCCTCGTCGCGCGCCAGCCGCCCCGCCATCGGGTAGAAGGGCACCAGCGCCTCCGCCAGCGCGCGCCGCATCCGCGCCCCGTCGAAGAAGCTGCCGTCCGGGGCCGTCAGGTCGTTCCCGTCCGCGTCCTTGCGGCGGAAGAAGTAGACGCTCGGCGTGTGGAACCGCGGCACCACCAGGTCGGGCCCCGAGTTCCAGAGCCGGCGCCGCGGCGTCTCCGCCGCCGGGTACACCATCTCCGACCCCCGCACCGTGATCTTCATCTGCACCGCGACACAAGACCCCCACCGCGTTATTATTCGTACACACAATCGAATTGATTGAATTTGATTGATCCCCCGAACGAGGACGGAGCGCCTCGTGATCGAGAATTAAGCGCAAATCCAGGCAGGAAGGAAAGGAAAGCAAGACGAGCAGGCGAGACGAGGCGAGGCCAGCAACCAACCTTGCGCGAGCGGTGGAGGAGCACGGCGGATCTGGGACGGACGCGAACTCGAGCTCAACGCGACCGCCGCGGTGTAAAAGCAGGTAGCGTTAGGTAGTGGTGCGGGGGTATAGCTCTTGGTGGAGAGCTGGTGAGCTAGCGGGGGGTGGAGCGCCTTTTATAGCCAGGCAGCCGTGCGCTCAACCCCCCGGTTTCCTTCCTTGTCGATTTTTTTTATGAAGAAAAGAAATCCCGGGCGTTTGGTGGGATGGATGACCAGCGGAAAGCAACGGCGGACGCCGGAGGGTGGGAGTGGAGTGGATGTAGGGATGGAAACAAAAACGATAATTTCCAATTTTCGAAAATCATTTTTGAGTTTTTTCTGATTTTCAGGCCTAAATGAAAATGGTAGCGGTAATAAAAAAAACAAAAATGATAACTATAAAAATAATTGAAAATGAAAGCGAAAATGATTTTGTCCTACGGGACCGTTTTCGAAGATTGCCGTATTAATACCGATAATTTACCGTCCGTAGTTACCGAAAGGCCTTGAATCCAAATTTATTTATAGACTATGTAACAGTTGGCGCACATCTAAGCATCACATCGGCACACGCAAGCACATAAGGCAAATATTTTTGTGGAAACAAACTATACGATAAGTATTTCATTCGTATAGGAGCAACAAGGCAATCAGCTAATCACGTATTGCACTACCCTAACTCTAGACAGTCATCACGAACACGAACGGAATCTGGGATTTAGCTTGTTTGAGACCTAAGATGGTGTGTGAAATGTGGTTTTAGCTTGTGGTCTTATCAATTGTGGCTTTATTTATTACTATTGTCATGCGAGATAGATTGAGTTCTACGGCTCTTCTCATGTTCTACGGTTTGACGTGTTTATCGTTTTTAGGATATCGTTCTTATGGATTCCGATCATTATCGATGTATTTTTCGATCGACTACTATCGTTTTTGAAATTACCGGAGTATCGGTGTCGTATTCGCTTCCAACAATATCGTATCGATTTTGTTTTCATCCCTAAGTGGATGGGGGTTTGGCGGTTGGATTTGGCAAGGACGCTGGACGAGGGAGGGCGGGGAGCCGGTGGCCTGCCCCGATCCGATGAGGTCCGCGCCGCATCAGCAGTGACAGAAGAGTGCACGGCCGTGCGGGGGCACGCACTTGGAACTTGGAAGGCCGACCGCGCGCGCCGCGTCTCGGCTGTCGCATGTCGGCTCGACCTGGTCTGTCCATGCAGTGATCAGCAGCGGCGACGCCGTCCAGGTTTTTGATTTGTGAACGTGAAGATGACTCTGTCCAGAGAGATTCTATATTTGAAGGGGATGATTTCACTGAAATTCCTGGTGAACATTGAACAATGACCGCTTCAATGGCGTGCATCGGTGCATGCACGGATGCACGTCAGACAATGTTTCGATCCAGATGTCGAGGTGGTGTGTTTACCCTGGCCCTTGGCAGTGGTGGTCTTCAGTCATCACAGGTTACTTGGTTTTAATAGTAGTACATTACTCCAACGAGGCTGATGACTGCCAGCACTTGTCATGCATGATCCTGTGCATGGCTGAACCAGTTGGCCCTTTTTGGAGATTCTGCTAGTTGCTTGCGCCAAACAGCTCGCGCCTCCCCCGCGTCCTGTCTCTCGTCCGGCGTGGTAGTGGTACACCTATTTTTTTCACTTGTCAGGCCTCTCAGGTCCCAATTCCCAACCAACATCCTTGTCCTTCGTGTTTAGGTCTTGTTTAAATTCAGGGGGTAAAGTTTTGGGTATCACATCAGGTGTCATATTGGGATGTCACATGGGGTGTTCGAATACTAATAAAAAAACAAACTACAGAATTCGTCGGTAATCTGCGAGACGAATTTATTAAGCCTAATTAATCCGTCGTCTGCACATGTGTTACTATAGCACAACATTGTCAAATCATAGACTAATTAGGTTTAAAAGATTCGTCCCACAAATTAGTCGTAAACTGTACAATTAGTTATTTTTTAATCTATATTTAACACTCCACGTATATATCTAAATATTCGATGGGATATGAAGTAAACTTGAAGAAGAGAAACTAAACGATGCCTTACTGCTGCTGCTGCAAGATTTTCATTTGCTGTAGGAATCAATCTAAACAAAGGCAAATCAAGCAAGCAGCTCTGCTGTTGTGGACTTGTGCTTTCTTTGGCCTGTCCGAATTCTGGTCTAGGGATGCGCTACAGGTTCCAACGCATAGGCATAGCGTAGGCCTTGTTTAGATCGCAAGTTTTTTCACTCTTTTTTCATCATATTAAATTTTTGGATATATGTATGGAGTATTAAATGTAGATAAAAAAATAACTAATTACACAGTTTGATTGTAAATTACGAGACGAATCTTTTGAGCCTAGTTAGGCCATGATTGGATAATAATTGTCAAATACAAACGAAAAGTGCTACAGTGACAAATACTGATTCCTAACCCCAATCTAAACAAGACTATATCAAGCAAGCAGCCATACAGTGACACAGGATACAGCTGTGTTTTCCTTTTCTGCTCTCTGCTTGAAGGACACAGTAGGGCACGGCTGCAGTCAAGCGTAAATCTCAGTGCGTTTGGTGAGAGAGAGATGGCAAGATAATGCTCGACATTTTACTTGTGGTGGGTCGTTGTAACGTGCAGCGCGGCACACCCGCCGTCATTTTTTTTAGATAATGGCCCGCCGTCGTACTATATACTTAGTATACAGTGGGTTTAACTGTATAAACCGCCGCCAGGAGCCAAGAAGTCAGAGGCGATCATCGTCCTTCGTCGGACTCGATCAGGAAGCACTAGCGATCGAGCTACTACGTTGGATCCGAGTCAGGGTGAGGTCACAGCCTCACAGGCCTCGTGCGGTCATGCAAGGCTCATGAAGTCATGGTAGTTGGTGGCGGTAGAAAAAGAAACCGTACTCTACACTGCTGGTTGCTGAATAAGCTGGCACATGGCGCACACGCATGAACTGAGAAGGAGGGACGCACGCGCGTCCGTAGTCATTCTAGTCGACCTACCGGAGATGGCACAAGGAAGGGAGCCGCGGTGGGGCAAGGGCAGTCCCAACGGTGTATTGATGATGGTATTTATCTTCATTAAATGACTTACCACGTAGGCAACATACTGACACGGCAACGTAGTTAATGAAGAAAGAGAGCAAAAATCATAGAAATGGTTTTCTCATGAAGAAACCAGGTCTTCTCTTGACCCAATGCACCAAAAAACCATGAAATCATCATTGAGAAGAAACAACTAGTTTCTAAGGGGCTCGTGCCGTACTTCCATTAGAGGAAGAAGATAGAGTTGGGAGAGAGAAAGAGAAAATAATTATTACTCACAGAAACCATGGGTTGGAAAGCAGTATTTTTTTTAGTATGGTATCTTATGTTATAGAAACTACTAGTTTTTTTTATTTGGACTGTCCTAAGGCGTGAGAAAAAAATTCTCTAGAAAAAGTACGAAGCTCTCTGTATACTCGTGACTCATGAGCCGTGAGAGGTAGGGGTGACAGGGAAGATTTAGAGGCATCTAAGACCCTATTGGTTCCCAACTCATCTCTACGAATCAATTTCTAGCGTTTGGATGTCACGTCCAGAAGCCTATTCCTGGACCTTGTTTATCGCGCTCATGTGGGGTCCACATTGCACGGACATCGCCCGTGCTGCTCGACCGCACGCGGAGATCGTCTGCGCCCCAACAGCTAGCTGCAGTAGGCTGCGGCCGATGAGTCCCATTGTAATATGAGCAAAATCTCGTTCTATTTTGCAATATCCAGATGAAATACTTGAAACATATGTTCAAAATAGTTGAAACACTTGTAACATATATTTGAAACACTTGTAAAAACACCAGAAAAATCTTGAAAACATGTGTGTAGCCATTGCAAACATCCAGATGAAATATTTGCAACATAGTATGAAAACACCCGAAACACTTGCATTGCAACATTTCAAATGAAATACTTACAACATACGTCTGAAACAGATAAAACATTTAGAACATACACTTGAAATATACGTGTATAGCCATTGCAACATGTGTAACAACTTGATCTACTTTTGCAACATCGATATAAAACACTTGCAATATACCTCTGAAACATCTGCAACACTTTAAAACATACGGCTTGAAACATGCGCTTTTTCAACACAATGTCACCTTGCCCTTTGGACGAATAAAGGCACGTTGTTGCAGAGCCCGACGCCGGCACGGCGTCACACGAAGCTCCTCCCCTCGCCTCCTTCCTACAGCATTCGTCGTGGAGGCTCACCGGCTCGGTGGAGCAGTCAGGGGGCGGATGCCGTAGTACAGGTGGGCGGCGCGGTGGAGGCAGAGCGCAGTAGAGAGATTTTTTAAGCGTCCGAACAAACAGATGCCCTAGCCCTAGCATTACCGTTTCTAGAGGCGTCTGGGCAACCGCCTATACAAGTCGTTGATTTGTGGAGGCTGTTGACGGTAGTTAACAACCATTATAAACCGTCAATAAAACATGTATAAGTGCATAAATATAATCACCAATTAAGGTTTTGGGGTTTAAACTAACAAATTCCACGAGTTTTGGTGAATCTGTATTTTCTGCAGGGTTTATCCAGAAAACCATCAAGATAGACATACATGTCAGATTTAATTATGCTTATCCGCCGCAAAACAGACACCAGAAGGTTCTAGAGGACTCGGGAGGACTCCACATCGAAACGGGGGATGAGAAGCTGACATGTGGGGCCGACCGGCCCCACCTGTAGGCTGCTCGGCTCCCAAGGCCCACCTGTCAGCCTCTGCGTTGTTGTGTTGGTTCCCCACCGCCTCCTAGGATGCATCTACGCCATTGCTTAAGTCGGTTTGATTCAAGGGCTCACGTTGGATGCTCTGGGCTATATATACCAGCCCATGCCACCCCCTCCAGGCATTGATGAGTCATCAAGTCATTTGAGGAGACAGAAACCCTAATCATCCTCAGAGCTCCACCATATTCTATGGCATAGTTAGTTAGGCTAGGTCTAGAGGGAGGCAAGCAGGACTTCGCTTGGATTTCCGATCTTGTCAAGAGCGTGGTTTGGTATAATCTTTGTACCCCTCTCTCTTTTCTCCATTATTTTTATATGCTAGTTACAATTGTTATGACAATATTAGTATTCATCTTATTCATGTTCTTAATTATGATGTTCAACGTCTACTTTGATTATATACTTAGTATAACTAGTTTATCATTATGTTTATGTATAAGTTCGTATAGCACTCACTCTGGTGTACACGGGGTCGGTGGTCGACATTTGTGTAAGCATGGTGCTTATACATTGTTTACATGCGGATACACCCTATATTCTGGGTCATGTGGTAGATCGCGGATGTGACACTCTCGTTGAATCCTTTGTAGTTCACTCCCCGAATATAGGCGCACGTAGGGTCCAATTACGAAGGTAGATCAAGCTCTATTCTTCATCTTCCTTAGTAATATCCCTTATGTATAGATATGACGATGATTTTAGCCATGATTAATAGGTGTAATTGCACTAATCAAATGTATGCTTTGACTTGTAGTTAAGAATGACTTAGAAATTATTCCTCTAATATTCTACCTGACTATGCTAATGCCATAGAAAGGAGTACTCTGAGTGATTTATCATTATTATTATTTATCATATATACACATCTTATCCTATGACTTACCCCTGTTTATGAGTAGAATATTGGTTATGGTTTACTTCTCCTTCAATAGTATAAGTTATCAATACATGTCCATGCTAAACCTTCCCTGTGGTAAAAATATAAATAACGATACCTAGAATACTCTCGGGTAAAATGCTACAATGGTATAATTATTTGTGCGCTTGCAGATCCCATTTCATTCTTATATCAATATGTATTCTTTCTAGTCACATAATTAATAAAGAACTACTTAGTGTTATTCTAGTAGTAATACTATGTAGGACCAACAAACATCTCTGGCATCATCACTAGTGATGACAATCTAGTAAAGTTAGGAGATATATGTTTATAATAGGTGGCTAATGTAACACCCTCGGTGTTACACTGTACAGTCTTTTGCTAAAACACTGTACGAGCATCATGTTTATGTGATAGTGTATGTAATATAGTGTGTAAATCAAATTCTGTGACCCGAAACGTTCATCGGAAACGCGAAACGAAAGTTACATTCAATGTCGCGTTATGTCACTTAGGGTTGTAAACGAATTTTTATTAAGCGAAAATGCTATAGAACGTATATACAGAATTTTAATAAAGTTTGTAGTACAAACTTCGTAGGTGACGATGAAATACTTGAGGTCGCGAAAGGAATTCACTAGCTAGCGTAGCGAATAGCTTAGAAATTGAATTCGACGCGAATCCGATCGGGACTTAGTCGAATTTCTTAAGTCGGGAAACATTTTGACGAAGCTAAGTTCAGCAATTCTTGTAGAAGAATCGGGTTAAGTAGTGGTATGGTGCAAGGGCTTGTTTTAGTAGCCTAACATGCCATCTTGAGTGTAAAATAGGTGGTTTAGCAATTGAAGCATCGAGTTGGATTTTTGGGGCGCTTTAAAAATCGGGCATGGCACGTTAGCGCCAGTTTCAGCGTCTGGGCGTGGTCACCGTGCCTCGGCCCGGTGTCGCCACTCGTCCACGCGCGCGCACACGCACACCACCGCGTGGGCTCCGCATCATCGCTGTCGCGCTCACGCACACGCTCACGCACGTGCCCATGCACGCGACTCACGCGCGCACTCACGCGCACGCCGCGCTCGGCGGGAAGCTGGGGGCCAGCGAGCCTGGCCGCTCTGCCACCGCCGCTGCCAGCGTTGCCAGCATGCGCACGTGTCTCTGCATCCCATTGTCACCTCATGTGCGCTCACATCACTTGCATCGCGTCGTCGCTGTCGCTGCTGTGCGCGCCCGCTGCGCCATCACGTGGCCTGGCCACCGTCGTCTTGCGAGTCAGGCGCTGCGGTCGCACGTCGTCATGCCGTCCTCGTACGTGCACGTGGAGCCGTCATCCGTCGTGTCATTGTCCTCTTCCATTTAGTGACCGCGCCACGCCATGCTCCTATCGCAGTCGCTTTGAATGGCGTCGCGCCGGCCAGCCGAGCCGCGCCAAGGCCAACCCGTAGAGCCTGGCCCCATCCGTGTAATTGCGCATGCCTAGAGCTTGAGTTGGAGCCTAGCTTCGCGCCAAGCCTACCACTGCTGCAGCAGTACGGTGTTGGGCTTCAATTTGAGGTTTCCCCCGCCATCGACCCCCTTAAGACCGAACGGCGTCGTCCACCGAATTGGCCTCGCACCATCCACCTCCGTCCAATTAACCGTGCACCCAACTAGCTCTGGTGGTTAGCTCGTGATTAGAGTCGACCTGATGAGCTTTCATCCTCTAGTGAGGTACTACGGAGCTTTTCTCCCACGACGGTCCGCCATGGCCATCGAGGTGGGTGCTCGGCCAGGGGTCGTTCCTTGCCCCTTTGTCTCAATTGAGTGATGCTTTTGCGTCTTCTTGACTTGGTTGCCTCTCCTGTGAAACATCTTCACCAGGAGTGCAGCGAGTCGCCGAGAACGCCATCGCCACGCTTGCTGTGAACTAGAGCAACCCTGCGCACGTGGCCAACCACCTTGCCGAGCCTTGTGACTTCGTCCAGGCCGTCTTTCATGTCTCTGGTGAGGCACCTCTGCTCCTAGGGTAGACGGTTGAAGTGGTTGAGGTCTAGGATCACCGGGACGCGTTTGCTGCCGTCGGCGAACTAGGTTTGATGCTGTTCCCGTGGCCAGCGTGTTTGGGTGTGGTAGCGATTCAAATAGGGTTTCGGTATTGTTTCCCGTAGCCTATGGGTGGATAAAGGGTATCTATAGAGGCATTGGGCTAGGTGTTTTCACGGGTGCCGGTGTTGCTGCGGCCAGACCCCGCCACGGCGCATGGCCACATCTTCGTGCTGCACCATTTTTGACGTTTGATACCTCGATCGATTGCGCTTTGCACGTAGAGTGTTATGGTGGTGATGGTTGATGTCGGGGAGGTCCATGCTCGCCGGTGTTTGGCCGGAGATGCCACGACCTTTATTAGTTTCGGCTAGGGACCTTGAAAAACAGGAAATCGAGTAAGGCCAGGGTGCTAGATGCAAATCCATGACTCAGTTAAATAGTGTTTGAGTTAGCTTTGCAAATAGGAAAGAGAACGGGGGCTCTTTAGCAAAAGAGCTAGCTCGCGCGCGGGCTCCGCCGTGGGCCACGTAGTGTGGGCCGCGTCCGCGCACCGCTCGTGTGGGCCACGCCGGTGGCTCGCGTTTGCGCCGCTGCGTGAGCATGGGCCGAGCTGCGATGGGCCGCGCCGAGCTGTTTTGCTTTTTCTTTTCTAATGAATTAGTTCATGCTTTTCTAAATTAAATTGTGAACTGATCTTTGATAATTAGTATAAAATTATGTAAGTATCCAAAAATCATGAAGTAAATTTTGTTAGTCTCCTAAATTCATGCTCTAGCTGTTAGTGTATTTAGCTCGTATAGTTCTATGGTATCCTTAAGGTTACTTTATTTATTGTGATATGCTTGTCGTTATTAGGATTATTTAGAGGAAGAATTTTCATGATGAAATGGTAGAAGTGCTAGCCCTAAAATTTTTACAGCATACTCATAACATTATTAGACACTCACTGTAATTTTTGTAGCCCTAGAGTAGGTTGTTAAATAGAGTAGCTAGTACTCCTTGTTTTATCGTATATAGAGTAAATCGATATCAAGAATAAGAATGCCTTTAGTTGCTAAGTTAATATATGAAATGTCTCGTACCTATTTAGTGGAAATGATAAGTAATGTAGCGTCTTAGTCTGTAGAGCTAGTTTAGTAGCTTGACAGATGTATTTTTATTTTAAGAGTTGTTGTTGCCGTATTACTAAGTATTGCATCATCATTTCAGGCATGTAGATAACGAGTTGATAGAGTTCGTGCCTGCGGGCGAACAGGAGTTCGAGGAGATCATTAAGGAGTACGAGGAGGAGATTCTCGTACAGGAGGGAGCCTTAGAGCCGTTCGTTGCTGACTCTGTTGACACACCGCTTGCCCAAGGTAAGCCCCGGTGCATAACCCTTATTTTGAATGATCACTGGATATATATGATGTGCATTTATGTTACAGGCATTTTATAGAAACTACATGCATAAATATATCTACCTATGAGTTCTACTAGTATAGGTTGAGTAGCTGCTATGCTCAGGATGTCGGTAGCGTGAGTAACCTGTCGTTACTCACAATAGGTGATTATTATCACTCATGATAAAATGGTGGAAAGGAAAATGGAGACCAGACAGGGATATGGTTTGGGTATTGGTGGGTGTAAGAGGTTGTGTCCTGCGGCCAACGGGGCATAGCTTGGTTACACTTTTTCCCTGTCTGTGTTGATTAAGGACCGGCCGTTGTAATGGACGCTAGGCAAGTCACAGACTTATTATCCCGAGCACATACTTGGATATGGGCGTAGGGAAGACTTGTTGCTCTCTTGTCGTGGGTTTCGGCTCTTTTCGGACTGTCTGATTGGAGACGGGGATAGTGGAGGTCTAAGCACTGCACTGAGTCCGGGACTCAGGAGCGGGAACTTGGAGTCCAAGTTTGGACGGGGACCTGGACCCCGTGATAGGAGAGTGATTGGTTGGTCCTGCTTGTGCTTGGGGTACAAGCGGGGCGTGTGTTTCGGGGTACCCAGCTGGACACATTAATTTGCAAATTGTCGAACAATCCGGTACGACTTGTCTAAACTCTAGCACCATAGCAAGAACTGAAAGATGAAAGGTAAAGAAATGAAACTGTTGCTCAACTCTTGCCGGAAAGTAGAATATGTGCTTACATAGAATGGCTAGATAATGAATTAATCATGACTGCTAATAATAACATAAGTAAGGATTCCCTATTAGTATTGCTTTCTAAAAAAAGGAAACCAACAAACCATAAAGCTTATCATATCCCTTAGAGTCGGAAAATTATTCCCACTAGTCGGATAAGTCTTGTGAGTACATTGTGTACTCAGGGTTTATTTACCCCTGTTGCAGGTACTGCTTGAGACGTAGCCATTGTGTGAAGGATTCTTCTGGTGGGCATAGACGGATCCTTGCTTATTATTGATAGATGTTTTCTTGATGTTTATTTTTATTCCGCTGTTTAATATTCCGCACTCTGACTTTGGTAATGTAATAATATATGAAATGGACTAAGTTTGTAACTCGTTCTCATTATTGAATTCTTAGGGAAAAATGCGGATATTTCGGGCTCTCCCTTGGGGTGTGCCCAACGAAACCCGCCCGATGTAGCTCGCTCTCAGGGTGTTTAGTGTCAGTGGAAGACAAACCCCTCCATAAATACGTTATTTCGGACGGTTCTACCCTAGCTAAGTACTTAAAATAAGTGACACATTAATAAACACCAATAGAGACAGAAACTTAGATGCTTCCTAGCCGCATCTATAGAAGTCGTTTGTAGTAGTGGTGAGCCTCTGTGCCAAGACAACTATGCCGCTGCAGGGTGCTTCGTGTTTCGTCCTCAGGAATTAGAGCCTTGTGCTGCCATCCTCTCAGAGTCTCAGGTGTGTGGCCTTCCTAAACATGTGTGCGGTGATGAGGTGAGGGGTGGCGGGTGGACGGACGATGGCGTGCGGACTATGGGCACCGTAATCTAGTACCTAACAATAATGACACTTGGAAACATTCGCCTTATCGGCGTGCTGCTGAAGCAAAAAATGGTGACAGAGAAGATAGTACATCACATTGTTCAGGTACTTACTTATGTAATCCTTTGTACTCTTCAGCTGGGTAGTTATAACTGGGTCTGAAGTGATCCATTTTCCCCCCAATCCATCTGTGGAATAGACTTCTAGACTGGAACGCCTTTCTCCACATACATTGTGTTTTATCACTGTCAAATATTTTCTAATTCATTTGCTGTAAGTAGGAGCTGCTGGGTTCTGATAGCAATTCATGCCCTGCTGAGGAAAATGTCGAGGCCATCTGTCAGTTTTTCAACACAATTGGTAAACAGTTGGATGAGAACCCAAAGTCTCGTCGATTTAACGATGTCTACTTCAACCGTCTAAAGGAGCTTACAACTAATACTCAATTGGCACCACGTTTGAGGTTCATGGCACGCGATGTCCTTGAACTCCGTTCAAACAACTGGGTGCCTCGACGTGAGGAGGTAAATGTCTCAGCTCCGATCTTGAAATGTATTTGCATTAGTGTTCTGTGTGCCAGCATCTACTATACACTAGTGTCTTGTAAAATAAAGGGAATAAAACATACATTGCAAGTTGAAGATACATGTTCCACATGCTGATAGTTGACCATGACACTAGTCTATTTCAGTGCGATATGCCTTTCTCCATGAACCAGCGCTTGCTATTCTTACGCACAAACTGGGTTGAATTTTCCAGTATTCACTGACTCTGATATGTTGTTATTTCTTTCTCAGATAAAAGCCAAGAAAATCAGTGAAATTCATAGAGGCAGAAATGAAACTTGGATTGCGACCTGGGTCGACCACAAACATGAGGAATGGACGAACTGGTACTGGAGGGCCACTCTCACCTGGAGCTTTCCCAATGAATGGACCTGGAACTGGTGGCATGATGCCTGGCATGCCTGGAGCGAGAAAGATGCCTGGAATGCCTGGGTTAGATGATGATAATTGGGAAGTTCCACGTTCTAAATCCAGAACTGACTCATTCCGCAGCCACACACAGCTGGTGAATAAGCCATCGTCTGTCAATTCTAAACTACTTCCTCAAGGCAGTGCAGCACTAATTAGTGGGAAGACAAGTGCACTTGTGGGCAGTGGTGGTCCAATATCCTGCCCTTCAAGTTATTCTCCTTGACTTGCACCAACTCCATCTGCTGCTCCCAAGTCAAACTCTGCTGGTCTAGAAAAGAAGACCATCTCTCTTCTTGAGGAATATTTTCACGTCTGTATTCTAGATGAAGCACATCAGTGCATTGAGGAGCTCAAGAGTCCTCATTACTACCCAGAAGTTGTTAAAGAGGCCATCAATCTTGCTCTTGACAAAGGTGCCAGTTCCATCGATCCTCTTGTTAGGCTACTGGAATACCTTCACAGCAAGAATACTTTCAAGACGGCAGACTTGGAAACTGGATGCTTGCTTTATGGGTCTCTTCTGGATGATCTTGCTGTCGACCTTCCGAAAGCTCCAGCACACTTTGGTGAAGTTATTGGGCGGCTAATCATGTCACGTTGTCTGGGTATTGGAGTTCTTGAGGATACTCTAAAGAAAATGGAGGATACCTTCTTCCGCTCAGCGGTTTTCAAAGCTGCAGTGAAGACCATTGGGGCAAATCCATCGGGTCAGGCAATCTTGAGCTCACATGTTACTGAAATGGATGCTTGCAACAATCTTTTATCCTTGAAATAAATGGCATAAAACTTATCCCAGATAGTTGTTCATCTAGTTTTGCCCTCGAGGAAATTACAATGCTGCAGTATTGACAAACAACCATTTGTGAGCTGTTTATTTTTTTAGAAATATGTGAGCTTATTGTTTGGACAGTGACGAAATGAAACAAGGAAAGCCACAAATTTTGCTCGCTTGTAACGGTAGGTCGATTTTTTACTTCTGTTGATGTTATTACTATTTTTTTTTGTGCTCCCATATTGTGTAACCTGTATTCTATTTTTGGGAAGTATTCTTTGGGATACAGCTACGTTGAGTACGTGAAATGTCAACATGGTACACTACGATTCTTTAGCCCGTCTGACGTCAGTATAGAGGAAAGTCTTCCACAAAGTAAAGCTAGAGTAAGTGGCGTAAGATAAGATAGATGTTCACTTTCATCGACCAATGTACCTGAAATTCCTATACATAAAGTCGAGAGCTAGAGAGAGTAAATGAGACGTTCAAAGGGTGAAGCTAACGCTTCCCTGGCCACTAGGGAGTCATCAAAATCTGAGTCCATACACTTACTAGCTAATACTGTATCGTCAAAGATCTGATTCTATTTAATAATACCTTCTGTCTCTCCCCTAAGGGATCCAATCAGAAGGAATTCCCTCACTTCGCCCATGATAGTCGGTCGAGTTCCCTTTTCCATTTTAGTTGAGTTTCGCCTCTCCTCCTTTCCTTGTCTCTACTCTGATTGATTCGCTTCTTCGTGCAAGCACTTGGTTCGCCCCTTACTATAACCATCCCACTCAATCTTTTACACCGATGTTTCGTACTCTCTCAACCAGGTCATCATAAGAAAATACTGCCAAATCTTTCCGAAATGAGAGAAGGAGGGAAGGCGCGCTACAACTGTCTGCTGAAAACGCAAGATTAACGCTAAGAAGCAACCCTAGTTTAAGTACTAGCGTCCCACTCCAACGTTCTTGTACTTAAAAAGACTCTCCCCCGCTTGCTGCTCACCTCAACCAGACGTGGCTTATGTAGTGGTCGGCATTCCTACGTGCTCCGACTGATCCCCACTAGAGATTATATGAGGGGTCTTTGAAACTGTCGTGACGCTTTGGTGACGAAGGTCACCGGGGTGACTATGGAAGGATTCCGTGGTAGTCTCTGACTCCCTCCAACTCAATCAATATCAAGAACATGTCGTTAGCATGGGGTTTGGTCCAGCCTGAGTTGCCATAACTTCTGCTGTGATTTAGTTTGGAATTGAATATAGTTGGAAGTTTTGTTTGGCTGTAGGCAGAAGTCTTTGGTTCCGCTTTGTTAACAAACGTGCCTCTCTTTGCTTTCTCACTTTCCCAGAACTGCTACTTTCCTGCTTTTAGTACATTGCTTTTCGTATCATCTATGAGAATTCTCGTTTCCTCCTCAATATAGTCGTTTCAGTAGTCCAAAGCAAGCTATCGACATTGAGACTGTAACGCTTAACAAAAGCGGGCATTGTGCGTTGTTTGCATTCGAATTGAAATCGGAGCTACTACTAATACACTCAAGCTAGGGAATAGAAGAAGCGACTTACTAATAGAATAAGCGGACGGAGTTTAGGCGATAGTTCTAGAAGAGGGTTAGCTGATGAATTGAGTAGAGCTGGCTTGTCTTTTGGATTTCTTTGATCTCGTGCATTTGCAACGCGGTGCTCGTAATTTCCCCAAGAGGTTGATATGGCTTGGAGGTCTAACGGACTTTCGTCCTTCGACTCCTATAGGCGGCTTCGCTATCGCTCCTTAATAGATAAGGATTATGCCATAAAATACATAATCTGGGGTCTGGTGTAGGCTGCAGAAGTGAGATCACGTCGGTTGGGTCCGTATGCGGATTGATTGATCTTTGTCTCGATAGAGTGAGCGATTTGGTACGTGGTAACGCTGTAAAGTCGATATCTCACCTATGAATAGAGGGCTGGCTAGCATCTCACCTCAAAAAAGAGAAAGTTGTCTCACCATATCATATGCTCATTTTCGAAATCCAGTGTTATGCTCTCTTCTTTGCTTACACCTGTTACACACCTCTTGTGCAGTGACAACACTACCCGGGAGTTTCTTTTAGCTGTCTAGGACTTACTCTCCTATCCCCCATTGGTACTAGTCTGTTGGCCAACACTTTAGTAATGATCTTGGACAATAAGGAAGGCTGATTGGTCTATACTTTGATTCTGTTAATGGAGTATTGTAGAAGAGTTCTCCCAACCCAAGTATCTTCGGTTTCAGTTCTCTCTCTCTCTTTGACATGCTACTCTGCTGCTGTTTTGGCCCTTCAAGGGAGTTTCTCTTCGGGCAAGGGTTGTTGAATTTCTGAATTAAGTAAGTAGAGCAGTTAGGTTATGAGCCTTGCGAGCTGTATGGGAGAGAACATAGCCTTTTGGCTTGGAATAATAAGTACAAAAAAGGAAAAATCTCAATATGACAATCTGAATTACTTTATGCAATAACATCAAGTTGTTCTATCCTTCGACTTATCGTTCATCTCGCTTTGTTCGCTGTACTTCTCTATCGAAAGATAAGGGTTCATCGAAGAAAGGGAAGGGAACTATCCGCTCTTGTCCTTCAATGAAAGCAAGCAGACCCGGATCCGATGAAATCTTCACTTGGTAGTATAGAGTAGAGTGCTCCATTGATAGTGGTGGATTGGACTTCTTGAAATATATATATATATATATATATGTGTGTGTGTGTGTGTGTGTGTGTGTGTGTGTGTGTGTGTGTGTGTGTGTGTGTGTGTGTGTGTGTGTGAAAGAAAGAGATGGTTTCTTACTCGGTTAAAGGAATATCACTATCCCTCGTCCTAGGGTTTTCCTGCTTGATTCTCTTTCCTGTGAGAGATGCCCACTTTATTAACTCCTAACTCTCAAAAGGGCGATGATGAATTTTCAATCATTTCGCAAGATTAAACATCTGCGAAAGTCATCTCGAAGCTCTAACTCTCGAGAGAAAGTCTTGCCTTTGGCGGGAGGACTCCTTCTGACTGCAGCTTGAAGGGGAAAAGCCACTGATACACTGGTGGAAGTCTTTTTCCCATGGCAGTATAGCATGATTGCAATGACGCTAGACCGCTCATCATTCTTTAGAGTCTCCTTAGATTTTTTGACATCTAGATCATTGTCAATGGCATTGGGCCGTTCATAAACTTCTTCGGATACCCAATCTCTATCAGTTCTTCTATTGGCTTTGGGCCAATCGTCGTCATATGGCGTTTCAGGATGACATCCGCTAATGAGATCCGGCGTTTCAGTAAGGGAGGCACAGGATCATTGAAGGGCTCCTCTCCTCTTTACTGCCCCCGCTATCCTATCAACAGGTCAGTCAATAAATATATGTAGTGGAGAAAGAAGAGTAGTCCCCCCAGGTCATTAATTAGTAATAGAATAATCCCAGTAGTAGTCCTCTTGTCTAGCGAAGTCAGCCCTTAATGGGCAGACCAAAGATTGGACATCGTTGTCTAAGCGTGCTTGCTTTGCACACCGGCACAGCTGAATGAGAATCCGCTAGCTCAGATTGAGTGGCTCACTTCCTTGAGAAGGGCTTTCTATAACTAAGAAATGAGAATTGTTGACCCATATGATCTCAGGCTCATAAAGAGGATGAAACTGATAATTTAATTCACACTTTGAGATTGAGCTCATCAGTGATTTTTTCCAAGGTGTCTAGAGAAACCTGCTTTGAACATGACATTCGTACCCAAGGAAAGTTTTGGCAGGAGAAGCTGGCTCCTCGAATGGTAGCCGCTCACTTCCTTCAATTAAATCAACTAATTTCTAGTTTCCTTTGCCGTCAAACAATGCTAGGGTTTGCCCTAAACTCGGTTAACAAGGGTTTTCCCTGAAGTAGGAATACTAGGGTTGTCCTTCAATCGGATAAGGAGCAGGTTATAAACAAGAAGGGAAGTAGTGCCTCGCATGTCCCTTTTGAAATCATTGATGTCCGGCGAGCGCCCCACTTCCTTTTTTTCTAAAGAACATAGTAGGGTCATAAACAACCAGCTTGCTTCGTTGAATTGCTTTCCAAACAGTTCGGGGTGCGTGCCTATACTCTAGTGCTTACCTAATAATGTCCTACTTTCTTGAATTCGGGAAGATACTGACATGGAACTGAACTTCACTTTCTATACGATATGATTTGATTTTATTTGAAATACTAGCTCTAGTTTGATCAACAGGTCTAGGTACTCTCGCTTGATTCATTCCACTAGGTTCTACGAACTTAGGAACTCCGAACTCATGCTTTATTGAATTCCGTAGAACAAACACAAACTACTTTAAGTGTGGGGCTGCCTCGAGAATAGCCAACTTCTCATTCAAAGTATGCAGTTTCTATTTTATCTAGCCCAAAAAGAGCTTTTTCAAAGCATACTCTTTTCTTATGAGCTCCATGGGTCTGATATCCACAAGCGAACCATTTTGATTACTTCTTATCAACTAGACCCTTCGGGGACGCCAGTGCCTTTTTCAAAATCCGATTTAGCGGTTTCAAGTTCGGAAGGTGGATCTGACGAAACAACTTTTAGTGCCTTTCGGTTCTTTTGGTTCAAAACTAGCATTTTTGCCAACCGATAAAGAATTTGATGCCCCTAGATTTACGGATGGACCTACTTATCATTCCAAGTAAGGGGGAAGCAAAAGTTCAGAGATGGGATGCTGATCTGAAACCAGCTATCTTTCCACTTCTATCGCTTCCTAATAGGGCTGGGTTGTGGGATGAATAATCGTATCCCCCTGAGAAAGCTCTTTAACAGAGCTGTACGAAGGAAGTCTGCACCTTCCCACTTATCCAGACAAGGCAACAACTGCTTTTCGTGCTGACCCAGAGGAGCATGCACGGGAGTCAACCGGACTAGAACCGCTTTCTTTCCGGCCGAAGTACCGCTTTAAGAATACAGTAGTGGAAGCCCTATGAAGACTTCTTCTCGATCAAAACTCATAGAGAAATCAGAAGAATTGAAGGAAGGGACACCCCTTATAATTGAATTCACTTTATTTTCTTCCCAATTCCTAGAATCCTGCTTGTTTTAAAAGATAAAGCCTGCTATTTGAATAGTTGGTTTGAGTATTTGTTTCAATAGTTGATACCCCTGTAGTGCTTCTATTAGAGTAGGTGGGTAGCAGATCACCATCATGTTTGATCAATTTAGTACCGGCATTGCTTTATCCATTCTTTCCTGGGCATCGGTAATCCCAAGAACGGAATGGCGAAAGCTGTAGAAGCATCCTTGCGGAGATTAATGCGAACGGGATTGAAAATAGTAATTTAGGTCAAGCTATACGTGATCTGTACGATTTGAGGAACGGCGAGATAGTCAATAACGGCTACAAATTGTCCTCGGGGAAGCAGGAAGATGGTGTGGCCGTGTGGTACACCATAGTCAAATAGGCAACCTAAGGGGATCACAAATTGTCCTCGGGGAAGCAGGAAGATAGTGTGGCCGTGTGGTACACCATATAGTCAAATAGGCAACCTAAGGGAAAACAGTTACCTATGGGGAAACTACCATTACGAGATGGCATTACCCAAATCAATTGGGTGTCTCAACAGATTGGCTGTTGATGTTATCAACCTAAAGATCCTTAACTTTACTGTGATGCGTATTGAACTTTGAGAGCCTCGATCTGAAAATTTCATCGGTGCAATAGATAGGAACTGCATTCCAAGTTGTTAAAATCTGTGATTTTATCATACTATTTTATATATCTTTATGATCTCAACTAAAGGTCTGATTCTATGATTCTAGCTAATACAACCTCTGTTTATACAATTTTTAGTAATTACGATCTTATCTTTTCGACTGGATTCAGAATTTACATTTTTGACAACCTTGGCCATATGCAATTTTGACATAGCTCAAACCTTTGTTGTGACTAGATGGATCATGTTATGATGAAATGTCACGTATGAACTATGAAATGCTTAATGATGTTGTATGTTTTATTACTCATTTTGGATCCTGTATTAAACGTGGATGGTTTCGAGTTCTCCACCATAGTGACTCGACAGACTACCGGGTTTAAGTTAGTCTCGTACGTACTTAGTGTCTAATAATGGACAAGTAAGCTCATGATTAGGTTAAATCGAGCGGTTCTACCACAGATATCTAAATAAAGATAATCACAATAAACAGGAAAGGCTACTTATCATGATAGAGGAACTCGCAGGCAAAGAAAGTAAAAAGTGAATTTACATATACAAATATAAATGAGACTTAAGTATTAGATACAGAAGACAAGGACTTCACTCAAAGTTGAGTTGCATCCTTGAGGTATAAAATGGATGAGAAGTAGCTACGGATTCTCCCTGGCACTCTCACCTTTCCTCTAGGCCTACTTTCTAAGTTTATTGTGGTGGGGCTTAGCCTACCCATGTTTCTTCTTTTTCGTGGTTAGAATGGTGGCCATGGGATATTTATCATAGCCATAGGTCTGTTCATAACTGGAGTATTTGTAAGCAAGGATGGAATGGAGTTGTCGGTGTTTTGGACCGGCGGGTCCTCAACCAACGAGTGAAAATGTACTTCGTGTCCCTAATCCCGGATGGTGATGCAAAGAGACACAAGGTTTATACTGGTTCAGGCAATGGGTGCCCTACGTCCAGTCTGAGAGAGCGATCTTGTATTCCTTGCACCGAGGTGCTTGTAGTAGGGGTTTACAAGCTGAGCGAGAGAGGGAGCCGGTCCCAGGTCTCTGTGAGGAGTAGTGCGGGTTGCTTGAGATGTTGATCTCTTGCCGTGAAGGAGTGTGTGTGCTATAGGGTGTTGTTGTCCGTTGCTTGTGCTGGTTGTTCTCTTGCCTAGGAGCGGCCCTGGGCACTCCCTTTTATAGTCGAAGGGAGGCATAGGGGCGGTACATGTACTTGCTACGTGGTGTTTTTCTTTTGGCAGAGGCGGCATGTCCGAGCCCTGCAGCTTGTCACTGTGGCGGTATGGTCGGTGGAACGGTCTTGTCTTCGGTGCACTGGAGCGACGCGCCGGTCACGCCCAATCCTGTGCGACATGGGAGCTCCTGTGGTGGCCTGGCAGGCGCATCTTCTTCTGTTGGAGACGTGCTGGTCACTGTAGGTTTGACCGACGCGAAGAGCTGAGGCCGGGTTGATGCGACGGAGCGGGTACGCTGATTCCGAGGCTACATGAGCTAGGCCCTGTGTACGACGTGGGAGCTCCTGTAGCCTGACGCAGGGTGTGGCGCGTACTGCGGGCGACGTGCCGGTCCCAGCGCGTCATCGATGTAGGGAACCGAGGACCAGTCGGTGTAGAGGCAGAACCATTGTGGGGGGGTCGGCGGGCGCAAGCCCCGAGGCTACAGGAACCCAGGAGCGGTTAGCCGAGGCTCAGAGAGAGCAGTTGGCCTTGTACGTCGATTCCAAGGCTATAGGGACCCGGGCATGACTTTCCACGCCGTGCTATCCTTGGAGCAGGGGTTAGGCAGCACAGCGTAGCACGGGCGTCAGCCATGGGCACAGTGCCGGGCACAGCGCCCGGTAACCCCCGCCCTGTCCTGTCCTGGATGGCAGGGCGTTGATGTGACTTTCATCTCGTCGGCCACTCCGCTGTACCATGCCGTCGTGCGGCTGATGTTGTGGGAGTGGTTGACGCTTTAGTTGGATGTGACGTCCCGTCAGAGAAGTTGGTCAAAGCGGTGGTCATGGGGTTGATGCCGAGCCGGCCTCGAGCGAGTTGGTAACTGGGTGCTCGTCCGAGGCCCCATAGCGCAGGGCCTCAGGCAAGTCGGAGAATCGGTGGCTCGCCCGAGGCCTCGTGGCCTGGGGCCTCGGGTGAATCTTAGAATCGGTACCTCGTCTGAGGCCTCGTGGTACGGTTCTGGGCCGAGCCTGCGTCGGTCGTGCCTGGATGTTGTTCGAGGTGGGTCGGCCGATCCAGCCGGGCCTCGGATGAAATGGGGGTTTGCCTGCGGTTGTATTTTGGCTTCGATACTTACAAGTCCTAAGCAATTTTTTCAGTCTTTGCTTAGGGTACCCCTTTTTATGGTACCCGACAGTAGCCCCCGAGCCTCGGGGAGAGTGTGAGCGTTCTCCCTGAGGTTTTGACGAGACTTGGTTCGCGGCAGCTCCTATCGGGATTTGTGTTTTGTACTCGAGGCTTCGGTGGGTGCGCGTGAGCGCACCCACCGGGTGTAGCCCCCGAGGCCCTGGAGGAGTGGTTTTATTCCTCTAGGGGCTTTTTCCCTATTGAGTGAGGGGTTTTATCGCGTTTGCTGAGCCCCCGAGTGTGAGTTCAGGTCGCTGGGCCTCGGCCTGGTCGCAGCAAGAGGGCGGTCGGGAGTTTTCCTATCTTTTTTGTGCGGCCCTCGCGCATCCTTTTCGTTCATAAGGAGGGGTGGAGTATGCTGGGCTACCCTCGGTGGGCGAGCAGTGACACCTCCGGTGAGCTGTTATCGGGTAAGTCCAAGTGGAGGCCTGTGCCCCATTCAATAGGGGTCGGCTAGCGGTCCAGAGACGCACTCCAAAAGTACCAGAGGGCTTCTCTAGTAGGTCCCAGGGCCGTTTGATTGGCCTCGGGGGCTCGGTGCCTCCCTTCGGTGGGATCCCATTCAGAGACCTCCCTGCCGGTCTCGGACATGACTTAGGGCATCCCAAGCAATTGCTTGCTTGGGCCTCGGCCATGTACGGGCTCACCCTTAGTTGTCCCTGACTCTGTTTGTCCTAGGGCAGCTGTCGAGACCCTCGGGGGCCCAGCCTTCGAACCCCTATACCATAATGGGCTCGGTGCCCAGTTCCTTAGTCCGAAAGGAATCGGGTGGGGAATATTCCCTTCCCATCGGCTGACGACGGCGGGTGCGCCTTTTGAGGCGGTTCCTCGGAGAGACGGAACGGCGCCCGCCATCGCCGTGGGCGGATGTGACGCGATGTCTGCGGATGGGATGTTACTGTGCACGTGGTTAATAAGAAAAAGGTGGACACATGGGCGGTTTAGTCGGATCCGCATTAACTGCGCCAGATCTAGGAAATTCTTTCTCGGTTTCGTCGCCCGCCCGTTTGCCCTCTCTCCTCCCTTATAAATATGTGCCGCACCGCGCCTCGCCTCTCTTTACCTTTTCCACCTGCGTTCGCCCTCTCTGCCTTCGAGCGGTTGCCCAGAACAGAGGAAGAGAGTGCCGGGGAGAAGAAGGGAGAAGGGGGAGGAAAGGAGAGAGAGAGAGAGAGAAGCGGGAGCGTGCCTTACCGCTGTAGCCGCATTTTCCACTGCACCCATGGCTGGTGGCGCTGTTGTCCTCCAGGCGGATCCTTGGGGCCCGTCCGACGTGTCCGCGGCAACGCTGCAGTCGCTCGTCGATGACGGTCTCCTCCGCCCGGTCACCTACCCCAACAGGTCGGAGTGGATTGCTCTGGGGAACGAGTCGGAGCCGAGGCCACACGATGGCTACATCATGAGCTTCGTGGCCTTCCACGAGCATGGCCTCGGCTTGCCGGCGGACCGGTTCATGCGGGCGCTACCGCACTACTACGGTGTGGAGCTCCACAACTTTAACCCCAACTCCATCGCGTAGGCAGCCATCTTTGTTGCCATCTGCGAGGGGTACCTGGGCATTGCCCCCCCACTGGGAGCTGTGGCTCCACTTCTTTCGGGCGGGGCTCACCACCAAGCCAGTGGGTACGACGGGCACGTGGAAGGCATTGAGGGCCGACGGCTGCACTCTCCAGGTGCGCCAAGACCGGCAGCCATTCTACATCCCAGCCCAGCTCACGTCGTCCAACCGCCACTGGTACAACAGCTGGTTCTACCTCCGCAATGATGACGGTGGGCTTCCCCCCTATACCGGGCGGGTCCTGGAGAGCCAGCCGGAGAGGTGGAGGTACGGCGTCCTATCGGTTGATGAGCCTAAGCTGCAGCCGCTCCTGAGGGCCCTGGAGAGACTGCGTAGCCGTGGCCTTACGGCGGCCATGGTCGTGGTGGCCTTCCAATACCGAAGGGTGCTACCGCTGATGGCTCGGCGGCGGTGCCTATTCGAGATGACACCGGGTGAGCCGATCGATGGCATCCGGATGTCCGACGTCGCCCTCCCTGATGAGGAGATTCTGTGTTAGGTGAGAGAGACGGTGGAGGGCAGCAGAGGATCAGTGATTTGACCCTGTTCCCGATGCGCCCGTCGCGGGGGTATATCTCTCTGGTGAGTTGCGCGTTGCTGCAGCCCCCGAGGCCTTCTTGCTCCTTACATTTTCAGTCCTTTTCCTTATTGCGTTTGCCATTCCTGCAGGGGATGAGGGATGTGCGAGCCTCCCTGCCGCCCGTTCCCGAGGACGCAGAGCGGCGAGCCGAGAACAGGGCACACGCCGAGGCGTACAAGGAGCGGAAGGATGCCGAGGAGGCAAGGCGCAAGAGGAAGAGCCTCGAGCGCGACGAGCTGGAGAAACGTCACCGGCAACAGGGGCGCGACGGTCTCTCGGAGGAGCCGTCTCCATCATCGTCATCGATGGACTTTTCGAGCAACGACAACGACGACAGTGAGGCGGGGCGGGGTCCCCTGGACCACCTCCCTGACGTCAGGGAGACGACGCCCGGGGCATCGGCGAGCGGCCCGGCACCTCCGGGAGGAGGAGGAGGAGAGGGCGCCTCGGGGCTGGCGATCGCCCGCCCTCGGGCCGAGGCCGACACACCCGAGACACGGGCGTCGGGGAAGCGCGCCGTCAGCCCGATGGGCTCAACGGTGGAGGTGGAGCGGGCGACGGCGGGGGCGACTCAACCACCTCCGCAGATGGCCAAGGGAGCGCCGGAGTCCGGCGAGGGCCGTCCAGTACCGGCGGATACGGAGGCCGTGCCACTGCCACCACCACCGCCACTACCGAGGACGAGGGGCGCGGTGCAGAAGCTGTTGCTTCCCCGTTCGAGGTAAGTGTTTTACCCAGTGGAGTTTGCAATATCTCCCACTCGTTCTTTGGTCATATGCTGACCTCGTGAGTGGTTCATTTTCAGCCGGAAGCGTCAGGCGGAAGCGCCCGCCCTGGCACCACTTAAGGTGCTCAAGGTGGCGCTTGGCGCCACCGCCGATGGATGGGTGGTGGGCCTTGCAGCCGCCTTTGCAACATGGCGCGTGGTGGGTGGCGGCGAGGCCACTGAGGCAGACCCATGAAGCGGGCGGGGATTAGGCGCCTATGCCCCGCGAGGCCAGGGCCCTCGAGGCAGGTGAGGGCGAGGCGCCTACAATCGCTGAGGCCACCGAGGGCGAGGCCAGGGCCCCCAGGACCTCCGAGGCCGAGGTGGCGGAGACCGAGGTTTCTAGGACCACCGAGGCCGAGGTGGCGGAGGCCGGTGCTTCCAGGACCACCGAGGCTGAGGTGTGAGAGGCCAACTCAGGCGCGGTGGAGCCGTCGGCCTAGGATCTGAGAGATGGAGGCGAGGCGGGGCTCGGTGCGGCCCTCGGTCCAAGACCCGCAGCCGTCGTAGGAGAGCGCCCGGGAGGTGGAGGTTCAGACAATCTCCTCCGATGATACCTCCCGGGGGAAGGAGGTTGCGGACCCGTGTGTCTTGTGGGAGGAGCCAGGCGACCCCGAGGGGGGAGCCTCTGACCCGAGCCCCCTTGAGGACGTGGACGAGGGGGGCACTGGGGCTCCCTTAAGCAATTCCGCCTGCTGGCCAAGCAGTCGCTGTGGACGACGCTGTCCGTCGTGGCCGAGGACCTGCCCGGTGTTGCTCGGGTACGTGCTTTCCTTTCTTGCGTCGCGTTGTCCTTCCTCCGAGCCCTCTCGCAGTTCTTTGACATATGTTCTGCTTATCAGGAGCTCGAGGGCCGGTCCCTTGAGAAATCGATGTTCCTCCGGCAGGAGAGGGACGTCTGGGACCAGCTCCGGCAGTAGAAGGAGCTGCTCGCCAACGCCAATGGGCTTCTGTCGGCACGGAGCACGGAGGTGGAGGACCTCCACCTTCGCTGTGCTGACCTGAAGGTCGAAGTGGCCACGGCTCGAGAGCAGGCCGCCCCTCTGGCAGCACGGATCTAGGAGCTGGAGGAGGAGTTGACCCGGGTGGCCGGTGAGCGGGACACCTCTAGGTCCCGGGCCGAGCAGGTGGTAGCTTCTGCCAAGGCCATCACCAAACAGTTAGAGGCAGAGAAGGGCGCTCACTTGCTGACGAAGGGCGCGCTGGTGGAGGCTGTAAAGGTGGATGAGACCTCTTGGGTCGAGGCCTTAGCCTAGAAGGAAAAGGCCAAGGGTGAGTCCTGTTGAGCCGCACCCTCTATTTGATTTATTTCTTTCGCGTTCGACCCCTGACACCCTGATGTGACACAGAGCTAGAGCGAGAGGCTTCTAGGGCGGCCGAGGCCTCTCGGGTCGAGGTTCAAAGCTGGAAGGAGAAAGCCGAGGGTGAGTCTCATAGGCCTACGCCCTTGTTCGGTTTATTTCCTTTCGCGCTTAACCCCCAACCCGCTTGTCTTGGCGCAGGACTAGAGAAGGAGGCCTCCCAGGTAGCCGAGGCCTCCGTCGCAGCGCAGGCGGTGCTCGAGGCCAAGTTCCGGGAGCACAAAGTGATGTAGAGCGCCGCCCGTACCGCCTGTGAGGCCCTGGAGGTCGGGGGGTCGAGTCAGGCAGCTCCCTTGGGAGCCGCTTGACCGCGTTGAGCGGCCGCGTCCATGAGCGGCTCCAGGGGGCGCTGCACACGAGCGTTAAGCGCGCCCTGGCCATCGTCTCCTCGCACTATGCCAGCATCGATCTCGTGGCCATCAGCAATGGTTACGTCGTGGCCGAGGATGATGAGAAGGCCGAGGAGGAGGTGATGAAGCTGGTGGAGGTGACTGAGGCCCCTGGCATAGTACTGGCCCAGTTGTTCGAAGAGGAGGTGGTTCCTCCTACGCCGTCCGTCAACGCTGGCGACCCCGTATTCTGACCTGGGCCAAAGGGGCCATGTAATAGATTAGGACTTACATCATTGTACCATAATGCTCGTGGCCGTCGAGGCCTTTTTCAGTACTTGTGTATATATGTTTTTTAATAATTTCCTATTATGTTTCCCAGCCCTTGCCCTCTGCCTAGTTTTTAGACAAGTCCTTTGCAAAAACTTCCTTGGAGCCTGAGCTGCCCTTCGGGCGAAAGGTGGTGAGGGAGTTGCTATAGCCCAGAGGCATAGGCTGTCTCGTGGCTCGGCCAGCCTTTTGGCCTCGAGGCGAACTTTCGGTCCTTAGGTTTTTTACAATCTATTTGTCAGAGTACGCGAGAGAGTTTGGCGTAGGAATTTTTTGAAAAAATGACTAAAAACGGTGTCTGGGACTTGGGGGGGTGCCCCCCCTTCTAGCCCCTGAGGGAGGCTTGGTTCTGCTGAGGTAGAGCCGAGTCTCCCTTATAGCGTTATCGTAACGCCGAACCCGTACTGATGGACTCGGGGGGTTTCTCGAAAATTTAGAACAATTAAAGAACGCTTCTTTATTGTATTTCGAGGAGAATTGTACAATGCTTGGGAATTTAAGGGTAGAAGCGACGTAGTTGTTCTATGTTCCAAGCGTTGGTGAGGATTTCGCCCTTCTCGTTGGCTAGCTTGTAGGTTACGGGCTTTAGTACTTGGGCGACGATGTACGGCCCCTCCCATGGCGGGGTCAGCTTGTGGCTGCCCTTATTACTCTGCCTCAGCCTTAGCACTAGGTCGCCCACCTTCAGGTCTTGGCTTCGAATACGTTGGGCTTGGTAGCGTCATAGGGCTTGCTGGTATTTGGCCGAGTGTAGCAGCGCGACGTCTCGGGCTTCCTCCAGTTGGTCGAGGGTGTCCTCGCGGGCAGTGCGGTTGCTTTGCTCGTTGTAGGCTTTTTGCCTCAGGGAATCGTACTCTAAGTTAGTGGGGAGGATGGCCTCGGCTCCATAGACCAGGAAAAATGGTGTGAACCCCGTGGCTCGGCTCGGAGTGTTCCTCAGGCTCCAGATGACCGACAGGAGTTCGGCAAGCCATTTCTTGCCGAATTTCTTCAACCGGTTGTGTATTCTTGGCTTGAGACCTTGTAGGATCATGCCGTTGGCACGTTCTACTTGGTCGTTTGTCCTAGGGTGTCCTATGGCCGACCAGGCCACACGGATGTGGTGGTCATCACAGAATGTCAGGAACTTGTGGCCGGTGAATTGCGTCCCATTGTCGGTGATGATGGTATTTGGAATCCCGAACCTGTGGATGATATCAGTGAAGAACAGCACCGCTTGCTCGGATTTGATTCAGGCGATCGAACGAGCCTCGATCCATTTGGAGAACTTGTCAATAGCTACCAACAAGTGGGTGTAGCCCCCGGGTGCTTTCAGCAGAGGCCCAACCATGTCCAGCCCCCACACGACGAACGGCCATGTAATGGGGATGGTCTAGAGGGCTTGGGGCAGGAGGTGCGTCTGCCATGCATAGTACTGGCATCCCTCGCAGGAGCGCACCAGCTTGGTGGCATCAGCCACCGCCGTTGGCCAATAGAATCCCTGGCGGAAGGCGTTTCCAATGAGCGTTCGAGGCGCTGCATGGTGTCCGCAAGCTCCCACGTGCAAGTCCCAAAGTAGGGCTTGGCCTGCCTCGGTGGTGATGCACTGCTGGAGGACACTAGATGGGCTTTGCCTATACAACTCGCCGTTCCTGAGGATGTAAGCTTTGGCTCGTCATGCAAGCCGTCGGGCCTCGGTCCTGTCTGTAGGAAGCCCTCCATGAATGAGGCAATCAAGGAACAGGACTCATGAGTCCATACCCTGGTCGGCCTCGGGAGGCTCCACGTCGATTTCCATGGCCTCGGGCTCGACCGCGGGGTTTGGTGTGAGAGGGGGCCTCAGGCCCTACGGTGGGCTCGATCGGTGGGCCCTCTTCTGCCGTCGAGGCGTAGCTGACGGAGGGCTTGTGGAGGTCTCTAGCAAATATATTCGGGGGGACCGGGGCTCGTGCCGACACCATCTTTGCCAGTTCGTCCACGTCCTCATTGAATCTTCGTGCAATGTGGTTGAGCTCGAGGCCGTCGAACTTGTCTTCTAGGCGGTGTACCAGCTTGTAGTACGCCTCCATTTTGGGGTCATGACAGCTCGACTCCTTCATCACTTGATCGATGACGAGCTGCAAATCGCCCAGTACGTCGAGACGCTGTACTCCAAGTTCGATGGTGATCTGCAAGACGTTGACGAGGGCCTCATACTCGGCCACGTTATTGGAGGCGGCAAAGTGAAGCCGGATCATGTAGCGTATGTGCACTCCGAGGGGTGAGATGAAGAGCAGACCCGCGCCTGCCCCAGTCTTCATCAAAGATCCGTCGAAGTATATGGTCCAGCATTCCGCCTGGATTTGAGCAGGGGGCAGCTGGGTGTCGGTCCACTCAGCTACAAAATCGGCCAAGACCTGGGATTTAATCGCTTTACGAGGCGAAAAGACAGGGTTTCCCCCATGAGTTCGACAGCCCACTTGGCTATTCTACCCGAGGCCTCCCGGTTCTGGATTATCTCCCCCAAGGGGAAAGACGACACCACGGTCACCGGGTGGGATTTGAAGTAGTGATGCAGCTTGCGCCGAGCCAAGACTATGGCGTAGATCAGCTTCTAGATGTGGGGGTAGTGTGTCTTGGTCTTGGAGAGTACTTCCCTGATGAAGTAAACAGGTCATTGGACGGGTAGAGCATGCCCCTCTTCCTGTCTCTCGACTACTACGGCCACGCTGACCACTTGGGTCGTTGTGGCGACATAGAGTAAGAGGGCTTCATCCTTGGTTGGTGGTACCAGGACGGGAGGGTTGGCGAGCAGTGCCTTGAGCTTGGTGAGGGCTTCTTTGGCCTCGGGGGTCCAAGAAAAGCGTTCGGATTTTCTTAAGAGACGGTACAGAGGCAAGCCTTTTTCGCCAAGGCGTGAGATGAAGCGGCTTAGGGCCGCAAGGCATCCCATAACCCTCTACACTCCCTTGAGGTCTCGGATTGGCCCCATGTTGGTCACGGACGAGACCTTCTCCGGGTTAGCCTCGATGACACGCTCCGAGACTATGAACCCCAAGGGCATGCCTCGGGGGACCCCGAAGACACACTTCTCGGGGTTAAGCTTGATGCCCTTCTCCTTGAGGCATTTGAAGGCTACTTCCAAGTCATTGATGAGGTCACTGGCCTTCCTGGACTTGACCATGATGTCGTCTACGTAGGCCTCGACGGTTCGCCCGATGTGCTCACCAAAGACCTGGGTCATGCACCGCTGGTACGTGGCCCCTGCGTTTCTGAGACCGAATGGCATAGTCACATAGTAGTACATGCCGAATGGGGTGATGAAAGAAGTCACGAGCTGGTCGGACTCTTTCATCTTGATTTGATAGTAACCGGAATACGCATCAAGGAAAGATAGGGTCTCGCATCCCGCAGTGGAGTCAATGATTTGGTCGATTCGAGGTAATGAAAATGGAACTTTTGGACATGCTTTATTTAAACCGATGTAGTCTACACACATCCTCCACTTTCCATTTTTCTTCTTAACTAATATAGGATTAGCTAACCACTCTGGATGGGACACTTCCTTGATGAATCCGGCCGCCAAAAGCTTCTGCACCTCCTCGCCGATGGCCCTACGCTTCTCCTCGTCGAATCGGCGTAGGCGCTGCTTCACCGGTCTAGAGCCGGCCCGAATGTCCAAGGCGTGCTCGGCGACCTCCCTCGGTATGCCCGGCATGTCCGAGGGACTCCACGTGAATATATCGACATTCGTGCGGAGAAAGTCAACGAGCACGGCTTCCTATTTGCTGTCGAGGGTGGCGCTGACCCTCAGCGCTCGGCCGTTGGAGTAGGTGGGGTCGACCGGGACAAGCTTGACGGCCTCTATGGGCTCGAAAGTCCCGGCACGATGCTTGAAGTCAGGCGCTTCACTACCAAGTCGGTCGAGGTTGACGATGAGGGCCTCGGCCTCCACGAGAGCCTTGGCATACTCGATGCATTCGACGTCACAGTCGTATGCATGCTCGTACGTGGACTCGACAGTGATGACGCCGTTGGGGCCCGGCATCTTGAGCTTGAGGTAGGTGTAGTTGGGGATCGCCATGAACTTGGCGTAGCACGGGCGCCCTAGGATAGCGTGATAGGTCCCCTTGAACCCAACCACCTCGAAGGTAAGGGTCTCCTCGCGATAGTTGGTGGGGGTGCTGAAGCAGACGGGCAAGTCGATGCGCCCGAGGGGTCGCGTGCGCTTCCCCGGCACGACGCCGTGGAAGGGTGCGGCACCGCCTCGGAGCCATGACTGGCCGAGCTCCAGGAGCTCCAGGGTGTTGGCGTAGAGGATGTTGAGGGCGCTGCCTCCGTCCATCAGCACCTTGGTGAGCCGGGTGTTGCCGATGATCGGGTCGACGACGAGTGGGTACTGCCCGGGGTTTGGGACATAATCGGGATGGTCACCCCGATAGAAGGTGATCGCCTCCTGAGACCAGTCGAGGTACTGGGGAGTGGCCACTTCAACCGAGAAGACCTCCCGGCGTTCCCTCTTCCGCTGACGCGCCGTGAGGCATGCTGAAGGCCCACCGAAGATCATGAAGGCATTATGCACCTCAGGGAACCCGTCGTCCTTGTCGTTGTCTCTGTCGCCGGTGCCCTTCTTCTTGGCATCGTCGTTGGGGGCCTGAACTTGGCGTAGTAGCGCCGAAGCATGGTGCACTCTTCGAGGGTGTGCTTCACCGGGCCCTGGTGGTAAGGGCATGGCTTCTTAAGCATGTCGTCGAAGAGCCCGGGGCCCCTAGCGGGGCCTCGGGGATTCTTGCGATCCGCGACTGCAATGAGATCGGCCTCGAGGGCCTTTTGCTTCCCCTGGCGACCCTTTTTCTTCTTCTTGAGAGATGGGGCCGAGGCCCCGGGGCCTCGTCCCCCGCTTCCCCTTGGCGTCGTTATGCGGGAAGATGGCCCGACGACCTCTTCGCCGAGGCGAAGTTGGTGGCGATGTCGAGGCGCGACCGCCGAGGGCGATGCACGTTCGGCCTAATTCTCGGACCAGGTCTCGGCAGGAGGTGTCGGAGAGGAACGCTGGACAATTCTCGAAGTCGGCGTGATTTGGGCAACTCGATGCATTGCTTGGAGAAGCGTCGGATGAAGTCTCGGAGGGACTCGTCTGGCCTCCGGCGACAACTCCTGAGGTCCTAGGAGTTCCCGGGGCGCACGTATGTGCCCTGGAAATTCCCGACGAAGACCTTTACTAGGTCGCGCCAGCTATTGATCTGCAAGGGAGGAAGGTGTTCAAGCCGGGGCTCACGCCGAAATCGGCGAGAGCAGGGGAGGTTGCGGATGATGAGCAGGTCGTCGTCCGCGCCGCCTAGCTGACAAGCTAGGCGGTAATCGGCTAGCCATAGCTCAGGGTTGGTCTCGCCGCTGTACTTTGAGAAGTTGGCCGGTTGTCGAAACTGGGTAGGGAAGTGGGCGCTGCGGATGGCCTTGCTGAAGACTCGAGGGCCAGGTGGCCCGGGAGAAGGACTGCGGTCCTCCCCACTATCATAGCGACCGCCTCGGTGTGGGTGGTAACCTCGGGTGAGCCCATCATTGTCGTGGCGCCGTCGCCCGCTGACCACATCGTGGTCGCCTTGCGCCTCGTGTCGGTCGCTGAGGCGGTCGTGCACCGAGGGGGCCTTGTTGGCTGTCGGTGCCCGAGCAGGCTCGGGATGGACTGAAGCCTCTCTATTTTTTTGAGGTGGCGTCGCGGGCCGTTCCAAGGCGTCCCCGCATCGTCGAGATGTGGAGCTTTCGGCCTGCTGTACCGTGGCGGTCTCGAGAAGGTCTCGGAGTTCGCCGTGGACCCGTCGCCCCTCCGAGGTAGATGGCTTGGGTATCGTTCGGAGTAGCATCACCGCTGCCGCGATGTTCTGGCTAGCGCGATTGAAGATAGGGGGTTGCTCGCCCCCTTCGTTGTTGTTGATGCGGTGGTTGACGTCGCGAGCCCTCCGCCGAGCTGCTCCACCATCACCGTGACCCCGCTGCTCTTGCTCGAGAGTGTCTCGGAGCTACTGTAGGAGGAGTCGGTCTTGTTCGACCTTGGCCTGAAGCTCACGGAGCTGCTCTAGGTCTAGGCGTCGAAGTTCCTCAGGGGCGGGGACATCGTCCCACGCTGGCGGGGGCTCGGCACGTGGCGGTGTGGCGTTGCCTGCCCCCACATGGGACGGGGAGCGATTGCATGCCCCTTCGTCCTCGTCGCCTGCGTTCGGCATCCCGAGCTCGACGTTGAAGCACTCACGAGTCAGGTCGTAGCATCTTCGTCATCGGAGTCGGAGTAGCCGAAGCAGTAGTCGCTCGCGACCATGAAGCGGCGCATAGCTTTAGGGTCGCGAAGCCCGGAGAAGTCCGCTCCGGCCCACGCCTCGTCCTCCTCCGAGGAGTTAGCGTGGGCGTGGGTTGGAGTTGTGGCCATGAGGTCGAGGGCAGAATGTTGATGGCATCCTGGGGGTTTTGTGTGAGCGGAAGCGTAGGTGGCGGCGGCATTGCTCAACCCGAAGGGTACGGGGATGATGTCGTTGCCGGGCTCCGCTTCGCCGGAGTCAGCTCCCCAGGAGGTGGCGGGGCAAAGCTTGATGACGGGGTGTCGGTGCGTGCCACCGGCGTCTTTCCTTTGCCCAGGCTTAAGCTAGACAGGTCCCCAGCCAGGGACTCTGCACCAACAGCCGGGTGTGGGAAATTGGCGGACAGCGGAGCGTCGCCCTGAACTTGCGTGGTGTTAGGGTGGTTCCGCTCACGTCGTGCCTGGCGAGCGCGACGAGAGCGGCGGCCCGGGCGCCGCCTGCGCCTGGGCTGCTGGTGCGTGATCTCGTCGTCGGTCGATGGGGCTCTGGGTGGGAGGAGTACCATGTCGTACTCGAATCCTAGAGACGTGAACTCTAGGCTCCCAAACCAGATCATCGTGCCAAGACGCAGTGGTCGCACGGGGTCTGCCATCCGGAACTTGTTAGGATGACTAAGCTGACATGCAGTATGCCCCCTACCTGGCGTGCCAACTGTCAGTGTTTTGGACCGGCGGGTCCTCAACCAACGAGTGAAAAATGTACTGCGTGTCCCAAATCCCGGATGGTGATGCAAAGAGACACAAGGTTTATACTGGTTCAGGCAATGGGTGCCCTACGTCCAGTCTGAGAGAGCGATCTTGTATTCCTTGCACCGAGGTGCTTGTAGTAGGGGTTTACAAGCTGAGCGAGAGAGGGAGCTGGTCCCAGGTCTCTGTGAGGAGTAGTGCGGGTTGCTTGAGATGTTGATCTCTTGCCGTGAAGGAGTGTGTGCGCTATATGGTGTTGTTGTCCGTTGCTTGTGCTGGTTGTTCTCTTGCCTAGGAGCGGCCCTGGGCACTCCCTTTTATAGTCGAAGGGAGGCACAGGGGCGGTACATGTACTTGCTATGTGGTGTTTTTATTTTGGCAGAGGCGGCATGTCCGAGCCCTGCAGCTTGTCACTGTGGCGGTATGGTCGGTGGAGCGGTCTTGTCTTCGGTGCACTGGAGCGACGTGCCGGTCACGCCCGATCCTGTGCGACGTGGGAGCTCCTGTGGTGGCCCGGCAGGCGCATCTTCTTCTGTTGGAGACGTGTTGGTCACTGTAGGTTTGACCGGCGTGAAGAGCCGAGGCTGGGTTGATGCGACGGAGCGGGTACGCTGATTCCGAGGCTACATGAGCTAGGCCCTATATACGACGTGGGAGCTCCTACAGCCTGACGCAGGGCGTGGCGCGTACTATAGGCGACGTGCCGGTCCCAGCGCGTCGTCGACGTAGGGAGCCGAGGCCTAGTTGGTGTAGAGGCTGAACCATTGTGGGGGGCTCGGCGGGCGCAAGCCCCGAGGCTACAGGAACCTGGGAGCGGTTAGCCGAGGCTCGGAGAGAGCAGTTGGCCTTGTACGTCGATTCTGAGGCTATAGGGACCCGGGCATGACTTTCCACGCTGCGCTGTCCTTAGAGCAGGGGTTAGGCAGCACAGCGTAGCACGAGCGTCAGCCGTGGGCACAGTGCCAGGCACAGCGGCCGGTAACCCCCGCCCCGTCCTGTCCTGGATGGCACGGCGTTGATGTGACTTCCGTCTCGTCGGCCACTCCGCTGTACCGTGCCATCGTGCGGCTGACGTTGTGGGAGTGGTTGACGCTTTAGTTGGATGTGACGTCCCGTCAGAGAAGTTGGTCAAAGCGGCGGTGACGGGGTTGATGCCGAGCAGGCCTCGAGCGAGTCGGTAACTGGGTGCTCGTCCGAGGCCCCGTAGCGCAGGGCCTCGGGCGAGTCGGAGAATCAATGGCTCGCCCGAGGCCTCATGGCGCGGGGCCTCGGGCGAGTCGGAGAATCGGTACCTCGTCCGAGGCCTCGTGGTACGGTTCTGGGCCGAGCCTGCTTCAGTCGTGCCTGGATGTTGTTCGAGGTGGGCCGGCCGATCCAGCCGGGCCTCGGATGAAATGGGGGTTTGCCTGCGGTTGTATTTTGGCTTCGATACTTACAAGTCCTAAGCAATTTTTTCGGTCTTTGCTTAGGGTACCTCTTTTTATGGTACCCGACAGGAGTGACACAAAAGTTTAGCCCCATTGATGTCACTTAGGTCAGCTGGATTGGGATCTTCACCATGTTTCATCTCCTTTCGCATGAATACTCCTGATTGTTTACTTATTAGGTTGGTAACAATGACGATTAGTCTGATGGAATAGGCCAGTATGGGGTTGACTATCTCATTCGAGGCCGCTTGAATCGTTAGATTCATGCCTCAACTTGTTAAATTGCTTGGATCATATTGTTACGCCGATCATGTGGTTCATGGGTACTTTCTCCGTTCTAGATTGTAAGTTGTTCAGGCTTTTCTAGATGCATAGTTTTAATTATATATCTAGACATAATCTATATCTAAGCACGTAACAAAAACTATGTATCTAGAAAAGCTAAAATGACTTACAATTTAGAACGGATGGGGGGTAGATCACATGTTGGATGAGGGGTGACCCGTCATCAGTGGTGGAGGACTCAGTATGGCTAGATAGGGTCTCCGCTGTACCTTGATTTTTGTGCTTCATCTTCTCCTCTTTTGTATCTTAGTTTTCTCTAGTTTTTTTTTCTGTCTTTACCATAAATTTAGTCAAGCTTTAATGGTATAGTTGTGCCACACATTAATTTATATCTGTCCTCCGCCATCTCCTGACCCGAATGAAGTCTAGCATTATTGTTGACCTATCAGGTCTCAAGTGCTTGCAGTTTCGAAGGGTGAACCAAATGAAGACAAGACAAGCCGGTCGCTCTACGACTTCATGATTTTCAGCCTAATTTTGCTTAGCGAGTTCGTGTGCTCGACAATATATAGTTCTATTAGTTCATAAAATTGCACATCAAATGAGTTGTTGCCTGTTTTTTTGACGCTAGTCATGTAATGACCGGTATTGGCCGAAGTGGTGGTATTAACTATAGTATTGTCACGTATCGAGGCTAAAACAGGATGTAACTACTCATGTACCGGTCTATAGACATAGCTATCGGTGTTAGATTAATTTGCTTGGATGGAAGAACCTTAGTTCACCGCGCGCCAACAAAAGAGTTGAGACATAATTCATAGTTTCTGTAAATGCATCCAAATAAAATTATGAACCATTGTGTTTCTCACGGTAAAGTAAAACAATACCCCGCTTAGGTACATTTGGATCATATTTTCTTAGAGAATATTTTCTAATTAAATCGAAATATTTATTTATTGAGCCGAACAATGTACTTGGTTCAGGCCTTACAGCATTAATGGTCCACATTTAGAATAAAAATGTTCCATGTTCATATTCAAGAGAAAAATGTTTCAAGGTTCATGAGAAAAAAGTTCCACCTTAACAAAATAATAAAAGATGTTCCCTTTACTTATTTGCAATGTTCCAATAAATACTTTCATCTTGGTTCCACTAATTTAATAAAACCAAAATAATGTTCCACGTTTCAGGAAAAGAGTAAATACAAATTATAGGAAGAATACATATAAATATGAAGACTAAAAAAAAGAGAAAGTAAGAAACAAGAAAAATCTGCAAAAGAATTGTTTGAAACCATGTCCAGCCCATGTCCAGGAGAAGGCCCGTGCGATTGCGTTTTCCCTCGCCTAACAGCCCCCTACTCCGTTATTCCTTCTTTCTCCCCGCGTGCGCTCTCTCTCTCTCTCTCTCTCTCTCTGCCCGACGAAGGCCGCCGCCGCCCCGCTGCCACCGCCGCCGTGCCCAGGTCTTCGTCGGACCCTTCTCGGGAAACGAGCACCCGACAGATGGTATGCCCGCCCCTTCTCTTCCCTTCCTGCTGTGCGAAACCGAGCAGCACCCAAAGCCTAACCTAAGCTATTTGGCTATTTGTATGTATGTCATCGGACCTGATCTAATTGCAAGTGTATAAATGAATTATTCCTACTAACTTCGATCCTTATTGCGAAAAAAAAAACTATCGGTGTACGTGTGCACACCCATGTGCTTGTTGGGGCGCCGGTGGTTGGATGGTTAGCTTAATCGGAGAATCGGACCTGATCTAATTGCAATTGTATACATGAATTATGCCTACTAACTTCGATTCTTTTTGCAAAAAAAACTTATCGGGTGTACATGTGTACACCCATGTGCTTGTTGGGGCACCGGTGGTTGGATGGTTAGCTTTGATAAGCGAGTGATCTGCTATTGCTTTTGTTGACTTGTTTGGGTTCTGGTTTATTGAGAGGGTTGGGAATGCGATGATATCTATGGAATATGTCGTGAACATTCTGGTCCAGACTTCTCCCCTTCCGCAATTTATCAAAAATACTTGGTTATAAGCTTAAGATCCTCAGATGACTCTGCTTCTATGTTCTGATATGTAAGGTTGTAGACTTATTTTAGTTGTATGAACATGCTGCAATGTGTCATCTGCGAACTAAACTTTGTATGTCAAACTTAATGTTCTTTTGAGAACATGAAATTAACTAATTAAGTGGTCTGAATGTTCAGGTATAATATGTGGAACTGTTGTTTTGTATTTAGACAGTTGTATTTTACTTTAAGGTATGATAGTTTCTCTCTCTTTCTTTTTGTAACTTCTGATATTTATTCCAAAAGTTGGCAAATGCTTTGACACTGAAGCTGCATAGCAGCATGACACCATAGTAGGAGTTATAATTACTAGATAACAAAGGTTGCCAAACAATGGGTTCTCACTATTGGGAAATATGTAATTTATTAGAGGCTGTGTCTTGAGAACCTGAAAACCCAATGGATTACAATTCGGTTAATCATGCATTGGATGGTATGTATGGTTTGAAAAAGGACATGCTTTAGTAAACTCAAATAAAACTCCCTAGTTCGCATTATTTGCATGACCATGGTGGTCTTCATGTGATCCTATACTCAGAAAAAAAAACAGTGATATTTGACTATTTAACTATATCTTATAGAAACATGATATTAATCTATCTTAGTTGTTTTGATCTGATCTAGTCCTGTTTGTTTAAATTTATTGCTTGCTGGCCTGATGTTTTACCCCCTAGCTTTACTGTTAGCAATAGGCTACTTTGACGTGGATCCAGCTTATGCTCTTCCAAAAATCAGATTTGCAAATCTGCAGTGTTTCTTCTTGATTTATTTCCTTTCTAAAGTTCATAAGTTACTTGTAACATTCAACTGTAATGGCAGGGATCTGTGGGCTTTATGAAAGGAAAATTAGGGATATCAACCCAATGGTCCCAAACATAACTTATGATATCAGCGACCTCTATAACTTCATTGATGGCCTAGCTGACATTAGTGTGCTGGTGTGAGTACAACTTTTTAAGATTTTCGGAGTTCCTTGAAGTATATTTATACATGTTCGTGTTCAAAGCTAACAACATAATAACTGTGCTTTTCCCCCCTCCATATGCAGTTATGATCACTCGATTCAGGCATTTCTGCCATATGATCGACAGTGGATAAAGCAAAAGTTGTTTCAACACCTGAAGAAACTGGCTCAGCGGTAGCACGACTGTTGTTTGGTCTGATGTCTTTTATCCAACAAGCAAGCATGCGTGGTAATAGGTGTCCAATCAGTGGTATTGGGAGGTGTTTCTTGTAAACTTATGATATGTTACATGGCAGATTTGCTCCCTTGTATTCTGGATGTTGGACTCGGATTTCATTGGTGGCTTGCTTGTGGTTGTGGTACCCTAAACTTGTCTTGTTTCGGAGTGTTGAGAATCAGATAACCCTTTAGCCTGTTGTTAAAAAAAAAACTTTTGCCTATAGATGGTTTCTATCTATTATTATTCTTTAGAAATATGCCCTACGGTCATAAAAAGTCTTTAGGACAAGATTTTGTCAACCATAAAGGCTACAAGCATCAATGACTTGATTATTTAGTTTGAAAATACCAGCTTAATAGCCAACACGAAATGTTTTGATAGTTAAATGGCTAGCGGGACGACTAGCGCCAGGACGTCCCCCGCGTCCAGATGCCCGCGCTGTAGTTTCTTGCGCTCGCACCAACAATCCTCGCCCGCTCTCACACACAAAAAAGCAGGCCCTGCTTGCGCTTGGGTTTCGTGTGCCCATACATGGCCTGCGTCGCCAGACCACGTGCTGGGACCGCTCGCGCTCCCTCCGCTTCTCCGCGTATTGCAATATGTGCAACACCCGATCTACTTTTAAAACATCCAGATGCAATATTTGCAACGTACGCCTAAACACAAATGAAACACTTGCAAAAACACATGGAAACTACTTGAAAACCATTACAAACATACGCAATATTCAGATGAAACACTTGCAGTATATGTGTGAAACGTATGCAACAATATGTCCCAAAACATAGATGAAACATTGGGAACAGACCTTTGCAACATACGGTACAACCATTACAACATATGCAACATTCTTACCTACTTTTGTAACATTCATTTGAGACAATTGCAAAAACCTCTGAAACCTCCAAAACACTTGCATATTCTTGCAACATGCATTTTCAACATATCACAACATCTCCTTGTTGCTTGCGAAATGGAGGCTCGCCAGCGTGTGGAGTTCACCAGAGGCAGCCGCGCTGCCGCTACTATCGACCAGATGGACTCCACCTACTACGAGGCTAGCGAGGACCCCTTCATGGCCACTGCTATCGTGGCTCGACACGCAGCCCCTGCAGCCGGCGCCGTAGTCCCCACCACCACCGGATCTCTCACTGCGCAGTGGATCTGGTGGAAGGAGCAGCGAGGCAGAGTGGGGCGGAGGCACGTGATCCAAGCGAGCGGCCACCCCGCCGGGGGACTACGTCGCATGGTCAAGGCACCGCCGGGCCGGCCATGCGCAGCGCGCGGAGGTGGCCGCGCTTTGGGCCACGTCGGGAGAGAGGGAGAGAGAGAGGGGGGAAGGGCGGAGACATGGACATTACGAAGCTAGCGGCGTTGACCGGCGGGGGTGGGAGCAGCGGTGTTGCCTGCGGCGGCGGCGGGTACGGAGCGGAGTGCGCGTCGATGGTTTCTTTTCTTTCTTTTTTTTGCGATGCGGGCGAGCGGCGCAAGCGGTGCCGCGTAGGAGCGAATAAGAAAACCTCGTGGGCATCGTGGCCCACCAACGGGGCCGTCCGGACGAACGGACGTCCTGAGCAGAGCATTACCGAATGGCTAAAGATCTCTGGTTTTTAAGTTTGATGGTTGAAATTATGCTCGAGGGATAGTTTGATGACAAAAAATGGACTTCTTCCTTTCTTATATATGCATAATTTCTATTGAAAAGTACTTCTAAAAATCTAAAAACTGTGTAGAATTTAATAATATATTCTAGAGAGAATAAATTTGCAATGTGTGTAGGATTTAATAATATATTCTAGAGAGAAGAAATTAGCGCTAAAAATATCCAGTCAAGAATGTGACTTTTGAGTTTTTTTTTTGAACTTGCAGCAAACTTTATTGATTTATCAAAGTGGATACATCGTTTACAAGCAACTGTAGGATAGATACAGGGGGGATCATCTACTCAAATCTGAGAGCTTTTCTCTAGTAAAGCGTGCCTAGCTAACTCATGGACAACTGAATTACAGCTTCGATTACAATGACTAATTGAAATTGCCACGAAACTCCTTCCCGTAGATGGCACAATCAGCGTAAATTGCGGCTGCAGCCGTGGCCGAGAAACCTCCATCCTACATTGTATTGACCACCTCCATACAATCAGACTGGACCTTCACTCGAGTACTACCAATTTGTTGCGCCAGGAGGAGTCCATCCCTCAGTGCATATGCTTCGCTGCTGTGGCGCGTCTATTGTATGTGATATATAATTGTGTGAAACAGCAATGAATCAACATGTGGAATCTCTAATAACAGCCCCCGAGCTCGCCGATCCCTTTATGCCATGGTAGGCGACACCCACATTAATCATCACACATCCCTCCAAAGGTTTCTTCTAGCCTTGATTCGATTACTGCTCCCTCCTTTGATGTAGCCGCATAATTCTTTGTAATTGCTGCTATTGACAAGGCTGATCTTGATGGATTTTGAGTTAAATAGACTGGCGTGCCTTTAACTCGTGGGCATGTGCCATTTAAGTTCATGATATTACAAAAGCAAAAAATGGGCCCTAAACTTGTCAGTGTGGCAGTCGTTTTGTTTTGGCGGGGTTTTTGCTGCTCCTGGAGGTTGACAATCTTGCAGAGAACACCTTGACTTGGATTGAAAAGGGCAACTAGCCCACTGTTCGTCTGTTTCCTATCTATTCCCAAAACAATCTGCCCTCCCTCGTCTTCCTCCTCTTGCTTCTCGTCGTCCTGACACCGCCCGCATCAATCGATGGCATACCTTTCCTTACACTCCTTTGAATTTATAGTAATTATACAAGTAATTTCTATTGCAAATCTACACATGACTTGATTTAAACAAGCCTTTTCTGATAAATATTTTTAAACTCTAATATCTTTTAAAATGTTTCTTAAACTCCTAAAACTTTGAAAGTATTTTCTAATGCAAATCTACACATATAATTTGTATGTTTCCATACTCAATCAATAATTTAAAAGTTATTGATGTATGTGGCTTTAGTGAACCATTGTGACCGGAGGCCGGAGGGAACATGTATTAACTTACATCATTGAGGGAATATTTATTAACTTACATCATTGTATGTCTGAACAGAGCAATAATCACTATTCGCGGATATATGTTTTGCTTGGAACAACCTGGAAGATGGATTAGTGTTACAATCACTTCAAACTCCATCTAATACAAGTGAAAATCCTGATCCTGAAAACAACAAAATTATGAAGCCAGGATCTATTAACTTCATAGTCTATGGAAGCAACGTCGTGCCTCGAGACAATTGATAACCAGAAAAAAAAATGGCCAAGCTATCTTTCAGCACTGAGTTTTGTCAATTTGATTGTGCCGTGTCAGTGCCACAAGGTTCTCACACCAGAATCCCTCCTTGCCTGCCTGCGTGCCCAGTAGATCACTGCCACTCTACCAGCATACAGGCCCTAACCTCAACGCCTACCAGTGTGACGAGAAGCGCCCCTAATCCTGAGACTAGCCTTAACACCGACCTCGATTGTTTCTGATGGTTCAAAGCCACATGATTTCATCATTTTGTAGTATTTATTTGCCTCTTCTGAGAACCCACCATCGAGAAGGCCTCTTATAACCCTCTCAAACTGATCAGACTTCAATAGTTTCTTCTTCTCTTCCAAGATCTTGAGGGACCTGCGGGCTTTCTCTTCCTGGCAAGACTTTGCATACATATCGGCAAGGAACACATGGACTTCTTTGGGCTCTTCTCCAAGCTTCTTTATCTTCTGCACAAGCTGTTCAGCCTCCAGAACTAGCTGCAACATAGACAGCCAATCCAGTAACATGAGATTCGTCTTGACACCAAGTTCAAGTCCTTCCTTCTCTAAACTCAACAGCCACTGCAAAGCCTCGTCTAGTTGGTTCTTCTTCATGTGCGCAGCCACCACACCAGCAATTGAACTGTCACCTGGTTCGTGTCCAAGCCTCCTCCTGATTTGCTCAAACATGGCACAGGCTTGAGTAGGATCACCAATACGTCCATATGCTTCTATACATATTGCATAGAGCTCCTCTGTAGGCTTGATGTCATCATGTGCCATCATATTAAGAACCCTCTGTGCACATGTCATCATGCCTCGCTGAGCATATGCTCGTACGATGTCTGTGTAGATTTCTCTAGTGGGTTTGACATTGACACGTGTACCCCTCATAAATTTTATCAGATTTTCTGCTTGTTCTGGTTCTCCATGGTTGATATAGCAATTAATCATTGAACTGAAGAGTTTCAGATCTGGTTTAAAACCCTCCCTTCGAATAAATTCAAAAGCCTCCTTGGCCTGCTCTAGATTGCCTGCCTTGCTATACATGTGGACTAATACGATGGATGTGATGACATCAGGTGCAATACCCTTCTCTTTCATTTTACCAAGTACTCTCTCTGCGCTTTCCACATGATTTGCTTTAGCATGAAGATCAATTAATTTTGAGTAATCTCGGATGTTTGCCTCAAAAGATTCTTGAGCTAGCAGAATTTCAGCAACCTGTAAGTTCAAATAAGTAGCATATGTTACATTTCTTTTTTTAAGGTAACTAAACAATTGATTTAACATATATAACCATGGCTAATAACATATTTAGCTGACCAAATAAATTTAAATGCCTAACTCAAACACTGTTTTGGAGGAGAGTAGTTATGTGGGTGCGTGGGGGATGACATGAAGATAGTGAAGCTGACTAAATCGTCAGTGAGCGCAAGTGACCTATCATAAGCATTGTGAATTTGTGGTTGACCTTGTATCAGGCAAAGCCAGTCTACGATACGACCTCCTTTTATTTTACAACTTTTTTTTCTAGAATATGCAGGAGAATGCGTATCTTTGTATCAAGAGAGAGAAAAACAACCCCTTACAAATAAGACCACCTCGTTCCAGGCTGGGCTATGAGGTGGGTTGGGAACATAAAAAAGTTTTGGACTAATAAAAAACCAAACACAGGTGAGACCAGACCGCTGAAAACCAAACACCTCATTCTGGGCTGGACTATGAGGTGGGTTGGGAAAATAAAAGGTTTGGACTAATAAAAAACCAAACACAGGTGAGACCAGACCGCTGAAAACTAAGACACTAAGCTTAGCTAACTTGACCCAAAGCAAGGGCGTTAAGACCACGCACGACCGCTAGACACCAAAGATGGCGCTCCTCATTGAAGGCCTGAATAACGGTGTTGATGTTTGGGCTGGCCGGCACCCTAAAAAACACACAGATTTAGCCAAGCTCCCGAGATAATGACAGTATTCACTCCCTTCCTCTTGTCCTGAACTTTCTTGATTGATTTGCACCACCACACGGCAAACGAAGATTCATGTCGTTGGGGAACCAGCTCTGCAATCCCATCGGTATAAAGATTCTGGACCAGAACAGTCGTGCAAAGACACAGGAAGTGAGGCCTGGTTTAGTTCCCAAAAAATTTCACCCCAAACTATCACATCGAATCTTGCGGCACATGCATAGAGTATTAAATATAGACGAAAAAAAAACTAATTGCACAGTTTGGTTGGAAATCACGAGACGAATGTTTTAAGACTAATTAGTCTATGATTAGTCATAAGTGCTACAGTAACTAACATGTGCTAATGATGGATTAATTAGGCTTAATAAATTCGTCTCGCAGTTTCCAGACGAGCTATGTAATTAGTTTTTTTTATTAGTATCCGAAAACCCCTTCCGACATCCCCGAAACATCCGATGTGACATCCAAAAATTTTCATTTCGCGAACTAAACACAGCCTGAGCAGATGTTTAACATCTTTGTCAGCCTGATTGCACAGGGACACTGAGCAGGATGTGGTAGGCCGCCTCACTTGACTTCGGCAGCAATAAGTAGGCCCCGCACTTCGCCAACCCCCAGGCCACTAACGGCCTCTCTGCCCCACCCGTCTGCAACAGGTAACTACTCCAGCATCCCCACCTCCCTCTCCCCCCAATCCACATCTACCTAAAACCCCCTGTCCATGCCTTGATCTACAGTGGCTTGCATTGCCTAATCTGTGCCCACCCTGAATCTAGGGAAGACTTGCCGGGACTAACATATCTCAAAATCCCCATTCACATGAACAATGCCCCTCTTTCTCCTCGAGCTCAATGGCAGCCATGCCTGACCCTCCCTGACGACAGCCCTCTCTCCGACATACCACCCTTCTGAAACACCAGGTTGCTGACTAGTGGAACCCATAGCACCCCCACCGAAGCCTGAAATCAATGCCCTCCCTCCCTCCCCCCACAACCAGATGTGCATCAAATGATATAACTGGTGAACCTAAACTCCTGCCAAATGTGTGTCAAATGATAATCACCTTGTGGGAGAGGAACTTACGAGAGCTACTCATTAAAGTTTTCAGAAATTCTAGTCATAACCCTTGTCTCAAGGTGAAGGGCATAATGATCTCCAGAAGTTTATGATCAAATTTGATGGCACTTGATAGACATGATAAAACGGGCTCAAAAGAATATTGGAAAACACCACAAATCACTATGCAGACAATTTGTGTCAATCTGTTTTGCCCAAGCACAATAAGTTTGGAATTTGTGTCAATTTGTGTCAATTTGTGTCAACGGTGGAGGTGGAGCGGGCGACGGCGGGGGCGACTCAACCACCTCCGCAGATGGCCAAGGGAGCGCCGGAGTCCGGCGAGGGCCGTCCAGTACCGGCGGATACGGAGGCCGTGCCACTGCCACCACCACCGCCACTACCGAGGACGAGGGGCGCGGTGCAGAAGCTGTTGCTTCCCCGTTCGAGGTAAGTGTTTTACCCAGTGGAGTTTGCAATATCTCCCACTCGTTCTTTGGTCATATGCTGACCTCGTGAGTGGTTCATTTTCAGCCGGAAGCGTCAGGCGGAAGCGCCCGCCCTGGCACCACTTAAGGTGCTCAAGGTGAGCGCCAGCGCCACCGCCCGATGGGTGGTGGACGCGCAGGCCGCCTTGCAGCATGGCGCGGTGGCGGCCAGGGCCACTGAGGCAGCCGCGAAGCAGGCGGGGGATTAGGCGCCTATGCCCCGCGAGGCCAGGGCCCTCGAGGCAGGTGAGGGCGAGGCGCCTACAATCGCTGAGGCCACCGAGGGCGAGGCCAGGGCCCCCAGGACCTCCGAGGCCGAGGTGGCGGAGACCGAGGTTTCTAGGACCACCGAGGCCGAGGTGGCAGAGGCCGGTGCTTCCAGGACCACCGAGGCTGAGGTGGCAGAGGCCAACTCAGGCGCGGTGGAGCCGTCGGCCTAGGATGCAGAGATGGAGGCAGGGCAGGCTCCGGTGCGGCCCTCGGTCCAAGACCCGCAGCCGTCGTAGGAGAGCGCCCGGGAGGTGGAGGTTCAGACAATCTCCTCCGATGATACCTCCCGGGGGAAGGAGGTTGCGGACCCGTGTGTCTTGTGGCGGAGCCAGGGCGACCCTGAGGGGGAGCCTCTGTTCGCCCTTGAGGACGTGGACGAGGGGGGCACTGGGGCTCCCTTAAGCAATTCCGCCTGCTGGCCAAGCAGTCGCTGTGGACGACGCTGTCCGTCGTGGCCGAGGACCTGCCCGGTGTTGCTCGGGTACGTGCTTTCCTTTCTTGCGTCGCGTTGTCCTTCCTCCGAGCCCTCTCGCAGTTCTTTGACATATGTTCTGCTTATCAGGAGCTCGAGGGCCGGTCCCTTGAGAAATCGATGTTCCTCCGGCAGGAGAGGGACGTCTGGGACCAGCTCCGGCAGTAGAAGGAGCTGCTCGCCAACGCCAATGGGCTTCTGTCGGCATGGAGCACGGAGGTGGAGGACCTCCACCTTCGCTGTGCTGACCTGAAGGTCGAAGTGGCCACGGCTCGAGAGCAGGCCGCCCCTCTGGCAGCACGGATCTAGGAGCTGGAGGAGGAGTTGACCCGGGTGGCCGGTGAGCGGGACACCTCTAGGTCCCGGGCCGAGCAGGTGGTAGCTTCTGCCAAGGCCATCACCAAACAGTTAGAGGCAGAGAAGGGCGCTCACTTGCTGACGAAGGGCACGCTGGTGGAGGCTGTAAAGGTGGATGAGACCTCTTGGGTCGAGGCCTTAGCCTAGAAGGAAAAGGCCAAGGGTGAGTCCTGTTGAGCCGCACCCTCTATTTGATTTATTTCTTTCGCGTTCGACCCCTGACACCCTGATGTGACACAGAGCTAGAGCGAGAGGCTTCTAGGGCGGCCGAGGCCTCTCGGGTCGAGGTTCAAAGCTGGAAGGAGAAAGCCGAGGGTGAGTCTCATAGGCCTACGCCCTTGTTCGGTTTATTTCCTTTCGCGCTTAACCCCCAACCCGCTTGTCTTGGCGCAGGACTAGAGAAGGAGGCCTCCCAGGCAGCCGAGGCCTCCGTCGCAGCGCAGGCGGTGCTCGAGGCCAAGTTCCGGGAGCACAAAGTGATGTAGAGCGCCGCCCGTACCGCCTGTGAGGCCCTGGAGGTCGGGGGTCGAGTCGAGCGACTCCTTTGGGAGCCGCTGATGACTGCGTGAGCGGCCGCGCGTCCATGAAGCGGGCTCGGGGCGCGCGCACACTGGCGTTAAGCATACAGCCATCGTCTCCTCGCACTATGCCAGCATCGATCTCGTGGCCATCAGCAATGGTTACGTCGTGGCCGAGGATGATGAGAAGGCCGAGGAGGAGGTGATGAAGCTGGTGGAGGTGACTGAGGCCCCTGGCATAGTACTGGCCCAGTTGTTCGAAGAGGAGGTGGTTCCTCCTACGCCGTCCGTCAACGCTGGCGACCCCGTATTCTGACCTGGGCCAAAGGGGCCATGTAATAGATTAGGACTTACATCATTGTACCATAATGCTCGTGGCCGTCGAGGCCTTTTTGATTCTGTGTATATATGTTTTTAATAATTTCCTATTATGTTTCCAGCCCTTGCCCTCGCCTAGTTTTTAGACAAGTCCTTTGCAAAACTTCCTTCCTTGGAACTGGCGCCCTTGGTGAAAGGTGGTGAGGGAGTTGCTATAGCCCAGAGGCATAGGCTGTCTCGCGGCTCGGCCAGCCTTTTGGCCTCGAGGCGAACTTTCGGTCCTTAGGTTTTTTACAATCTATTTGTCAGAGTACGCGAGAGAGTTTGGCGTAGGAATTTTTTGAAAAAATGACTAAAAACGGTGTCTGGGACTTGGGGGGGTGCCCCCCCTTCTAGCCCCTGAGGGAGGCTTGGTTCTGCTGAGGTAGAGCCGAGTCTCCCTTATAGCGTTATCGTAACGCCGAACCCGTACTGATGGACTCGGGGGGTTTCTCGAAAATTTAGAACAATTAAAGAACGCTTCTTTATTGTATTTCGAGGAGAATTGTACAATGCTTGGGAATTTAAGGGTAGAAGCGACGTAGTTGTTCTATGTTCCAAGCGTTGGTGAGGATTTCGCCCTTCTCGTTGGCTAGCTTGTAGGTTACGGGCTTTAGTACTTGGGCGACGATGTACGGCCCCTCCCATGGCGGGGTCAGCTTGTGGCTGCCCTTATTACTCTGCCTCAGCCTTAGCACTAGGTCGCCCACCTTCAGGTCTTGGCTTCGAATACGTTGGGCTTGGTAGCGTCATAGGGCTTGCTGGTATTTGGCCGAGTGTAGCGGTATGACGTCTCTCGGCTTCCTCCGATTGGTCGAGGGTGTCCTCGCATGGCGGGTCTGGTTGCTTTGCTCGTTGTAGGCTTTTTGCCTCAGGGAATCGTACTCTAAGTTAGTGGGGAGGATGGCCTCGGCTCCATAGACCAGGAAAAATGGTGTGAACCCCGTGGCTCGGCTCGGAGTGTTCCTCAGGCTCCAGATGACCGACAGGAGTTCGGCAAGCCATTTCTTGCCGAATTTCTTCAACCGGTTGTGTATTCTTGGCTTGAGACCTTGTAGGATCATGCCGTTGGCACGTTCTACTTGGTCGTTTGTCCTAGGGTGTCCTATGGCCGACCAGGCCACACGGATGTGGTGGTCATCACAGAATGTCAGGAACTTGTGGCCGGTGAATTGCGTCCCATTGTCGGTGATGATGGTATTTGGAATCCCGAACCTGTGGATGATATCAGTGAAGAACAGCACCGCTTGCTCGGATTTGATTCAGGCGATCGAACGAGCCTCGATCCATTTGGAGAACTTGTCAATAGCTACCAACAAGTGGGTGTAGCCCCCGGGTGCTTTCAGCAGAGGCCCAACCATGTCCAGCCCCCACACGACGAACGGCCATGTAATGGGGATGGTCTAGAGGGCTTGGGGCAGGAGGTGCGTCTGCCATGCATAGTACTGGCATCCCTCGCAGGAGCGCACCAGCTTGGTGGCATCAGCCACCGCCGTTGGCCAATAGAATCCCTGGCGGAAGGCGTTTCCAATGAGCGTTCGAGGCGCTGCATGGTGTCCGCAAGCTCCCACGTGCAAGTCCCAAAGTAGGGCTTGGCCTGCCTCGGTGGTGATGCACCGCTGGAGGACACTAGATGGGCTTTGCCTATACAACTCGCCGTTCCTGAGGATGTAAGCTTTGGCTCGTCATGCAAGCCGTCGGGCCTCGGTCCTGTCTGTAGGAAGCCCTCCATGAATGAGGCAATCAAGGAACAGGACTCGCCAGTCCATACCCTGGTCGGCCTCGGGAGGCTCCACGTCGATTTCCATGGCCTCGGGCTCGACCGCAGGGGTTTCGGTGACAGAGGGGGCCTCAGGCCCTACGGTGGGCTCGATCGGTGGGCCCTCTTCTGCCGTCGAGGCGTAGCTGACGGAGGGCTTGTGGAGGTCTCTGGCAAATATATTCGGGGGGACCGGGGCTCGTGCCGACACCATCTTTGCCAGTTCGTCCACGTCCTCATTGAATCTTCGTGCAATGTGGTTGAGCTCGAGGCCGTCGAACTTGTCTTCTAGGCGGTGTACCAGCTTGTAGTACGCCTCCATTTTGGGGTCATGACAGCTCGACTCCTTCATCACTTGATCGATGACGAGCTGCAAATCGCCCAGTACGTCGAGACGCTGTACTCCAAGTTCGATGGTGATCTGCAAGACGTTGACGAGGGCCTCATACTCGGCCACGTTATTGGAGGCGGCAAAGTGAAGCCGGATCATGTAGCGTATGTGCACTCCGAGGGGTGAGATGAAGAGCAGACCCGCGCCTGCCCCAGTCTTCATCAAAGATCCGTCGAAGTATATGGTCCGACATTCACTTTGGATTTGAGCAGAGAAGGGCGGTGGGTGTCGGTCCACTCGGCTACAAAATCGGCCAAGACACAGGATTTAATCGCTTCTGAGGCGAAAAAAGATGGGGTTTCCCCATGAGTTCGACAGCCCACTTGGCTATTCTACCCGAGGCCTCCCGGTTCTGGATTATCTCCCCCAAGGGGAAAGACGACACCACGGTCACCGGGTGGGATTTGAAGTAGTGATGCAGCTTGCGCCGAGCCAAGACTATGGCGTAGATCAGCTTCTAGATGTGGGGGTAGTGTGTCTTGGTCTTGGAGAGTACTTCCCTGATGAAGTAAACAGGTCATTGGACGGGTAGAGCATGCCCCTCTTCCTGTCTCTCGACTACTACGGCCACGCTGACCACTTGGGTCGTTGTGGCGACATAGAGTAAGAGGGCTTCATCCTTGGTTGGTGGTACCAGGACGGGAGGGTTGGCGAGCAGTGCCTTGAGCTTGGTGAGGGCTTCTTTGGCCTCGGGGTCCAAGAAAAGCTGCTCGGATTTTCTTAAGAGGCAGTGCTGAGGCAAGCCTTTTTCGCCAAGGCGTGAGATGAAGCGGCTTAGGGCCGCAAGGCATCCCATAACCCTCTACACTCCCTTGAGGTCTCGGATTGGCCCCATGTTGGTCACGGACGAGACCTTCTCCGGGTTAGCCTCGATGACACGCTCCGAGACTATGAACCCCAAGGGCATGCCTCGGGGGAACCCGAAGACACACTTCTCGGGGTTAAGCTTGATGCCCTTCTCCTTGAGGCATTTGAAGGCTACTTCCAAGTCATTGATGAGGTCACTGGCCTTCCTGGACTTGACCATGATGTAAATCTCGTGAGGCCTCGACGGTTCGCCCGATGTGCTCACCAAAGACACTGGGTCATGCATCACCGGTATGCGTGGCCCTGCGTTTACGAGACCGAATGGCATAGTCACATAGTAGTACATGCCGAATGAGGTGATGAAAGAAGTCACGAGCTGGTCGGACTCTTTCATCTTGATTTGATAGTAACCGGAATACGCATCAAGGAAAGATAGGGTCTCGCATCCCGCAGTGGAGTCAATGATTTGGTCGATTCGAGGTAATGAAAATGGAACTTTTGGACATGCTTTATTTAAACCGATGTAGTCTACACACATCCTCCACTTTCCATTTTTCTTCTTAACTAATATAGGATTAGCTAACCACTCTGGATGGGACACTTCCTTGATGAATCCGGCCGCCAAAAGCTTCTGCACCTCCTCGCCGATGGCCCTACGCTTCTCCTCGTCGAATCGGCGTAGGCGCTGCTTCACCGGTCTAGAGCCGGCCCGAATGTCCAAGGCGTGCTCGGCGACCTCCCTCGGTATGCCCGGCATGTCCGAGGGACTCCACGTGAATATATCGACATTCGTGCGGAGAAAGTCAACGAGCACGGCTTCCTATTTGCTGTCGAGGGTGGCGCTGACCCTCAGCGCTCGGCCGTTGGAGCAGGTGGGGTCGACCGGGACAAGCTTGACGGCCTCTATGGGCTCGAAAGTCCCGGCACGATGCTTGAAGTCAGGCGCTTCACTACCAAGTCGGTCGAGGTTGACGATGAGGGCCTCGGCCTCCACGAGAGCCTTGGCATACTCGATGCATTCGACGTCACAGTCGTATGCATGCTCGTACGTGGACTCGACAGTGATGACGCCGTTGGGGCCCGGCATCTTGAGCTTGAGGTAGGTGTAGTTGGGGATCGCCATGAACTTGGCGTAGCACGGGCGCCCTAGGATAGCGTGATAGGTCCCCTTGAACCCAACCACCTCGAAGGTAAGGGTCTCCTCACGATAGTTGGTGGGGGTGCTGAAGCAGACGGGCAAGTCGATGCGCCCGAGGGGTCGCGTGCGCTTCCCCGGCACGACGCCGTGGAAGGGTGCGGCACCGCCTCGGAGCCATGACTGGCCGAGCTCCAGGAGCTCCAGGGTGTTGGCGTGAGAGGATGTTGGCGGCGCCTCCGCCCATCGACACCTTGGTGAGCCGGTGTTGCCGATGATCGGGTCGACGACGAGTGGGTCTTGCCGGGGTTTGGGACATAATCGGGATGGTCACCCGATAGAAGGTGATCGCCTCCCGAGACCGGTCCGAGTCTTTGGGAGTGGCCACTTCAACCGAGAAGACCTCCCGGCGTTCCCTCTTCCGCTGACGCGCCGTGAGGCATGCTGAAGGCCCACCGAAGATCATGAAGGCATTATGCACCTCAGGGAACCCGTCGTCCTTGTCGTTGTCTCTGTCGCCGGTGCCCTTCTTCTTGGCATCGTCGTTGGGGGCCTGAACTTGGCGTAGTAGCGCCGGAGCATGGTGCACTCTTCGAGGGTGTGCTTCACCGGGCCCTGGTGGTAAGGGCATGGCTTCTTAAGCATGTCGTCGAAGAGCCCGGGGCCCCTAGCGGGGCCTCGGGGATTCTTGCGATCCGCGACTGCAACGAGATCGGCCTCGAGGGCCTTTTGCTTCCCCTGGCGACCCTTTTTCTTCTTCTTGGAGAGATGGGGGGCCGAGGCCCCGGGGGCCTCGTCCCCCCGCTTCCCCTTGGCGTCGTTGTCTGGGAAGATGGCCCCGACAGCCTCTTCGCCCGAGGCGAAGTTGGTGGCGATGTCGAGGAGCGCGACCGCCGAGGCCGGTACGTTCTGGCCTAATTCTCGGACCAGGTCTCGGCAGGAGGTGTCGGAGAGGAACGCCTGGACAATTTCTGAGTCGCTGACGCTGGGCAACTCGATGCATTGCTTGGAGAAGCGTCGGATGAAGTCTCGGAGGGACTCGTCTGGCCTCCGGCGACAACTCCTGAGGTCCTAGGAGTTCCCGGGGCGCACGTATGTGCCCTGGAAATTCCCGACGAAGACCTTTACTAGGTCGCGCCAGCTATTGATCTGCAAGGGAGGAAGGTGTTCAAGCCAGGCTCACGCCGAGTCTGACAGGAACAGGGGGAGGTTGCGGATGATGAGCAGGTCGTCGTCCGCGCCGCCTAGCTGACAAGCTAGGCGGTAATCGGCTAGCCATAGCTCAGGGTTGGTCTCGCCGCTGTACTTTGAGAAGTTGGCCGGTTGTCGAAACTGGGTAGGGAAGTGGGCGCTGCGGATGGCCTTGCTGAAGACTCGAGGGCCAGGTGGCCCGGGAGAAGGACTGCGGTCCTCCCCACTATCATAGCGACCGCCTCGGTGTGGGTGGTAGCCTCGGGTGAGCCCATCATTGTCGTGGCGCCGTCGCCCGCTGACCACATCGTGGTCGCCTTGCGCCTCGTGTCGGTCGCTGAGGCGGTCGTGCACCGAGGGGGCCTTGTTGGCTGTCGGTGCCCGAGCAGGCTCGGGATGGACTGAAGCCTCTCTATTTTTTTGAGGTGGCGTCGCGGGCCGTTCCAAGGCGTCCCCGCGTCGTCGAGATGTGGAGCTTTCGGCCTGCTGTACCGTGGCGGTCTCGAGAAGGTCTCGGAGTTCGCCGTGGACCCGTCGCCCCTCCGAGGTAGATGGCTTGGGTATCGTTCGGAGTAGCATCACCGCTGCCGCGATGTTCTGGCTAGCGCGATTGAAGATAGGGGGTTGCTCGCCCCCTTCGTTGTTGTTGATGCGGTGGTTGACGTCGCGAGCCCTCCGCCGAGCTGCTCCACCATCACCGTGACCCCGCTGCTCTTGCTCGAGAGTGTCTCGGAGCTACTGTAGGAGGAGTCGGTCTTGTTCGACCTTGGCCTGAAGCTCACGGAGCTGCTCTAGGTCTAGGCGTCGAAGTTCCTCAGGGGCGGGGACATCGTCCCGCGCTGGCAGGGGCTCGGCGCGTGGCGGTGTGGCGTTGCCTACCCCCATTTGGGATGGGGAGCGATTGTCTGCCCCTTCGTCCTCGTTGCCCGCATTTGGCATCCCGAGTTCGACGTGGAAGCACTCACGAGTGGCATCGTAAGTGCCTTCGTCATCGGAGTCGGAGTAGCCGAAGCAGTAGTCGCTCGCGACCATGAAGCGGCGGCGCATAGCTTTAGGGTCGCGAAGCCCGGAGAAGTCCGCTCCGGCCCACGCCTCGTCCTCCTCCGAGGAGTTAGCGTGGGCGTGGGTTGGAGTTGTGGCCATGAGGTCGAGGGCAGAATGTTGATGGCATCCTCGGGGTTTTGTGTGAGCGGAAGCGTAGGTGGCGGCGGCATTGCTCAACCCGAAGGGTACGGGGATGATGTCGTTGCCGGGCTCCGCTTCGCCGGAGTCAGCTCCCCAGGAGGTGGCGGGGCAAAGCTTGATGACGGGGTGTCGGTGCGTGCCACCGGCGTCTTTCCTTTGCCCAGGCTTAAGCTAGACAGGTCCCCAGCCAGGGACTCTGCACCAACAGCCGGGTGTGGGAAATTGGCGGACAGCGGAGCGTCGCCCTGAACTTGCGTGGTGTTAGGGTGGTTCCGCTCACGTCGTGCCTGGCGAGCGCGACGAGAGCGGCGGCCCGGGCGCCGCCTGCGCCTGGGCTGCTGGTGCGTGATCTCGTCGTCGGTCGATGGGGCTCTGGGTGGGAGGAGTACCATGTCGTACTCGAATCCTAGAGACGTGAACTCTAGGCTCCCAAACCAGATCATCGTGCCAAGACGCAGTGGTCGCACGGGGTCTGCCATCCGGAACTTGTTAGGATGACTAAGCTGACATGCAGTATGCCCCCTACCTGGCGTGCCAACTGTCAGTGTTTTGGACCGGCGGGTCCTCAACCAACGAGTGAAAAATGTACTGCGTGTCCCAAATCCCGGATGGTGATGCAAAGAGACACAAGGTTTATACTGGTTCAGGCAATGGGTGCCCTACGTCCAGTCTGAGAGAGCGATCTTGTATTCCTTGCACCGAGGTGCTTGTAGTAAGGGTTTACAAAGTTGGCGAGAGAGGAGCTGGTCCCAGTCTCTGTGAGGAGTAGTCGGGTTGCTTGAGATGTTGATCTCTTGCCGTGAAGGAGTGTGTGCGCTATATGGTGTTGTTGTCCGTTGCTTGTCTTTGGTTGTTCTCTTGCCTAGGGCGTACAGGCACTCCCTTTTATAGTCGAAGGGAGGCACAGGGGCGGTACATGTACTTGCTATGTGGTGTTTTTATTTTGGCAGAGGCGGCATGTCCGAGCCCTGTAGCTTGTCACTGTGGCGGTATGGTCGGTGGAGCGGTCTTGTCTTCGGTGCACTGGAGCGACGTGCCGGTCACGCCCGATCCTGTGCGACGTGGGAGCTCCTGTGGTGGCCCGGCAGGCGCATCTTCTTCTGTTGGAGACGTGTTGGTCACTGTAGGTTTGACCGGCGTGAAGAGCCGAGGCTGGGTTGATGCGACGGAGCGGGTACGCTGATTCCGAGGCTACATGAGCTAGGCCCTATATACGACGTGGGAGCTCCTACAGCCTGACGCAGGGCGTGGCGCGTACTATAGGCGACGTGCCGGTCCCAGCGCGTCGTCGACGTAGGGAGCCGAGGCCTAGTTGGTGTAGAGGCTGAACCATTGTGGGGGGCTCGGCGGGCGCAAGCCCCGAGGCTACAGGAACCTGGGAGCGGTTAGCCGAGGCTCGGAGAGAGCAGTTGGCCTTGTACGTCGATTCTGAGGCTATAGGGACCCGGGCATGACTTTCACTCACTGCTGCTGTCCTTAGAGCGAGGGGTTAGCAAAGACAACAGTAGCACGACGGCGTCACCGTGGAGCACTGATGCCGAAGCTGCCAATGACGGTAACCCCGCCCGTCCACATCTGGATGGCACGGCGTTGATGTGACTTCCGTCTCGTCGGCCACTCCGCTGTACCGTGCCATCGTGCGGCTGACGTTGTGGGAGTGGTTGACGCTTTAGTTGGATGTGACGTCCCGTCAGAGAAGTTGGTCAAAGCGGCGGTGACGGGGTTGATGTCGAGCAGGCCTCGAGCGAGTCGGTAACTGGGTGCTCGTCCGAGGCCCCGTAGCGCAGGGCCTCGGGCGAGTCGGAGAATCAATGGCTCGCCCGAGGCCTCATGGCGCGGGGCCTCGGGCGAGTCGGAGAATCGGTACCTCGTCCGAGGCCTCGTGGTACGGTTCTGGGCCGAGCCTGCTTCAGTCGTGCCTGGATGTTGTTCGAGGTGGGCGGCCGATCCGGTAGGGCCTCTCGGATGAAATGGGGTTTACTGCGGTTGTATTTTGGCTTCGATACTTACAAGTCCTAAGCAATTTTTCGGTCTTTGCTTAGGGTACCTCTTTTATGGTACCCGACAGGAGTGACACAAAAGTTTAGCCCCATTGATGTCACTTAGGTTCATTTGGATTGGGATCTTCACCATGTTTCATCTCCTTTCGCATGAATACTCACGATTGTTTACTTATTAGGTTGGTAACAATGACGATTAGTCGATGGAATAGGCCAAGTATGGGGTTGACTATCTCATTCGAGGCCGCTTGAATCGTTAGATTCATGCCTCAACTTGTTAAATTGCTTGGATCATATTATTACGCCGATCATGTGGTTCATGGGTACTTTCTCCGTTCTAGATTGTAAGTTGTTCAGGGCTTTTCTAGATGCATAGTTTTAATTATATATCTAGACATAATCTATATCTAAGCACGTAACAAAAACTATGTATCTAGAAAAGCTAAAATGACTTACAATTTAGAACGGATGGGGGGTAGATCACATGTTGGATGAGGGGTGACCCGTCATCAGTGGTGGAGGACTCAGTATGGCTAGATAGGGTCTCCGCTGTACCTTGATTTTTGTGCTTCATCTTCTCCTCTTTTGTATCTTAGTTTTCTCTAGTTTTTTTTTCTGTCTTTACCATAAATTTAGTCAAGCTTTAATGGTATAGTTGTGCCACACATTAATTTATATCTGTCCTCCGCCATCTCCTGACCCGAATGAAGTCTAGCATTATTGTTGACCTATCAGGTCTCAAGTGCTTGCAGTTTCGAAGGGTGAACCAAATGAAGACAAGACAAGCCGGTCGCTCTACGACTTCATGATTTTCAGCCTAATTTTGCTTAGCGAGTTCGTGTGCTCGACAATATATAGTTCTATTAGTTCATAAAATTGCACATCAAATGAGTTGTTGCCTGTTTTTTTGACGCTAGTCATGTAATGACCGGTATTGGCCGAAGTGGTGGTATTAACTATAGTATTGTCACGTATCGAGGCTAAAACAGGATGTAACTACTCATGTACCGGTCTATAGACATAGCTATCGGTGTTAGATTAATTTGCTTGGATGGAAGAACCTTAGTTCACCGCGCGCCAACAAAAAGAGTTGAGACATAATTCATAGTTTCTGAAAAATGCATCCAAATAAAATTATGAACCATTGTGTTTCTCACGGTAAAGTAAAACAATACCCCGCTTAGGTACATTTGGATCATATTTTCTTAGAGAATATTTTCTAATTAAATCGAAATATTTATTTATTGAGCCGAACAATGTACTTGGTTCAGGCCTTACAGCATTAATGGTCCACATTTAGAATAAAAATGTTCCATGTTCATATTCAAGAGAAAAATGTTTCAAGGTTCATGAGAAAAAAGTTCCACCTTAACAAAATAATAAAAGATGTTCCCTTTACTTATTTGCAATGTTCCAATAAATACTTTCATCTTGGTTCCACTAATTTAATAAAACCAAAATAATGTTCCACGTTTCAGGAAAAGAGTAAATACAAATTATAGGAAGAATACATATAAATATGAAGACTAAAAAAAAGAGAAAGTAAGAAACAAGAAAAATCTGCAAAAGAATTGTTTGAAACCATGTCCAGCCCATGTCCAGGAGAAGGCCCGTGCGATTGCGTTTTCCCTCGCCTAACAGCCCCCTACTCCGTTATTCCTTCTTTCTCCCGTGCGCTCTCTCTCTCTCTCTCTCTCTCTGCCCGACGAAGGCCGCCGCCGCCCCGCTGCCACCGCCGCCGTGCCCAGGTCTTCGTCGGACCCTTCTCGGGAAACGAGCACCCGACAGATGGTATGCCCGCCCCTTCTCTTCCCTTCCTGCTGTGCGAAACCGAGCAGCACCCAAAGCCTAACCTAAGCTATTTGGCTATTTGTATGTATGTCATCGGACCTGATCTAATTGCAAGTGTATAAATGAATTATTCCTACTAACTTCGATCCTTATTGCGAAAAAAAAAAACTATCGGTGTACGTGTGCACACCCATGTGCTTGTTGGGGCGCCGGTGGTTGGATGGTTAGCTTAATCGGAGAATCGGACCTGATCTAATTGCAATTGTATACATGAATTATGCCTACTAACTTCGATTCTTTTTGCAAAAAAAACTTATCGGGTGTACATGTGTACACCCATGTGCTTGTTGGGGCACCGGTGGTTGGATGGTTAGCTTTGATAAGCGAGTGATCTGCTATTGCTTTTGTTGACTTGTTTGGGTTCTGGTTTATTGAGAGGGTTGGGAATGCGATGATATCTATGGAATATGTCGTGAACATTCTGGTCCAGACTTCTCCCCTTCCGCAATTTATCAAAAATACTTGGTTATAAGCTTAAGATCCTCAGATGACTCTGCTTCTATGTTCTGATATGTAAGGTTGTAGACTTATTTTAGTTGTATGAACATGCTGCAATGTGTCATCTGCGAACTAAACTTTGTATGTCAAACTTAATGTTCTTTTGAGAACATGAAATTAACTAATTAAGTGGTCTGAATGTTCAGGTATAATATGTGGAACTGTTGTTTTGTATTTAGACAGTTGTATTTTACTTTAAGGTATGATAGTTTCTCTCTCTTTCTTTTTGTAACTTCTGATATTTATTCCAAAAGTTGGCAAATGCTTTGACACTGAAGCTGCATAGCAGCATGACACCATAGTAGGAGTTATAATTACTAGATAACAAAGGTTGCCAAACAATGGGTTCTCACTATTGGGAAATATGTAATTTATTAGAGGCTGTGTCTTGAGAACCTGAAAACCCAATGGATTACAATTCGGTTAATCATGCATTGGATGGTATGTATGGTTTGAAAAAGGACATGCTTTAGTAAACTCAAATAAAACTCCCTAGTTCGCATTATTTGCATGACCATGGTGGTCTTCATGTGATCCTATACTCAGAAAAAAAAACAGTGATATTTGACTATTTAACTATATCTTATAGAAACATGATATTAATCTATCTTAGTTGTTTTGATCTGATCTAGTCCTGTTTGTTTAAATTTATTGCTTGCTGGCCTGATGTTTTACCCCTAGCTTTACTGTTAGCAATAGGCTACTTTGACGTGGATCCAGCTTATGCTCTTCCAAAAATCAGATTTGCAAATCTGCAGTGTTTCTTCTTGATTTATTTCCTTTCTAAAGTTCATAAGTTACTTGTAACATTCAACTGTAATGGCAGGGATCTGTGGGCTTTATGAAAGGAAAATTAGGATATCAACCCAATGGTCCCAAACATAACTTATGATATCAGCGACCTCTATAACTTCATTGATGGCCTAGCTGACATTAGTGTGCTGGTGTGAGTACAACTTTTAAGATTTTCGGAGTTCCTTGAAGTATATTTATACATGTTCGTGTTCAAAGCTAACAACATAATAACTGTGCTTTTCCCCCCTCCATATGCAGTTATGATCACTCGATTCAGGCATTTCTGCCATATGATCGACAGTGGATAAAGCAAAAGTTGTTTCAACACCTGAAGAAACTGGCTCAGCGGTAGCACGACTGTTGTTTGGTCTGATGTCTTTTATCCAACAAGCAAGCATGCGTGGTAATAGGTGTCCAATCAGTGGTATTGGGAGGTGTTTCTTGTAAACTTATGATATGTTACATGGCAGATTTGCTCCCTTGTATTCTGGATGTTGGACTCGGATTTCATTGGTGGCTTGCTTGTGGTTGTGGTACCCTAAACTTGTCTTGTTTCGGAGTGTTGAGAATCAGATAACCCTTTAGCCTGTTGTTAAAAAAAAACTTTTGCCTATAGATGGTTTCTATCTATTATTATTCTTTAGAAATATGCCCTACGGTCATAAAAAGTCTTTAGGACAAGATTTTGTCAACCATAAAGGCTACAAGCATCAATGACTTGATTATTTAGTTTGAAAATACCAGCTTAATAGCCAACACGAAATGTTTTGATAGTTAAATGGCTAGCGGGACGACTAGCGCCAGGACGTCCCCCGCGTCCAGATGCCCGCGCTGTAGTTTCTTGCGCTCGCACCAACAATCCTCGCCCGCTCTCACACACAAAAAAGCAGGCCCTGCTTGCGCTTGGGTTTCGTGTGCCCATACATGGCCTGCGTCGCCAGACCACGTGCTGGGACCGCTCGCGCCCCCTCCGCTTCTCCGCGTATTGCAATATGTGCAACACCCGATCTACTTTTAAAACATCCAGATGCAATATTTGCAACGTACGCCTAAACACAAATGAAACACTTGCAAAAACACATGGAAACTACTTGAAAACCATTACAAACATACGCAATATTCAGATGAAACACTTGCAGTATATGTGTGAAACGTATGCAACAATATGTCCCAAAACATAGATGAAACATTGGGAACAGACCTTTGCAACATACGGTACAACCATTACAACATATGCAACATTCTTACCTACTTTTGTAACATTCATTTGAGACAATTGCAAAAACCTCTGAAACCTCCAAAACACTTGCATATTCTTGCAACATGCATTTTCAACATATCACAACATCTCCTTGTTGCTTGCGAAATGGAGGCTCGCCAGCGTGTGGAGTTCACCAGAGGCAGCCGCGCTGCCGCTACTATCGACCAGATGGACTCCACCTACTACGAGGCTAGCGAGGACCCCTTCATGGCCACTGCTATCGTGGCTCGACACGCAGCCCCTGCAGCCGGCGCCGTAGTCCCCACCACCACCGGATCTCTCACTGCGCAGTGGATCTGGTGGAAGGAGCAGCGAGGCAGAGTGGGGCGGAGGCACGTGATCCAAGCGAGCGGCCACCCCGCCGGGGGACTACGTCGCATGGTCAAGGCACCGCCGGGCCGGCCATGCGCAGCGCGCGGAGGTGGCCGCGCTTTGGGCCACGTCGGGAGAGAGGGAGAGAGAGAGGGGGGAAGGGCGGAGACATGGACATTACGAAGCTAGCGGCGTTGACCGGCGGGGGTGGGAGCAGCGGTGTTGTTACTGCTTGGGCGGTAGTGGTACTGGAATGGAGTCTTGGCGTCGATGGTTTCTTTTCTTTTTTTTTTTGCGATGCGGGCGAGCGGCGCAAGCGGTGCCGCGTAGGAGCGAATAAGAAAACCTCGTGGGCATCGTGGCCCACCAACGGGGCCGTCCGGACGAACGGACGTCCTGAGCAGAGCATTACCGAATGGCTAAAGATCTCTGGTTTTTAAGTTTGATGGTTGAAATTATGCTCGAGGGATAGTTTGATGACAAAAAATGGACTTCTTCCTTTCTTATATATGCATAATTTCTATTGAAAAGTACTTCTAAAAATCTAAAAACTGTGTAGAATTTAATAATATATTCTAGAGAGAATAAATTTGCAATGTGTGTAGGATTTAATAATATATTCTAGAGAGAAGAAATTAGCGCTAAAAATATCCAGTCAAGAATGTGACTTTTGAGTTTTTTTTTTGAACTTGCAGCAAACTTTATTGATTTATCAAAGTGGATACATCGTTTACAAGCAACTGTAGGATAGATACAGGGGGATCATCTACTCAAATCTGAGAGCTTTTCTCTAGTAAAGCGTGCCTAGCTAACTCATGGACAACTGAATTACAGCTTCGATTACAATGACTAATTGAAATTGCCACGAAACTCCTTCCCGTAGATGGCACAATCAGCGTAAATTGCGGCTGCAGCCGTGGCCGAGAAACCTCCATCCTACATTGTATTGACCACCTCCATACAATCAGACTGGACCTTCACTCGAGTACTACCAATTTGTTGCGCCAGGAGGAGTCCATCCCTCAGTGCATATGCTTCTGCTGTGGGCGCGTCTATTGTATGTGATATATAATTGTGTGAAACAGCAATGAATCAACATGTGGAATCTCTAATAACAGCCCCCGAGCTCGCCGATCCCTTTATGCCATGGTAGGCGACACCCACATTAATCATCACACATCCCTCCAAAGGTTTCTTCTAGCCTTGATTCGATTACTGCTCCCTCCTTTGATGTAGCCGCATAATTCTTTGTAATTGCTGTTATTGACAAGGCTGATCTTGATGGATTTTGAGTTAAATAGACTGGCGTGCCTTTAACTCGTGGGCATGTGCCATTTAAGTTCATGATATTACAAAAGCAAAAAATGGGCCCTAAACTTGTCAGTGTGGCAGTCGTTTTGTTTTGGCGGGGTTTTTGCTGCTCCTGGAGGTTGACAATCTTGCAGAGAACACCTTGACTTGGATTGAAAAGGGCAACTAGCCCACTGTTCGTCTGTTTCCTATCTATTCCCAAAACAATCTGCCCTCCCTCGTCTTCCTCCTCTTGCTTCTCGTCGTCCTGACACCGCCCGCATCAATCGATGGCATACCTTTCCTTACACTCCTTTGAATTTATAGTAATTATACAAGTAATTTCTATTGCAAATCTACACATGACTTGATTTAAACAAGCCTTTTCTGATAAATATTTTTAAACTCTAATATCTTTTAAAATGTTTCTTAAACTCCTAAAACTTTGAAAGTATTTTCTAATGCAAATCTACACATATAATTTGTATGTTTCCATACTCAATCAATAATTTAAAAGTTATTGATGTATGTGGCTTTAGTGAACCATTGTGACCGGAGGCCGGAGGGAACATGTATTAACTTACATCATTGAGGGAATATTTATTAACTTACATCATTGTATGTCTGAACAGAGCAATAATCACTATTCAGCGGATATATGTTTTGCTTGGAACAACCTGGAAGATGGATTAGTGTTACAATCACTTCAAACTCCATCTAATACAAGTGAAAATCCTGATCCTGAAAACAACAAAATTATGAAGCCAGGATCTATTAACTTCATAGTCTATGGAAGCAACGTCGTGCCTCGAGACAATTGATAACCAGAAAAAAAAAAATGGCCAAGCTATCTTTCAGCACTGAGTTTTGTCAATTTGATTGTGCCGTGTCAGTGCCACAAGGTTCTCACACCAGAATCCTCCTTGCCTGCCTGCGTGCCCAGTAGATCACTGCCACTCTACCAGCATACAGGCCCTAACCTCAACGCCTACCAGTGTGACGAGAAGCGCCCTAATCCTGAGACTAGCCTTAACACCGACCTCGATTGTTTCTGATGGTTCAAAGCCACATGATTTCATCATTTTGTAGTATTTATTTGCCTCTTCTGAGAACCCACCATCGAGAAGGCCTCTTATAACCCTCTCAAACTGATCAGACTTCAATAGTTTCTTCTTCTCTTCCAAGATCTTGAGGGACCTGCGGGCTTTCTCTTCCTGGCAAGACTTTGCATACATATCGGCAAGGAACACATGGACTTCTTTGGGCTCTTCTCCAAGCTTCTTTATCTTCTGCACAAGCTGTTCAGCCTCCAGAACTAGCTGCAACATAGACAGCCAATCCAGTAACATGAGATTCGTCTTGACACCAAGTTCAAGTCCTTCCTTCTCTAAACTCAACAGCCACTGCAAAGCCTCGTCTAGTTGGTTCTTCTTCATGTGCGCAGCCACCACACCAACAATTGAACTGTCACCTGGTTCGTGTCCAAGCCTCCTCCTGATTTGCTCAAACATGGCACAGGCTTGAGTAGGATCACCAATACGTCCATATGCTTCTATACATATTGCATAGAGCTCCTCTGTAGGCTTGATGTCATCATGTGCCATCATATTAAGAACCCTCTGTGCACATGTCATCATGCCTCGCTGAGCATATGCTCGTACGATGTCTGTGTAGATTTCTCTAGTGGGTTTGACATTGACACGTGTACCCCTCATAAATTTTATCAGATTTTCTGCTTGTTCTGGTTCTCCATGGTTGATATAGCAATTAATCATTGAACTGAAGAGTTTCAGATCTGGTTTAAAACCCTCCTTGAATAAATTCAAAAGCCTCCTTGGCCTGCTCTAGATTGCCTGCCTTGCTATACATGTGGACTAATACGATGGATGTGATGACATCAGGTGCAATACCCTTCTCTTTCATTTTACCAAGTACTCTCTCTCGCTTTCCACATGATTTGCTTTAGCATGAAGATCAATTAATTTTGAGTAATCTCGGATGTTTGCCTCAAAAGATTCTTGAGCTAGCAGAATTTCAGCAACCTGTAAGTTCAAATAAGTAGCATATGTTACATTTCTTTTTTTAAGGTAACTAAACAATTGATTTAACATATATAACCATGGCTAATAACATATTTAGCTGACCAAATAAATTTAAATGCCTAACTCAAACACTGTTTTGGAGGAGAGTAGTTATGTGGGTGCGTGGGGGATGACATGAAGATAGTGAAGCTGACTAAATCGTCAGTGGCGCAAGTGACCTATCATAAGCATTGTGAATTTGTGGTTGACCTTGTATCAGGCAAAGCCAGTCTACGATCACGACCTCCTTTTATTTTACAACTTTTTTTCTAGAATATGCAGGAGAATGCGTATCTTTGTATCAAGAGAGAAAAACAACCCCTTACAAATAAGACCACCTCGTTCCAGGCTGGGCTATGAGGTGGGTTGGGAACATAAAAAGTTTTGGACTAATAAAAACCAAACACAGGTGAGACCAGACCGCTGAAAACCAAACACCTCATTCTGGGCTGGACTATGAGGTGGGTTGGGAAAATAAAAGGTTTGGACTAATAAAAACCAAACACAGGTGAGACCAGACCGCTGAAAACTAAGACACTAAGCTTAGCTAACTTGACCCAAAGCAAGGCGTTAAGACCACGCATACGACCGCTAGACACCAAAGATGGCGCTCCTCATTGAAGGCCTGAATAACGGTGTTGATGTTTGGGCTGGCGGCACCCTAAAAACACACAGATTTAGCCAAGCTCCGAGATAATGACAGTATTCACTCCCTTCCTCTTGTCCTGAACTTTCTTGATTGATTTGCACCACCACACGGCAAACGAAGATTCATGTCGTTGGGGAACCAGCTCTGCAATCCCATCGGTATAAAGATTCTGGACCAGAACAGTCGTGCAAAGACACAGGAAGTGAGGCCTGGTTTAGTTCCCAAAAAATTTCACCCCAAACTATCACATCGAATCTTGCGGCACATGCATAGAGTATTAAATATAGACGAAAAAAAAACTAATTGCACAGTTTGGTTGGAAATCACGAGACGAATGTTTTAAGACTAATTAGTCCATGATTAGTCATAAGTGCTACAGTAACTAACATGTGCTAATGATGGATTAATTAGGCTTAATAAATTCGTCTCGCAGTTTCCAGGCGAGCTATGTAATTAGTTTTTTTTATTAGTATCCGAAAACCCCTTCCGACATCCCCGAAACATCCGATGTGACATCCAAAAATTTTCATTTCGCGAACTAAACACAGCCTGAGCAGATGTTTAACATCTTTGTCAGCCTGATTGCACAGGGGACACTGAGCAGGATGTGGTAGGCCGCCTCACTTGACTTCGGCAGCAATAAGTAGGGCCCGCGCCCGCCAACCCCAGGCCACTAACGGCCTCTCTGCCCCACCCGTCTGCAACAGGTAACTACTCCAGCATCCCCACCTCCCTCTCCCCCCAATCCACATCTACCTAAAACCCCCTGTCCATGCCTTGATCTACAGTGGCTTGCATTGCCTAATCTGTGCCCACCCTGAATCTAGGGAAGACTTGCCGGGACTAACATATCTCAAAATCCCCATTCACATGAACAATGCCCTCTTTCTCCTCGAGCTCAATGGCAGCCATGCCTGACCCTCCCTGACGACAGCCCTCTCTCCGACATACCACCCTTCTGAAACACCAGGTTGCTGACTAGTGGAACCCATAGCACCCCCACCGAAGCCTGAAATCAATGCCCTCCCTCCCTCCCCCCACAACCAGATGTGCATCAAATGATATAACTGGTGAACCTAAACTCCTGCCAAATGTGTGTCAAATGATAATCACCTTGTGGGAGAGGAACTTACGAGAGCTACTCATTAAAGTTTTCAGAAATTCTAGTCATAACCCTTGTCTCAAGGTGAAGGGCATAATGATCTCCAGAAGTTTATGATCAAATTTGATGGCACTTGATAGACATGATAAAACGGGCTCAAAAGAATATTGGAAAACACCACAAATCACTATGCAGACAATTTGTGTCAATCTGTTTTGCCCAAGCACAATAAGTTTGGAATGAAATATTTCAGTGTAATCTAGTATTCACTTTCAGTAAGCCCACGAACAATTTCGGAAAGTTGAGGTCTAAATAGGCTTAGTGTCACTAGGTTCAAAGGACGAAATGAACCAATAAAATACAACTTAACTCCCCATGTCCCCCAAACTATTGTTCCAGAGAATGCTTCTCATCATACAACTTTCTTTTCTCTAAGAATGAAACGTCCAACCACACTCTCTGTCTCTATCCAGGTTAAGCTATTATTGTCTGAGTAGATCCAGGATATCTCTACTATTCACCCAATGAAAACAGGTAACTAGTTACATATTCCAGCAATAATTCAAGTAGTTTTCAGCGAGAAACTTGTGGAGAAAGGAAGAATTTTACTACATGCAAAAAGAAAAAAACACTAGCAAACAAACATTGCAGCATGATGCACACAAGCGTTCAGTGTTACCAAAGATCTCACCTTGAGGTACAACTCGACATTCCGTGCCTTAATCCGCTCAAGCAGCGCTATACAATCAATACGGTTTGGCCGGAGATCTTCCTTCCATTCCTCAATGGCAGGCACCGGATCTCCTCTCCTCGGGTCAACCGACAGCAGCCGCTCCTCGGCCTTCTTCGCCCTCCCTTCTACAACCTTGGCCTCCTCAGGCACAAAATGCGCCTCAGCCTCGGCCACTCGCTCTGCCACCTCAGCCCACTTTGGGTCAGACATGTCCAGTCCGTACATCGTGAACTTCACCTCTCCCTTCCTCTTCGGCAAAGCGGTCAGCCTCGGCACAGGCGCAGGCGCCGGGTCGGCGCCGGCCTCGGCATCGGCATCGGCATCGGCGCGCTTGTCATCAAGGCCGCGGTAGAACTCGACCTCATCAAGCTTCTCGCGGGCCCACTTGAAGCGGAGCTCCCGGAGCCTGGCACCGCGGATGCCAACATCGACAGCGAACCGCGTCATCTCCTTGACCTCGTCGCAGTGAAGGTATTGGCGGAGGTCGGCGCGGACCTGATCCCGGCGCATAGCCTCGCGCACGGAGGCGCTGACCTCCCATACGGCCGCCCAGAGGTCGTCATTGAGCTCAATAGCATCGGGCCCCCGGTCGGCCTCGATGAGGCGGCACAGCACGGCGTCCGCGACCAGGCGGAGCATTTCGTCGAGCACGTCACGGTCATGGTTGGGGAAGGCAGCCGTGAGTCGCGGGCGGAAGGCAGCCACGAAGCGCGCGAGGAACTCATCGACGGTCGGATCGGATGCCGGCTCCGACTCGGCGTTCGGGGTCAGGCTCGGCTCCGATTCGAGGATGCGGGAGACGAAGGGCGACGAGTCATGAGGTGGTGGCGGCGGCGGAGGGGCATCGACATGGATGTGCCGGAGGAGGAATGTTGTCGGCGCGCTTACAGGGGCGAGAGAAGCTGGAAGCCGTCGGGCGAGACGGGAGAGGGAGAGGAGGGCTCTCATGGCGGCCGTCGCCGTGGGATAGCTGCGGCCTGCGGGGGAGGTGGCTCTGGTAAGAGAAGCGAGGAGAAAAACCCTACGGCGACGGGGAGAACCGCACCTCGATCTGCACCGTTGATCCACCGATCCGACGGATGTTTCTGCATGCTGCGGTGCTGCCCCTAGCTTGGCTGATAGCGAACTGCGCACCGGCGTCAACGGGTTTTTCAAGTTGATGATGAGATAGACAACTGATGATGAGATGATTTGAATCCATCTGAGATAACACTCATTTTTGTTCCACGACTGACCTAAAACCATCGCCTTAAATTTGTTTATGTTCTTATTATTTATCTTGTTCTGATCACAACTTCTATACTCGTGAGTTCAATTACAACGTTTACAAGTCTCTTGGAACTCACATCGATGTACTCACTTGGCTTTGGAAAATAACTGTTATATCAACTTATGGATTAGACTAGTTAAATGTCCGTGCGTTGCAACGGGTATACATAATATCACAATAACATATGTATGAGCGCATGTTATATTGTATCTAAAATAGATGCTGCAATCGTGATGTTTTATAAGTTGCAATACACGAGCATTCACCTTAATCATAACACGTTTGTGTTTTACAATATATTGTACAATTAAGAATTTAATCTCTCAATGTTTCGACCAAGAGAACGTGCTTTGCACGAACACCAAGCTGCAGCTGGTCACCAATCAAAGATAATCTAGAAGATTTTCAAGTCCAAGATGCGGCATCTAACTTCTTGCAGCTGAAGCATGCACATAGTTGAAAGTTGTTATTAGAAGTATCCCGCACATAAGTTGTTTGTTAATTTTTAAAATTAAAGTACTATTGATATATCTTGAAAAAATATGTATCGACATATAATGCATTACCTTTTTCATAGAGTTAGAACCTCTTTATATACAATATTCTTTGTGAATATATTATTTGCCGGTCTCTTCTTCCCCTTTCCTTTCCCTTTTCCCTGTGCACGTCCTTCTCAGCAACCGACACAACCAAGAATCTAATGTTCGATCTTGTTGTAGCTCTTGATAGCGCCACATACAATTGGCCATGCGAGAACACTGGTTCCGGCAAGTATACCCCGACGTTAGGGATAGTCTGCCCCTGTGCCTTTGTTAACAGTCATTGCGAAGCTGAGCCGAATAGGGAACTGCTTTCACTTAAATTAGAAAGGGAACATCTCATCGTCCGACGGGCATAAGGGTATTCGAGGCAGAAAAAACCCGTGTTGTCCCAACACAATTTCTGCGTCTATGGTATTCTTTTGGAACCCCCATATGATAAGCCTGGTACCATTACAAAGTCCGTTCGCAGGGTCAATGTTCCTAAGCAATATGATCGGACAACCAATCTTCAGCTTCAACACATGTGGAGGTAGATCATTGGGTGTCAAAGTGTTAAGGAATTCCTTAGGGTAGTAGTTGTGCGGATCGTTCACCGCACAGTTAAAGCTTTGGTACACCATCTCATTCCCGTGGAAATGACCTATCATCTTCATATTAATCATATCAACCCATTCGTTCCGCATAGATAATATCGTTCGAGAGGTGATATAATCTTTGCTTGACATATTTACATTGATGTTAGGAAATATGCAATCAATTAGAGTATCAAGATCACTATCTTCCCCGGTATGCGGAACACATATATCATGAGAAAGATGGATTTCATCATCAACAGTCGCCTCCTCAGAACCTCCATCGACGCGCAACAAGTATTCTGCAAACCACGGGTCGCTCTTTGCTCTCATGTTGCGCACCAGTTTTAGATGCCGCATGGAATCCCAAAGGTACGACATCCGCAGTGAGGCACCAACTACCTGAGCCCTTGACCCTCTCCGAACAACGAGAAGAACCTGTCTGGAATCTTCACCGAACACCACGGTCTTTCCCCCAAACGGCAACTCTGGTCGGTCCATTATATCACGAAGGCTGTTGTCTAGTGCCTCAACACCTTGCCTCTTTATCATTGTCACCTCGTCCCAAATAATAAGGAATGCGTTCCGAAGCAGCTTGGCAGCACCACTCTATTTCGTGAAGGTGCAAAAGGCCCCATTATCAATAGTGAGGGGAATCTTGAAGCGCGAGTGGGTGGTTCTGCCACCAGGCATTATTGAGGCCGCAACACCAGATATAGTTGTTGCCACTGTAATCTTTTTCTGACTGCGTATAGTAGCGAGAAGTGTTATGTACAGATAAGTCTTTCCAGTCTCGCCAGGACCATCCACAAAGAAGAGACCCCCATCCTCGGTATCAATCGAGGACATTATCTCATCGTATGCAGCCCACTACTCCTTGTTAAGGGTGTCTGACAGAGCCACATCATCCTTGTTAGCCTCAATGCTAGCCTCCTCAAAAATCTCTCTAGGAATATCACGAGAGGCATCATATGTGTCGTCGATATCAGGAAGTGGGTACATCTTTATAACCTTCTGCATTGATTGTAGCAATTTTCAAATATCCATGAGGACCATCTGCTCGACCATGAAGGTGGATTGATTATTGCGCCTGTAGTCCTCCGACATTGCCTCCTTGTATTTCTCCCATAGTCCAAACACATCACTGGGCTCACAAAATACCAATATTGTTGCAAAGAGCCTTCGCAGCACATATGGCATCATCCACCCGGTTGCCTCAGCGAGACTCTCGTTCAGCGTGTTGTCCTCTTCGATTAAGCCCCTTCTTTCTGCAGCTTCACGAAAGGTTGGTAGGATTTTACCATCCACGGTCCTTAGACACTCAAACGAGGTTGCACCTGCCACGTGGTTCAGGAGAACCCTAAGATAGTAACGCTCCCCCTTGGCTGGATTGGCAGACACGATTCTTCCAATCTGTCGTAATGTATCACGACGTACCCTATTTTGCCAAACTTTGCCCTATGCTTGCCACGTATAGAACTCAGGAAAGTCCCGATACAATATACCTCGAGCTGTTTCATCTATCCTGTTCTTCTTGAAGTACGCTGTAAGCATTGACTTGTCAGCATCTGGACGATCAAGCACTCATCGAATCCCCTGGCGTCGATGAAATGACACCATGTGCATGTCTGGAAGATGTAGCTATAAGGACAAAACAGAAGGGTACCTATCACTCAAATCAAACTCGTATATCCTCCACAAGGCTTCTGGGGGGTTACCCATCTAGCATCTCTGTACTGCTTGATCTCATCAACGTTCCCTTCACTATCCTCCTTGTCAGCCTCTCTCATAGCCACAAACACCCGGTTATGACCCTTGTAAATGTACTTAAACAGATACTTGACTGCCTTGATGCTCCCACATGCCTCAACATTGATGTGGTAGTTGAATAGACGGAGGAGATACGGGTTGTAAGTCACGACCCATCTGTTGTCAAGCTCATGTCCGCAAACTTTTTCTTTTCGGCCATCTTCACGTCGTCTGTAAACTGGATATGAATCCTTGCCTTGTACTATGACATCGTAGAAAGGTCTAGGGTAACGGTTCTTGCAGGAATCATGACCCTTTGTGCATGGACAATCACGATTAAGCAGTTCACAAGGGCCATGCATCATATGTTTGGTAACCATCTTGTACAAGACTGGGTACTTCTTCTTGTTTGGGAGCTCAGCTGAGATGAGGCGATCATACTGCTTTGGACACGTGATCTTGTACTTCCTATCCATGATTTGCAAAAAAATGTGCATGCGGCAGACCCCTCTTTTAGAACTTCACAACATAAACATGTGCTCGCACCTTTCCAAGGATATCCTTTTTTAGTAGTCTATCCTTTAGCTCTTGTAGTTTTGCTCTAAAGACCCGAACAACGAGATTTGGACGATCTTGTGGTTTCTGGCCAGGGTAGAGTTCACGCTTGATCTCATCCTAGTTTTGGTTACATGTCATAGTCAGGAAGATGTCCGGTTTACCAAACCTCCATACCAGAGCCATGGCGTCCATGTACCGATGCCTCATGTCACGTGGGCCTCCAATAAATGATGAAGGCATCACTATCCGTTTCCCAACAACTTCTGCTCTACCTTCACCGGCATGTAGGCTATCAACCAATCCTTGGTAGAGGTCAGCCCTAATATCATCTTGATGGTTGCGTATATAATCTAATCGAGAACTCTCGATATTGATGTACGTGTCGACTGCAAACTGCTGGAATAGACACTTACCGTACAATATGGGGTTAAATATTCCTAGACGCATCTGAAACTTGTAGCAGCAGTAGTCACGCATAGTCTACCAGGGGAGTCTACAAAAAATAACCATGAATTAGAGTTGTTTGTAGAATAACCACTAAGGTACATGTATGCGAAGTATTTAAATAAGAAGAATAACAAACCTATTTCTTCTTCTGACCCACTACGAGCCTTCTGTAGGGCACGATACTTGATGACTTCTTCCATACTAACTCCTTTCTTTGGAATATCCATGTGCCACCCAAGCTCACCCTTAGGGAAGAATAGAGGGTATGAAAGAGCATCGTAACATCCATGATATGAACGGATGTCGTGTTTGCTTCTATCTTTCCCATGCAGGACAACACTATTCTAGAACTGACCAAAGAGTTCGCTTCCCTCGATCCAAACAGCAGCCACCTCTGAAGTTGATGGTACATTGTATGTTCTCTGGTCCAGCCTCTGGTCAAGGTTTAGTGTGACATGATAGTCCTCGAGGTGGTGAGCCTAGCCCACACTCCTAAGATGTTGTGAGTATGGGTTGTCACGAAGGATGGCCACAAGCCTCTTAATGACTTCCTTGTCTTTTTGGCACTTCTCTTCATGACATCGTCGATAGCAGTGCTCAAGGCTTGGATCATCGTCATAGAAGTAAAGCTTGAGATGTCTTGGCTCCTTACCCTCTTCTCTGCCAAATGACCTTATGTTGTGATAGATCTAGCCATGTGCACGAAAGGTGTATATGCCACTGTTCTTCTAGCTTGCAGTAGCGCTATCGAGGCAACAATATAGAGAAGTGAAAGAGAAATGGCCATTGAAAAACCTAATGTTGTTACAAAAGTGCCTAGCATCTGCTTCATTACTTGACCAAAGCCTCATAAGCTCATTAGGTACGTTTAGTTCATTGAGATCGACCTTTCTGTCGCGACAACAGAACCCACGTGGTTCATGCTCAAACCTTTTCGCATCGCAGTGCTCATAATTTGCAACAGGTTTTAACATATGGGTATCTGTAGGCATGTTACTATACACCTCATCGTATCGGTCAGGTACTTCAGGGATAGAAGTCGTGTCTTCCTCAAGGTCTGTCTTGGACATCATCATCATCTTCCTCTCCTAAAATAACATTTAAGCCATAATAGTTTAGATAAAGTAGTGGAAGATTTGATTTATATTCGGTCTTTCATACAAATACCTTGCCTAGCAAATAGGTATCCCTCATCCTCTTCATCATCCTCTTCAAATATATCTCCCTCATCATCATCTATGGCCGTCAAAGATACGTGAGTTAGTAGAACTACGGGTAAAAATAAACAAAGGAGTTCAAATAGTTTATAGAATGTTATAAAATAGTGTAAATTACCAGTGTCATCAAATAGTGGTGTCAACGGTGCATCTGATGCAGGCTGAGGGCTAGGTCCTATCCTTTTTGATAATCATGTAATGACCATGGTTGAGTTAGGTATAATATGGTATACAATATAGGTCACCTAAATGGGGTCATGAGGCATTAGTATTTACCGTTGTTGGTCAAGATTGATTGAGGCAAGGGTGTGTTATCATTCGGGTATTCTTCAGCCATGCATTCACAATCATCAAACAGTGGTGCCGTCGGTGTGGATGATGTAGCCCAAATGTTGGGTACTGCCCTTTCTGTTAATCACAGAATTACCATGGATCGGTTAGGTATAATATGGTATATAGGTCCCCTAAATGGGATAATGAGGCATCAGTATATACCGTTGTTGGTCACGACTGATTGAGTCAAGGGCGTGTTAGCACCCACTCGGTCTTCAGCTATGCAGTCACCATCTTTATTAGATGCCCTTGTGTTCGAGCCAATGCGACGCTCAAACATTGTGTTACGACGCATTAACAACGCATGTCTCTGCCCAGATGGAACATGTGATCTATGTGTCATATGGCATGGCAATAACTCATCACATCCTTCATCATTGACCTCCTCATTAGGCGGAGGAATATAAAGAGGTGTTGCACTGGACTCTGAGATAACCCAATCACTGGATTTTGTCATAGTTCCCTGAGCTCCAGATGCGCCCGCAATGGACCACACAAGCTCAGGAGTAAATAACGGGTTCTCCATGGCGATAGACTCTGGGTGCAGGGTGTGTTTTTGCACATCTCTATGCCGTCTCTGGGTGTTTCTTAGTGACTCCTTTCGTGCGGGTGTCTTAGAGTTCTCCTGCTGTCGTTCTAGCCTAGCCGTCTTCTCCTCGAGTGTCAGATTTGCATACCATTTCCTTGAATACGTGTTTTTCGACTCTCTCTTCCTAAGTTGGTCCTTGGAGTTGACAGAATCAGATGCAGGAAGAGGTTGCATCCGTCCTGAAAAATAATTGAACTTATTTATAAAATGTCATGGACTCAAAATTTAAAGACAACATTATGTATTATTTGTTTATAAAAATAAATATCATAAAAATGTACCTATATTGAGATTATGTGTAGTCAGGTCAATTGTGTTGCTGTTGTTTGCACTTCGACCTGAGTAATCACATAGACATTAACATGTATCATTTATTCAAGTATACTCGGACACATCATTCTTAATTAATTTGCAAAAAAATATAAATGTGTACCTAGATTGGCATCATGTGGTCCCGTAGTCAAGTCAATATCACTGTTGTTGTCTGCACTTTCAGCTGAGCATTAAATAAGTAACGTGTATCATGCATAAAGGTATAGTTCGACGCATTACTATTCTTAATTAATTTGCAAAACATGTTTCATGCAACAACATAATAACTAACTGCCATCATAGAATCAAAAACAATACCTAGGGCATGTTTATTCCATTGCATTGGTTGGGATGCATTGTTTTTATGCAGCCAATCACTATGTTCTTCGTCTGCCATGTTTTCTTTGTCTGACTCAACTTTATCTATTAAAATATTATTTATTATACAACACACACACACACACACATATATATATATATATATCAATATAAATAATAGCTTGGTTGTAGCTTGACCATGGTGTCACCTCTCGACCCACCAACGAATGTAGTTTTTGCTTTTCTAAGCTGATATGATTGCCGACGTTTTTTATTTTTTTCATCCCTCTCTTCTTGAGTCATTGCAGCCCATCTTGCTTTTTCCCTCTCCCTTTTACGTTGCCTAGCTTCCTCAACTTTTGCATGTGTATTGGATGTACTCCGATCACCTGTTCCACACATATGCACACAAATAATTAATGCAATACATTGTTCATCACAAAGCATTTATATCGATGTATGTATGAACGGTTACCTCCACTTATAGTGTTTGTCAAGTTTTTGAACGAACTACGACCACCATTATTATTCAACTGGTCCATGGAAGACTAGAGTGGCAGGGAATACAACCACTTATTATTAAGTCGCTCTTTGTCACACTTAGCTTCGACAAAGCTTGTTGCTGATGATGATGACTGAAAGACAGGGTGTTAGGGCAAACAATTATCTCTCTCACCATAGAAGTACGAAATACACAAAAATTCATGTAAATACGAAAAGGTAGGTGGTGTTCGCTAATCGTTACAGCTTATACGGCTAAATCTCCCACTGCACTTCAATGTCCGAACCCTTTAGCGATGTTTGGGCTATTTGGGTTTAGGTTAAGTTTTTTTTGTCATGGGACCCACAGCTTGTAATAAATAAATAAAATTTAAAATAAAATGTCCTTATCTTCATCCTCACGGTCAGCTCTTTTCGTCACCAATCGGCAGAATCAGAGCGCATCTCTTTCCTCTCCCTGCGCTCATGGGCAGACAAGCAAGCAAGCTTGCCTCCTCCGTCTGCTTGTCGGAGCAGCAAGCAAGAAGCCTTGCTGTCGCCTCGCTGCAGGCGTATGCGACCTGTAGCGCCGGTGGCCCCGTGGTGGCAGGCGTTCTCCAGCGGATGGAGCTCATGCCTTCTCCATCTTGGCGTGGCCTCCTGGACTTGGCGTGGCGTGGATGGAGGTAAGCGACCTTCTCCGCTCGGCGCGGCGCGAATGAAGCTCGGCGTGAGGGCCTTGGCACGGGACATGCGCAGGTGGTGCGAAATCGAGGGAGTCGAATCTAGCCAGTTGTACGGTACATCGCCACAGTCGAGTGCGGTCCTCGATCCATTGGAGCATCGTGTAGCTTCCTGCTACTCCTCGATAGCAGCGACTTCCTCAGCTCCAGTCAGCAAGGTGGCACACAAAAATGGTACCAGCCCGATCTTGTTTCATTTGGCATTTACCATCAATGGCACCAATGCTAACTTGCTAGCTTGTTTCGATAAGTTTTTGGTGTATGACTTAGAAGTTGCTAATTGAATCTTGTAAGCGTTCTAGGACAACAACTGTCTTCTTGGACAAGCCAGATTTGAGTGGCCGGGCTCGCCGGATTCGAGTGGCTAGTCTCGATTTGGTGTGGTTGGAGGGTGTGAGTGAGAGGCATCTTCTTTTTGTTATTTCCTGAAACTGAATTAGCAAATTCTTTTTGTTATTTCCTGAAACTAAGTTAGCAATCCTTTTGTTATTTCCTGGACAAGAATGCTTCATTGTAAAAAAAAGGTTTTCCTGGAATTGCTGCTGTGATCTAAATATGTATGGCTGTTTTCCAGCTTACTTGCATTACCTAATAGCTGCAGCATCAAAACAGCCTAGAAGCACACAAAAATAAATGTAGTTGTCATTCTTTGTGCAGAGTTATGTACTCAGGTGCTCAACATAGCGGGCGCTGCAGCGGTGACTGCAGCAGCTCTCGATGCTCTGGGCTGCCATGTACAGCGCGTGCCAAAGAATTAGCAGCAGCGAAAACGAGCATGTGGTGCGTGGGAACCCATCATCGAGCGCCAAAAGGCGTCCGCCAGCGTGGATAGTGGCTCCACGCTCTACTCTGACCCCAACCTCAAATCCGCCTGCTTCGTCTTCTAGGTCACCCCATCTCCTCTATTGCCCTTGCTATCTTGGCATTGATATTCCTCACTACACGATTCGCCCAACCAGATGTCTGTTGCTTTGCTATTTTGTCAATGCGGATCTACCTTCATCCAATTTTTCCATGATGGTTTGATTCAATTTTTGTATTTTCATTATCTCAACCATGGCCATTATGTCATTTATCTGAAATGCTTGAAGTATCTGTTTTCCTATATTGTCTTAGTCTAAAAGTTATTGAGAATGCTCATTATTTAGAGAAGTCAGGCAAGTTGCAGTTTTGCTGCAGTGGGATTCGCCTACATTTCAGATAAATCATAAATGCCAATTTGTAACAGTTTGTCTATAGTCAGGCAAGTTGCAGTTTTGCTATGGTAAAATTCACCTACATTTGAAACAAATCATAGATGCCAATTTATAACGGTTTGTCTGTACATTTGGCGTGTCTGGTTGCAAAATCAATAATGAAAATGCATATTGCAAACTCATATGGACTTGGGGGGGCAGGCTGGAAATTGTTGGCACTCTCTTTAAGTTATTTGACTGTAAGAATATGTCTTGCAAAAAAAAGAGAAAACTCTTGTATCTTTATTTAATCTCTTTGGTTCACCAAATAAATTTCCTACGTGCAGATTCAAGTACAGGTTTTGCATTACAATGTTAATTTTTCCAAAGATAGGTCGATAATACAACAAATAGAAACTACAAGACATTTGGTGACCTCTATATCTTAGCATTCTAAATAGCAGGGAGAAAAATAAATTTTACAACTATACATAGCCTTGTAACATCAATGAAAATACAGCAAATAGAAACTACAAGACATTTGGTGACTTCTATATCTTAGCATAGCCTTGTAACATCAATGAAAAATTTCATATGCCATTCTCTTTTGTTTTAATGAAACCACTATTGGACTATGAACACATGAAGCTATATATTGGCATTCTGATAGTGCTGCATTTTTCATGGATCCAGTCAGAGTAGTTCTAATTAGCGGAGCTGTATCAAAGTCGACAAATGAATTTGATTGGCACTTGGCAGTGGATAGTGACTTTATAGGGGAGGGGTGAAATCAATTAAGATCTGTTGTATTTAACAACCATACATTTTTTATAACTCGTCCTTGGCAGCATGTAAAAAGATTTCTATTTCATGACAATTTGCACTTGGAAGATAATACTTGATCAGTTGTCATGACTTGATTTTCGCTATCTTGTTTATTTGCCGGGGATGGCCAAGAAAGCCAAGCAACACGTCAAAGAGAACTAACGTACCTGGTCTCTCGTGGACGGATCGGATAGTCTCGCCCTTGCAGGAAAGAACGGCGATCTCTTCAATGACGACGACCAGAAATGAGTCGTCCCATTCACATGGATTTAAACAGCAAGATTGTTACCTGATGGATAAGCTGACAGAGAATTGGCGCCGGCAACCGTCGGGTGAAGACTGCCGGCATGACCAGGGGAGACTCGCGGGTGGAGAATTGGCGCCGGCAACCGACGCGTGAAGACTGCCGGCGCGACCACGTCGGGTGAAGACTGCCGGCACGACCAGGGGAGACTCGCGGGTGGAGAATTGGCGTCGGCAACCGACGCGTGAAGATTGCCGGCGCGACCACGTCGGTTTTTTTTGTTGGTGCCCGTGATCTGATCAGGGGGCTAATGGAGAGGTTTTATTTCTTTTTTTTATGCGAGGGTTGCCTTTGTTGCCGCTATAGTGGGCATGATTGCCGGGTTGCCTATTTTGCCGCTAATGGGACATGATTGCCGGGAAACACTGTGCGTGGTGAGGTAGAAATTACCGGAGGCTGCGGTGTCGCACGTGTACTCATCCTGCCGGGTAGACGCGGGGTCGCACGACCTATCGTCTTGCCGGGTAGATGTTGACTGTAGGAATTTTTTAGTTGTAGAGATATTTGCTGTTTGTGAAACTATGAAAACATATATGAAGACTTGAGGCTAACTACCTATTTTATAAGTACATAAAGGAGAAAGGGTACACGTGAAATAAGTGGTAAAAAGAATTGGTGGCAGTCTGACATTATTTTAATCTCAAAGGAAGGCCCAAACTAAGAAGTGACAAATTTGGACAATTCCAAAAATAAGTTTGAACTCCTATACTTACTGGATTCTATATATTGTCAACTGTAACAAAGAAGAGGAATATAGCTGTACAGGTATACAAAGGTAGTGAGAAAATAGTAATTGTTATATCAGAATGACACTTGAAGGGACATGAAACTTATTACGTGCCGTACTGAGAATGGTCAGCAATGATGCATTTATATAGCATAATCCAAATTGGCCTAATAGCATTGCATCAGAAATACATAAGAATAGCAAGATCCAACTGCATTAGAACTGCATCGAAAATTAGGACTTAATATAGGGTTTAAAAACTCAATGTTCATAGTCAAAGCAAATTAACAAAGAGTTGTAATGTACGAATTAATAGTTTCCAAGTGAAACATACAATGAATATTCTGTAGCAGCATTGGCATCTTATAGAAAAAGTGCATATTGTTGAAGAAAAGATCATGTACATGTTGTAAAGGAATAGAGACACCAGATGTAGTATTTGAGCTGAGTTATATGAGGGAATATATGTCCATTAGAGTACATTAAATAGGCCGTTGGAAATAATCCTGTGGACTGCAAAATAATGTTCAGGGTACAATGCATGGCTGGGAAATACTATGAATGAATCAGAAGGACATTTATGATTTAATAGATACGAAATAAAAAGGCTTACCTGCAGCATGTCACACTAACATAGACTTTGTAAGTTTGAGGAAGCCATCTGCTCAAAAAAAAAAAAGGTTCGAGGAAGCCAGCAGTCATGGACTGTCCAGAAGATTGAAGCACGACCTGAATTTCACAAATTGTTTAAATAGAGCTTAGAAGATCTGAACCTGTATAAACAGTGGGCCAACTGGAATGTGGGACACGAATTCTACAAATAAGAAACTGAAGAAAATTGGAAGAGAATAAAAATTAATGCCTGGAGCGACGAGGAAAAGGAACTAATGACATGTTCTTGTCTGTGCTGCAAGGTAGACGGTGACTGTCGATGAAATCTGGTCGGCAGTCTACCGAGTGGTATGCCTACGGTAGTAGATGAATCGGTGGAGGTACGTGTGAGGGAACCGGATGGTGACACAGAACGTAAGAGACAACGATTAGGCAGGTTCAGGCCGCCGGCCTGGCGTAATTCCCTACATCCTGTGTCTTTCGGTGGATTGTATTGAGTATGATCGGATGAAAATGAGGGGGTCCCTGCCCGCCTTATATAGCTTGGGGGTAGGGTTACGGATCGGTTATTTCCATTCTGATCGGTTTACGAGATAGAAAGTTACAGATCGTACGATATCTAGCATATCCGAGCAGATTTCCACGATCGCTGAGATCTTTACGTAGCCTTGCGAAGCACGCCGTCCTGTGTCGTACTCCATGTGGCGTTGTCTTGCAGTGGGCCTTGATCAATGGCGCGACCCATGCGTAGTTTTGTGGGTGGGCCTCCCCTAGCAACTTGGCCCATATGCAGCCTTTTTATGAGTACTGGGAGGTCATACCCTGACTAGTCCCCGAGCACCTTGCATCCGTTGAGCGACACCGTCTTGAGACCGTCCGAGCTGTCCAACTTGCAAAGCAAATCATGAAGATCGATCTTTCGACCCGGTTTAACTAGAAGCCGAGAATTTGTTGAAGCAAAGCGTCAAAGCGATTCGAACAGCGTCCGAAGTTGTCGAAGTAGGTGTCCGAGCGGCTGAGATAGGCGTCCGACCAGTTTAACTGGGCGTCAAGCTCGGACTCACTCGAGGTTTGCTATAAGGATGTAAGGAGCTTAAGTAAAAAAAATTGAAGTCGGTGAAGTGTACACACTTAAGTGCTAATTGTGATGACTCTGACAACGTGGTCATCAGGGTAGAGTATAGGCAGACTTGACGAAGTCAAAAACATCGTGAAGAGGAAAAAGTACATGCACCGCGAGGTGCATTGTACACAATGTAGTCCCCGAGCCTATTGAAAGTTGATGAAGGAATCTTGTAGCAGGGTCAAAGAAAAATATGCAGTCCCCGTCATTGCCGAACGAACGAGTAATCAGGAAAACAGTACATTCACCGCAAGGTGAAGTGTACACACTTAGTCCCCGAGTCTACTGGAAGATGATGAAGAAATCTTATAGCAGGGTCAAAGAAAAATATCTCGACATAGATATGTTACAAATTCTGCTAAAATAGCGCTGAGCTTGGAGATTCATTTCGTCGTTCCGCATTCAACGCGATCTAACGCTGCGGCCCACCTTGCACATTTGGTGGCCCATCAGCGCACGGCGGTTTCAGGAGGGAATGCGGTGGGGCAGGCGCGGTTTCCCAAAATCCCTAGAAGGCGAAGGGTCGGGGGTCAAACCGTTATAAAGCGCCACGGCCCCAGCGCACATTCTCTGCTTTGCTTTCGCCAGTTCGTCATCTTCCTCGCGCCCGCACTGCATCATCCGACAACTGCTCCGCCATCATAGCAACCGCAAGCTCGTAATCTCCCTCCAGTCCACAGATCTATTAGATGGCGCCCAAGAGAAACCACGACAGCTCGAGCAGGGCATCGCGCGAGCTCAATCGCGCTGAGAAATAGGTGAGCACCGTCAGCAACGAGGCGGCGCTCAACCAGTTGATGGTCGACGGCCTGTCATCATCGTTGTCACTATTGTATGGGCATTGAGCAACAAGATGATCCTTGCTACCACACTTGAAGCACCTCCTTGTTTCATCCTTGTTAATTGATGATGACTTCTTCCTTCTTGTATGATAGCCCTTGTTCACCATGAATTTGCCAAATCTCTTCATAAAGAGAGCCATCTTCTCATCATCTAACTCATCAAAGCTTGAGTCTTCATCTTCACTTGATGATTCTTGCTTTGTCTTGCCCTTGGATGATGTGGCCTTGAATGCCACACTCTTCTTCTTCTCATCTTTCTTCTCCTTCTTTTCTTCCTTCTCATCATCATCTCTATATGTATCATCGGTCATTATATCTCCCAACACTTGGTTTGGTGTCATGGTGTCCAAACCACTCCTCACTAGAATAGTAACCAATGTGTCAAATCTTGAAGGTAAGCATCTCAAGAACTTGTGGGAGAAGTCCATGTCCTTCACCTCTTCTCCAAGTACTTTGAGATCATTGACAAGCACTTAAAGCCTATGAAACATCTCCGGCACACTCTCATCCTCCTTCATCTTGAAGCTTGCAAACTTCTCCTTGAGAATGTATACCTTTGCACCCTTCACAGCTTGAGTGCCTTCAAATGATTCCTCCAACTTCTTCCATACCTCATGAGCTCTCTCAATGTTCTTGATTTGCTTAAATGTTCTCTCATCCAAAGCATCATGGATGGCACTAAGAGCAATATCATTATTTTGGAGTAGCATCTCTTCGGCAGCGGTGGGAGCCTCTTCATCATTAATCTCAATCTTGGTCTCCACCACCTTCCAAACCTTCCTATTGATTGACTTGATATATGTTGCCATCTTAGCCTTCCAATAGGGATAGTTGGAGCTATCAAATTGGGGTGGCCTCTTTGCGTTGTTGATTTGAGCCAATTTGACACCGAAGGTTGTTAAGCCTCAAATCACGGTGACCACGGCTTTGATACCACTTGAAAGATCCTAATGGCTAGAGGGGGGTAAATAGCCTATTAAAAATTTCTACAACAACACTTAGCAAACCGGTTAGACAATTATGAGGCGAAGCAAGTGTCGCGCTAGCCTACTAAAATTGCCAGCCACCTACCACAATTCTAGTTTCTATAGTCTCTATCCACACAATGGCTATGTCACTACACTAAATTAGTGTGCTCTCAAAGGCTAACTAAAGAGCCACACTAACCAAACTAACAAGCTCTCATGACTAGCTACACTAAAGAGCTTGACAACGGTAATGTAAAGAGAGAGAGCAAGATGGTTATACCGCCGAGTCAAGGAATGAACCAATCAATCACAAGAATGAATACTAATGAAGACTAACAACCTCAGAATCAAATGATAACACAATGATTTTTTACCGAGGTTCACTTGCTTGCCAGCAAGCTAGTCCTCATTGTGGCGATTCACTCACTTGGAGGTTCACGCGCTAATTGGCATCACACGCCAAACCCTCAATAGGGTGCCGCACAACCAACACAAGATGAGGATCACACAAGCCACGAGCAATTTACTAGAGTACCTTTTGGCTCTCCACCGGGGAAAGGTCAAGAACCCCTCACAATCACTACGATCAGAGCTGGAGACAATCACCAATCTCCGCTCGATGATCCTCGCTGCTCCAAGCCGTCTAGGTGGCGGCAACCACCAAGAGTAATAAGCGAATCCCACAGCGAAACACGAACACCAAGTGCCTCTAGATGCAATCACTCAAGCAATGCACTTGAATTCTCTCCCAATCTCACAAAGATGATAAATCAATGATGGAGATGAGTGGGAGGGCTTTGGCTAAGCTCACAAGGTTGCTATGTCAATGCAAATGGCCAAACGAGTGAGCTAGAGCCGACCAAATGATATTTATAGACATCCCCAAATAATAGAGCCGTTGGCTCAATTATTGGGCTGACTACGAGACGACCGGATGTGCAAGTCGTGTGCACTGGACGCGTCTGGTGTGGTGACATGATGCATCCGGTCGCTACGTCCGGTCACTACCTGACTACCACGTGTCCCTTTCAATTTGTTTAGCCATTAGCGCCCAACGGCTATCTCTACGTACAGTAATACTACGTGATCAGACGCGTTGTTAGAAAACAATCGGACGCGGGAGACGCAGCGTCCGGTCGAGTCCAGAGAGCTCCCAGAGCCATTCTGGACCGATTGGACGCGTCTGATCAATTATTGCGCTGAAAACCCGAGACTTGCTGGTTCACACTGGCGACCGGATGTGTCCGGTCGCTCTCTGCAATCCTACTTCGGGCTATATCACTTTGACCTGATGCTAAATAGTAACTCATCAGTGTCCGGTCACTCCACTGAGCTAGAGTCCGGTCACCTCGGCAACTCTACCCATGCCTGGCCAGAATACCGGACGTGTCCTGTATCGATATCGGACGCGTCCAGTCACGTTAGGAACACTGCTGCCTGAGACAGTACTGGACGCGTCCGGTACGCATGTCGGACACGTTCGGTCACCCCGTGACCAGCGCATTCAACTCATTTTCAACTCTATCTTCTTTACCCTTACTCAAATGTGCCAACCACTAAGTGTATCACCTTGTGCACATGTGTTAGCATATTTTCACAAATGTTTTCAAGGGTGTTAGCACTCCACTAGATCCTAAATGCATATGCAATGAGTTAGAACATCTAGTGGCACTTTGATAACTGCATTTCGATACGAGTTTCACCCCTCTTAATAGTATGGCTATCGATCCTAAATGTGATCACACTCGCTAAGTGTCTCGATCACTAAACCAAAAAGCTCCTATCAATTTCATCTTTACCTTAAGCTTTTTATTTTTCTCTTTCTCCTTTTCAAAGTCTAAGCACTTGATCATCACCATGGCATCACCATCATTATGATCTTCACCGTTGCTTCACCACTTGGAATAATGCTACCTATCTCATGATCACTTAGATGAACTAGGTTAGCACTTAGGGTTTCATCAATTCACCAAAACCAAACTAGAGCTTTCAGCCAGCCGGCCCCACATGTCATCCACTTGTGGTCTGCTTCGGTGGTTTATCTCCTAGAATCTTCTGGAACCTTCTGGAGTTGTTTTTGTTGCAGATAATTGCGATTAACTTTGATGAATAGGTCCACCTTGAAGGTTTTCTGGTTAAACCCTGTTGAAAACACAGATTCACCAAAACTCATAGAATTTATTAGTCTAAACCCCTAGACCTATGTTTGGTGATGGAATTAAGTATATATGTAGGTTATATTGATAGTTTATAATTGATGTTAATGACTGTCAACAGGAAGCATGGTGATGATGGCGTGATCTTCATGTCGGCGAGGCGTTACTATAGATGACTATGCGGCCTCTAGCCAACTGCTCCTAGTTGTAGGGTCGAGAAGGCGGACTAGAGGGGGGTGAATAGTCCTTTCTAAAATTAATTGTGCCGGCTAACCGAAACAAATACGGAATTAAAACTATCGGTCTAGCCAAGACTACACCCCTCTATCTAAGTTCTCAAGCACCTTATAAAGATCCTAATTGGGCAACAAAGGTGTTGGGCTAGCTAGAGCTCACCTAACAATTCTAGCTTGCAAAGTCACACAAACCTATGCAACTAGTACTTCAAGCAACCGGGGGAGCTCCTACACAACTAGTGAAGCAAAGCGCACAAAGCTTCTAAGCTCACTAGCAATGCTCAATAACAAGGCTACACAAGCCAAATTAGAGAGCGTAAAATACATAGCTACACAAACTAAGCAATGTGACTAACAAGGTTACTCAAACCAAATTAGCCACGCAAGGGAGCTACTTCTATACTACACAAGCAAGAAGGTAACTAGCAAGCTACACAAGCAAACTAATTACAAGAGCAACTACACAAGTGAAATGTATGAAAAGTAAATACAAGCATGTGTGACGAGGATACAAACCAATGAGAAGACAAGGATGACATGATGATTTTATCCCGAGGTTCACGTGCTTGCCAACACGCTAGTCCCCGTTGTGTCGACTGCTCACTTGGTGGTTTGGTGGCTAATTGGCATCATCCGTCAAGCCTGCACGTCGGGCTCCACAAGAACCTACTCCAAAAGTGAGGGTAGCTCAATGACACGCTCTACTAGAGTTGCTCTTCACGATCCCCGTGGGGTGAGCACAATCCCCCTCACAAATCCTCCTCTGGAGCACCACACAATCTTCTTGCGTACTTTTGCGGAGTCACAAGCCACCAAGCCATCTAGGAGGTGGCAACCTCCAAGAGTAACAAGCACCACCGGCTTGCAACTTGATCACCTAGTGCCGCTCGATGCAACCTCACAATGCAATCACACTAGAATCGCTCACTCACTCGATCGGATGATCACTATCAAGCAAGAGTGAGTTAGAGGGCTCCCAAGCACTACTACACAAGCCACCAAGGCTCTAGTGTGCTCAGCAACCGGCCCAAGGCTGGCCAACACTTCTATTTATTACCCCGTGGCTCAAAAGAGCCATTACCCCTTCACTAGGCAAAACACGCGCTAACTAGAAGCGTTGGTCACAATGACTGGACACGCCAGTCCCTACGTCTGGTCACTCAAACACTGCCACATGTCACTAGCCGTTTGAACTAGTCATTGTCGCCAACGGCTACTTCACGCACGCACAATTAACTGTTGACCGGACGTGCCTCTGCGATACGACCTGACGCTCCATCGCCAGAGTCCAGTCATTTCCAGAGAGCTCCCCGAGCCTCTGTTTTGTGACCGGATGCATCAGATCCAACACGACCGGACGCAGGCCATCATCCGATCCCTTCAGCCTACGCGCCGCCACATCATCTATCGTCAGCAACGATTGGACAAGGCCCCTGTGCGTCAAGTCACCTTTACGCTCCAGCATCCGATCACTTGACCAAGACCATGCCCAACCTAATCGGATGCGCAGGTCCTACCGAGGCCAGCGTCCGATCACTCACAGTGACACCTTCTCGCCTCTGTTTCTTCTCCGAGTTGATCCATTCCAACTCTAACTTCTTCTCCTTTGCAAATGTGCCAACATCACCAAGTGTACAACACCTTGTGCACGTGTGTTAGCTTTTCACAAACATTTTCAAAGGATTAGTCACTCAATTCACCATGCCACTCGATCCTAACACGTATGCAAAGTTAGATCACTCAAATGGCACTAGATGACCGATATGCAAACAAGTTTGCTCCTCTTGATAGTACGGCCATCTATCCTAAATCCGATCATAAACTTCTCTACACACCTATGACCGGTGAAATGAAATTCCCTAGGTTATACCTTTGCCTTGCGCACTCCATTCCATCTCCTCTGGTGTTGATGCAACACATGCACCAACCAATCACCAAATGATATGATCCACTTCGTATCATTACATGACCGTATTGGTTCATCGATCTTGACTTCACTTGCTCTTCACCATTGCCTCGGTCCATCGGCGCCAAGTCATCACTCAACTTGCCCTTCACACTTGCAACCGATCCGTCGAGCCAAGTCTTGTCTTAATCTTCTCCACCTTGATCACATGACTCAATGTCATATCTCATATGCAATGAGCTCCTTCATCATCACATGTGTGAGTTTTACAACATCTCCGAGCCATTTTCACCTCCATGGCATATATTGCTCACACACATGTCCTTGTGGACTAATCACCTGTGTAACTCACATTAAACACAATTAGTCTACCTAGATTGTCACTCAATTACCAAAACCAAATAAGGACCTTTCACCAGTTCTCCACATCGAAGCCTAAAGGAATGTACAGTTCAGGATCCACAGCAAAAATCACCATGGTGTGGAGTTCAGGTTGTGGAACTTGCTCTAATGGCACCATTAGGGGAGATTGGGGGAGGAGGAGCACGGTCCATGTCAAGACAAGGAGCAGGCGGTTGACTCTGCAAATGAAGACCATGCGGTGATGCTGAAAGGTCCTCAATGGCTAGAGGGGATGAATAGCCTAATAAAAATTTCTACAAAGCACTAGAGCAACTTGTTAGTACAACAAGTGGAGCAATTGCTTTTTGCTCTAGCTCTACTCAAAAAGCAAGCCACCTACCAATATACTAGTGACTAAGATCTCTAGTTCACTCAATAACTAAGTCACTACTTCTAAACTAGTGAGCTAGCAAGAACTAACTAGATCAACTAACTAATTCTAGTTACTCTACTTAGCTACACTAACAAGCTCCTACTACAGGTGTAAAACTTGATGATGGAAAACACAGAGCCGATGCGGTGCAGGTGGAGAGTAGTGAAAGTACCAAAAGAAGAGACAAGTGAGACGATGGATTTGGACAGGCATAACACCACTTGTTTTGCATTTAGGGCTTCTTGGGTGAAACCCTCTAGATCGCTAGGATCATCCTCCTCAGCCTCCATATCCAAATCGCCTTCTGGATCCCCCAAAAGAGCATTCCTCCAAAATGCATCTAAGGATTAAACAACCAAACAAATGTTGTTAAAAAAATGGTCGGGAGCTGAGGGGGAGGGGGAAGAGGATGGGAGGGGCATAAAAGATTTATATACTTTTGCCATCACCTCTTCGACTTGCATTGTCTTGGGCCATCTTCGACATCTGCAAGAAAAACAAAAACGCTAATGATACGATTAAGACATCTAGACGGAAGGACGCATCCCTCCACTCACTCCCGCACGTGCCGCTCACCCAGTGACCCTATCCACTCGTCCCGTCCGCATGCCCCGATGCTCACTGCACCGTTTCCTCCCTGGGTCGCAATGCCCATCCGCCCACCCCACTCCGCCTCACCATCGTCGGTCCCCCGCAGCGTCACGCTCCCACCGCGCCGCACCCCATCCCCTATGGCCTCCTCTGCACTACCTCCCAGCGCTGCCTCCTCTGCGTCGCATTCCCCACCGGGCTCAATCTATCTCGCCTGCCTCCACCGCGCTGCCTCCTCACCGCGGTCGTCCCGCTAGCTCGCTATGACCGCCTCCACCGAGCTGGTAAGCTGCGGCTGCCTCCACCAAGCCGACGAGCCTCCTCCAAGCAGGAGAGGGGGACAATATTCATGTGACACTGTGCCTGCCGGTGAGTTGCTCGTGCCATTGCCACACAGCGAGGTCCATGCGCCGCCGTCGACCTCCGCGCCAGCGTGCCTCCATTCGTCCAAGCAAAGCCCATGTTGCAAGAGTATGTTTCAAGTGTTTTAGATGTTTCATCTAGATGTTGTAAGTGTTTCATCTTGATGTTGCAAAAGTAGATCGGAATGTTGCACATGTTGCAGTGGCTATACACTACATGTATGTTTCAAGTGTATGTTTCATCTCGTTTTCCAGATATATGTTTGCAAGTGTTTCATCTGGATGTTATTTATCGATATGTTTTCACACATATGAAAGTGTTTTCAGATGTTTTTGCAAGTGTTTCATACATATGAAAGTGTTTTTAGATGTTTTGCGTGTTTCAGCTGTTTCGTACGTATGTTGCAAGTGTTTCATCTGGATGTTTCAAAAGTAGATCTGGTGTTGCAGTTAATGTTTTAGATGCATGTTTCATGTATTTCATCTGTCTGCAAGTGTTGCATCTGGATATTTTAAAAGTAGATCGGGTGTTGCATCTCTATCCTCATTTTCTGCTGCCTCACCTTTGCCTTGGTGTCTCCTCCTCCTCCTCCTGGCCCATCCCCTCTTTCTAGATGCTGGCGTAGTCACATGTTGTAGTTGCTGGCCGCGTGCATGCGCGTGAGAAGCGAAGGAGGCGCGAACGCGGGACTCCCCACATACAGTCGGGCGGCGCGAGCCCCGTGTAAGCGGGCGCAGAATGCAGGTGTGCGGGGGGAGACAAAATGCAGGTAGGGGCGTCCGTCCGCATGCTAGCACTGCTGAAACAAAAACGGGATGAGCTTGGTAAGTTTTCCCCTGTATAAATAACGAAGCTAGCGATTACTCCAGCCTCCGGGGAATCCACAGCAGGAAGGCGGACTTCTTGTTCTTGGACCCTAATCTTATACTCTTATAAAATCAAAACCCCACTAGCTATTTATCTCAACATGCAAGCTATCCAACTAGGCAATGCACTGTCACGTACAATTAAAATCCACTAAGCAAAAACCACTAGCTATTTATCTCAACATGCAAAGCAGTCCAACTAAGCAATGCACTATCACATACAATTAAAATCCACTAGCACATACGACTATAATGTCCACATCAGCAAGACACATAAGTATTTTGTTATTCATGTCATCATACGCAATCCACTAATCCACAATTTCTACAGCAACGCGTGGGTTATGCTTTTAGTTTTATTTATTTATATGATTATTTGGACAATACGCAGCTGCCGCGCCTTAAGAAACCTGCTAGAAGTGTTACTATGTAAATTACGTCAACCTTGTGCCCTGAGGAAGAAATATTTAATCAACCCATAAATGAGCAGATTGCATTAGTAGGGCACCACGGAACACACGTGCACAAAACCACATGAGAAGATGGAGAAAAAGGATCCCGTGTTTGTGATAACAAAGCCAACTCCTATATACATATATATAGAGAGAATACGTACTGTAGAACAGAAGAGTCAAAAGCAAGCAAGAGGCACTCACAAGGACTAGTCCTCGCTCAAGGATGAATGGATGATGGGTCACAGACTCACAGGAGCGAAGCGACGCCGCAGTGAGGAATGGACAGGGGAAAGAGACGACGGGTTTGTTAGAGTATGTCATGAGTCTATTGGTTCTGGGGTGGCGGTATAGCCCGCTAGTGTTAGGGTTAATTAGAGATAAGGATCGCTTACTTAAGGGTCAAGTAAGCCTTGCTTGAAGTCAAGTAAACCTCTCTATATAAGGAGAGGAGATGTATTAATCTAATCATGCAAGAATTAATAAGGAAATTCCTTCCCTCTTACTCGGCCGTGGGCAAGGCCCCCGGCCGGCCTCCACCCTCCCTCGCAGCCCCAGCCACCACAATTATGGTCGTGAACAACACCCACTTTACTGTAGCACCACGGGTATTGTAGCCCGCTCGTCGCCGCCTCTCCCCCAGCTCTCTCCCTCTGAATCCTAGCAGCCACATAACAATCTGGTATCAGAGATGTCAGTCCCTAATCCCACCAACACTTCGCCGCTGATCACCTCCGCTGCTGCGGTGGTCACCACCTCGCCGCTTGAAAGCTCTAGTTTGGTTTTGGTTAATTGATGAAACCCTAAGTGCTAACCTAGTTTATCAAAGTGATTATGAGATAGGTAGCACTACTCCAAGTGATGAAGCAATGGCGAAGATCATGACGACTGTGATGGCATGGTGATGATCAAATGCTTAAACTTGGAAAAGAAGAAAGAGAAAAACAAAAGGCTCAAGGCAAAGGTATAAATTGTAGGAGCTATTTTGTTTTAGTGATCGAGACATTTAGCGAGTGTGATCACATTTAGGATTGATAGCCGTACTATTAAGAGGGGTGAAACTCGTATCGAAATACGGTTATCAAAGTGCCACTAGATGCTCTAACTCATTGTATATGCATTTAGGATCTAGTGGAATGCTAACACCCTTGAAAATATTTGTGAAAATATGCTAACACATGTGCACAAGGTGATACACTTGGTGGTTGGCACATTTGAACAAGGGTAAAGAAGTTAGAAGTGAAACGGAGTTGGTCGCAATGATGCTGGCGTCGGTCTACTGACCAGACGCTAGGTCACTCAGCGACCGGACGCTGAAAGGCTAGGTCCAGTCGAGCTATCAGACGGCTCAGTGGTTAGGGTTAAGCTCCGGACGTTGGGCAGTGTCCGGTCGAGGTGGACCGGACGCGTCCGGTCGGCAAAAGTTGGTTTTGGGAGCTTACTGGAAACGACCAGACACTAGGGTCTGAGCGTCCGGTCACTTGTGCCAGAGCGTCCAGTCAGTCAATAGCCGTTGAGATCTGTCGGCTCAGGTTTAGCTCAGAATGACACGTGGCTTACATCGGGCAGCGTCCGGTCAATATGACCGGAGCGTCCGGTCACCCCATGTTGTGCCCAGTGAAGGGGTACAACGACTCTATTTCATGGGAGCTTCTATTTAAGCCCTATGGCCGGCTCAAGCTCACTCTCTTGGCCATTTTTATTGACATAGCAACCTTGTGAGCTTAGCCAAAGCTCTCCCACTCATCTCCATCATTGATCCATCATCATTGCGAGATTGGGAGAGAATCCAAGTGCATTACTTGAGTGATTACATCTAGAGGCACTTGGCATTCGTGTTGCGCTGTGGATTTCGCTTGTTTCTCTTGGTGGTTGCCACCACCTAGACAGTTGGAGCAGCGGTGGAGGATTGGCACGAGTTGGTGATTGTTCGTGGCCATCTCCGGTGATTGTAAGGGGAGTTGTACCTTCCTCGGCGGAGTGCCAAAAGGTAACTCTAGTAAATTGCTCGTGTTATTGAGTTACCTTACTTGTGGGTCGGCTCTTGCGGTGTCCTATCGTGTGGACAAGGTTTGTGAAACACCTCTTAGCCACCGAACCACCAAGTGTTGGTCGACACAACGGGGACGTAGCGTGTTGGCAAGCACGTGAACCTCGGGAGAAAATCGATTGTCTCTTGTCTTTGGCATTCTCCTGGTGATTGGCTATATATTCATCTTGTGATTGGTTCATCTCCTACACGGCGGTATAATCACCCTACTCACTTATTTACATTCTTGCAAACTAGTTGATACAAGCTCTTTAGTGTAATTAGAATTGAGAGCTTGCTTTATTATTTACATTCATCTAGTTGAGCTCTTTAGAGTAGCAAGATTGAGAGCTCTTAGTGAGTAGTTACATAGCAAGTTTGTGTGCCTAAGTAATCATTGCAAATAGAATTGTTGGATAGGTGGCTTGCAACCCTTGTAGAGCTAGAGTAAGTTTGCATTACGCTATTTGTCATACTAATCAAATTGCTCTAGTTGATTTGTAGATTTTTAAATAGGCTATTCACACCCCCTCTAGCCATATTAGGACCTTTTTCACCTTTGCCACTGCCTCTGCTGCCGGCTCGGATGAAACATCATGCGGCACAGATGACGCCGGATCGGTGGTTGCCGCCATCGGGAGCCGACTTCGCTTCGGTGGCTGCCATCTAGTTCTACGGCGGCGCGCCATCAGCTGCCCGGCCATAAGAACCATTGCGACCACCCTACCGGGTGGTCTTTGCCATATGGGATGCCCTACTCCATCACGATGGGCGTTCCCATCCATCTCCTCCAGATGCCGCCTTCCCCGTCGCCGATCCCATCTTATGCCCTGGCCCCGACGGTCGGGCCGATGTATACGATGGCAACGTTCCCAGCGACCATGACATTGGCTGCCCTAGCCCCTACCGCCCTAATCCATTACGGTGGGCGAGTGCAATCTCTCCTACACCGAGGGGGGGGTTTTTATGGAGGCGTTGATGGCCCTCTATTCTACGGCGGCAACATGCACCACCACCACAGCGCCTCGTCGTCCGCGGCCTTTGCTCCAGAACCAGCAGCTCCGAGTGTCAGCCGTCCGCGGCCTTTGCTCCAGAACCAGCAGCTCCGAGTGTCAGCCACGGCGCCCACCCTCCGCGCTTCTACAAGTTGGAGTTCCCGATGCCAGGTTCCGATGAGCCACTGCCGGATCCCTTCGCCAAGGTGCTGGCCGACATTCACCAGCAGCAGGCGTCTCTCTCGGCGCGTCCGGATGCTGTGGAAGCCCAACAATTAGCGACCACCATCACCACCATGCCGCTAGTGTTCCCCTACGGCTAGCCAGGCTATGGGACGACAGCCGTCTCCATAACTGGCGCCCAGCAGATCCCAGTCACGGGCGAGAAGTTGCAGCAGATCGAGCAGCCGATGGACATAGCGATGACATCGGCGGGGAAGATGCTTACCCGCTAGGTGTCGGCTGCGGTGCAGCTGCAGGCTGCTACGCGCGGCCTCCTAGCACGTCGGCGGGTGCGGAAGATGCACGATCTGTAGCTGATTTAGCCCTGCATCCCTTCGCAACTCCTCCAAGTTGCGCTTCGCTACGCAAAGGACCTCGATCTCGTCCGCTGCGTCGGGGATCTCGGGCATGCGGTTTCCCCCATGGGCGGCGAGCATGCTATTTTCCCTGGGGGCGGCAAACTCAAAGTTTGCGGCGGCGGCGGTTGGGGAGGCGCATCCCTCCACCTCGTTCTCCAACGAAAGCCCTCCGCTCTTCTCTGTGGTAGTGCATCACAGTGACTGATGGCCGTCTGGCGGGAGAAGGCATGGGGTCACGAGATGAGCGCATCTGCAGAGCCTGGCCGTCATTCCGGCACTTGATGGCGCCTCCGGCTGGTCATTATTTGCGACCACTTGTAGGTGGCCATACACATGCACCCCTTTCGTCTAGATGGTGTCCATATGATCCAGGAGGCTGTATACATGCAGGTTTGGCGTACGGATGGTGTCCACCTTATGTTCAGGAGTCAAAAATAAAGAGTTCCAGTCCATTTCAGGTTAACAATAATAAAATAAGCAAGATGTAAAAGACTTGCTTTTAGGTGTTAGGAGTCGAGTCAACGTTATAAGTTCGTTAGGTTGCAGCTCGAGGACGAGCTGCATGTCCAGGTGGGGTGTAGTGTTAGAGTACGTCATGAGCCTATTGGGCCTGGGGTGGCGGTATAGCCCGCTAGTGTTAGGGTTAATTAGAGATAAATGCCATTTGCTTAAGGGTTAAATAAGTCTTACTTGGGAGTCAAGTAAACCTCTCTCTATAAGGAGAGGAAATGTATTAATCTAAGAATTAAGAAGAAAATTTCTTCCCTCTTGTTCGGCCGTAGTCAAGGCCTCCGGCCGGCCTCCCTCGCAGCCCCAGCCGCCACAATTATGATCGTGGACAGCACCGTTACTGTAGCACCACGGGTACTGTAGCTCGCTCGTTGCGGCCTCTCCCTCAGCTCAATTCCTCTGAATCCTAGCAGCCACGTAACAGTGTTCGTTACTGTTCCACATCTTTTCGGATTTGAACTTGAGTTACACGGTCATGGAGCTCGATGCCTTGGCTCCTGGCCGCCTCGCCTCGACTCTCGTCTGGCTCCTCCGACCTCGATTTCTCTCCATTTGGCATTCTCCCCGGTGATTGGCTATATCACATTCATCTTGTGATTGTGTTCATCTTCATCCACCGCGCCACGACCCACCACGGCGGCGGTATAATCACCCTACTCACTTATTTACATTCTTAGCAAACTAGTTGATACAAGAACTCAATTGCTTCACAAGTAAAGATCCAACTTGGTTTTAATTAGGAGATGTCGTGATGGATTTTTTTAGCATTGCACAACAACTATTGCATGCTTTACGGTCGGTTATATTCATCTAGTTGAGCTCTTTAGTAAGTAGCAAGATTGAGAGCTCTTAGTGAGTAGTTACATAGTTTTTCAAGTTTATGTGCCCTAAGTAAGCAAACCGAGTCACTTCGGGCAAATAGAAATTGTTGGATAGGTGACATGAAACATTCTTTGCCCACTTTTCTTCTTCTTCAGTTGAACCTCATTGTATACTGGTCAGCCATCCACTAATTCAAAGATCTTCACCTTCAAAGAATATTGCATTATAGCATTTGTCATACTCCATATCAAATTGCTCTAGTTGATTTGTAGTAAAACCTCATCTTTGCCTTTTTGAAATCAAGGCTAGAAGGAACCCATTCCTCAACCAAGATGTCATTCACCGTCCTCTAGCCATATTAGGATGTGACTTTCGAAAAGATTAGGAAAACGCGGTCAAGAACTCATTGTCCTGCCTCGGATCTCGGCCGGTGGGCTTAAATCTGCATGAATGCATATCTCGCCACCTCAACACTTCCAAACAACATTTATAATAAGATGTGGGTTCTGGAACCGGGATCCATTGCTTCTCGCCATCCACTTCGAGATAGTAATCTACATCTTCCTTCCGCCATTAGCACATTTGTGAAATTATTCTCTTCATAATATCTTTCTTGAGTTTCTTTTGATAAGCGTGTCATAGTTTTGCCCCCAACCCTTGATAGCTCTTCTAATTAGGTTGCTATAATGTCGCTCGGCCGATTCTAACAATGCGACTTTGAAATTTTAATCTTTTTGGTTGCTATAATTTTATCCCTAAGTTAAATTGAAAATCTTGTGCTTACTATATCTCAACTCATGCAAAACCTCTTGCAAAATCACCACACCTTCTAAGATGTTCCTTCACGGTATAAATGCTTTTTTGGAAAGGACTAATCACCTACAATAGCCAACCTTAGGGCTTCTTGACTAATGAGGGCATGATGCTTTTAGAGTGATTTTTCTCGCTACGTCTTGGGATGACCTAGTGTCTCCATCTAATGTTGTTTTTTTCCGTTACCATCACATGCTGTCGGTCATGTTCTAAAAAATTTGAATGCCTGGATGAGTAGGTGCCGCCTGGATGATTAGGTCTTCTTGTCTCGATTATATGTTTTCTCCACTTTTAGACTTTAATACTTCTTGATGCTACTATGTGAGTTGTTGTTGATTTTGTCTGAGAGAACTTTGTGGTATGGATGAGATGATGCATGTAGCCTTGTGATTAGTTATCCAAAATGCAGTAATTAATTCTGCTGAGGCAAAGCGTTAGGGGTCCATAGACATTTATGTAGCCTTGTAAATGTTTTTCACCCACTAGTTAATCATGGAGCCTACCCGGGTTTCAGACTTGAGTACATCATTACCGGGGCAATGATAGTTGAGTTTATTTTCCCTGATGTGCCCTCCTGGAGTATTGGCCTTGTGCCTTTTATTTTATATATGTAATAATATGATTTTATATGTAACACTAGATGGCGCTTATTAGAAATTTTTTGTTGAAGAAGATGAGGAGCTATTCTTTATTCTTCCCTGTAATGCCCTTTCTCGATGAAGAGCGGCATACCTCATGCTAAAAACCAAGGACCCAGAAATATTTAGAGCTATAGCAAACTTTCTCGGGCGAGTGACACACGATAGTATGAAGATTGAGGAGCAACCTTTGCTCTTCCGAAGTGGTGACATGCATAGGCAATATCATTCCAACATTAACCCAAAAATTCATCGACTTCAATCCAAGCCACACACCATGAAGATTACATGACCCTAGATTTATACCATTCTTTGCCGGTTAATACATACAGTGATAACTTTCCTTAATACCATTCCTAAATACAATCCAAATTTTTAGTAAATTTTCTTACATGGTAATCACATCTAACTCGGTCGATGGTCAGTACACATGTCCCAATCACAATTGGACAAGACAAGGCCACCCTATAGAAATAGGAAGGGACACTATCAGAGAATGTTATGTTTGTTGAGTTGAAGTTCACTTTCATCTCATCCGGGTTGGGAAGGATCCGCCGGATCCCTTGGCAAGGGATTTCTTTGCTATCTTGTAGCGGTGGATATGCAAACACACCGACTTGCTTCTACCCGAGTTAAGTATCATCTCGAGTTGAGTTGAGGAGGCGTGGCTGGAGGAGAAATGCATATGCCAACTGAAGGAATTGTTCAATCGGCGGCATGCGATTCGAAATCACATTGATCTTTGGGGTTCTCAAAAAGCGGTTCCAATTCTGAAAGTGGGGACACATTACCCAATTGAATCTCAAGTTATAGCATCGTGTTTCACAACATCATGGGAGTGAAGAGTGGCTAGACATCCCACGATAATCATATCAACCCATCAAATTATGTCGACATGCCGAGGGAGACACTAACTACCCAAGTGAGATGGAATCAAACCATGGTTCCACGAGACCGAGATAGCCCATCGGATGGGCTACCACAATGTGTAGGATAGTAGTGTTTGGAATGTAATTTATGAGTTGGTAATACATTATGTGATGCAACATTCTGTAATAAATTCCTCTATAATATGTTATGAGTTATGTATAATGCGGCGTAATAAATTCTCAATACATTCAGCAGATCGTAATTATTTCTTGTAGCAAATGTCAGAGGCAAGGGCTACATGGAACTCTAGATATGAGAAAAGGGCTTGTTGCATGTGAACATCCCCTTGCAGTCGAATGGATGGAGTGGAGAGAAGTTGGAGAAGCTCTAGAAGTTTACCCAAATGTATCTTGCATGCTTCACAAAGCGGATGACTACAAGAGGGAAAAAGATGCTTGGAAGAAGCTTATACATGTAGCGTTAAAGGTGTCGGTTGGTTGGAATGACTCATTGGCCATAGTCGCGGAAAAATGGAAGAAAGCGATCAATGTAAGATTTTTCATTGAACCAAAAATTGTTGTTGTTGCCATATAAGTACTAATGCGTTGTCTCCTAGGCGTAATAGCGTTTCCTTTATATGAAGGCGGTGCGGAAGATGCACAGTAATATTTGTCTTTTTTTTATTAAAAACATAGATTGTGCTTTTTAGTGTATTCTAGTCCTAAAGGATTTGAAGAAATGTATCCTTCGTTAATATCCACCCTTATTACAAAACCCTATCTTAACTATTTTTTCTTATTAATCATGAGGAGGGCTTTCTCTCTTCCATCATTCTTCATCTCACGTTGAGCTCTTCACAATGTCTATTTGTCAATCCTTGATCTCACACGCTTCTTTGTGCATTCGATCCCATCTCGATCGCATAAAACCCTATCTTAACTGCTTTTGTTGTGTTTTTTTTCCTTTTACAAAAGAGTAAATAAACTTTTAACTTGTTGGTAATTACCACACGGACCATATAGTGGCTGGCATTGTGTATGGATTTTAGTCTACTCACACCACTAGTCATAACCCATGGGCGGCGGAGATGCTATGTTCCAAGAAAATAGCATGCGGCTACAACATCAAAGTTTGAGGACCATACAAGAAGTTACTAGGAAATGAAGTGAAATGAAAATAAAGAATCCACCGCATGGCGAAAATCCTTGAGCCAAAGACATTAAAAAACCTCCAAAAGAAACCAACTAACAAAATAGCAAATGTTTTAAATATAGACATTAACGTTGTTGGATTTTTACCTCCAACGGCTAAACTCGTTACACAATCACGGTGGGCAAGCGGTGTTGATGATTTAAACACTCCGCCAGTGGTGGGCCATCAATTCCTACAAATCGGCTATTGTTTAAGAAACCATTATTACTCCATGATCACGGGGAGAAGGCATCACCTCCCGAGACGGTTAGGTTTTATCATCCGACTCCAACAAAGCTAGAGTCGGCGAACATCAGATAACTCCCCACAGTTCTAAAACTCCTATTTTTTTTTGCATAGAAGTGTTGCACGGAGATCTAAATCACATCAATCGAGGGCGCCTCTTGTTCCTGCCCAAAGGCTCCATTTTCTGTCGCTCAAATTGCCTCAGCTTGCGACCACTTGCACAAGGTGTGCTACTTTTGATGGGCTAGATGTCTACAATGAACATGCACCAATCAAGATTCGCAGGAAGAGTGGTGTCACATTGGTGTTGCTATGATGGTTTTGTGCAGTTTAAGAAGATGCAAACAAGTAAAACAATGGAAGCACTCAATGAAAAGAAGAAACAAGATTTAAGCACATGCAAGTGTTTGAAGTTGATGCAATGTACTGATGTGGGATGGTGTCCTGAGATTGACAGGGAGGTATTATGAAAATGAAAAAACAAAAATGTTAGCTTGAGCTCAAAAATAAAGAGTTCCTTTGGATTAGTTTCTTTGGTATGACTTAAATAATAAAATCTGTGGAAGCAAAGCAATGTTTGAAAAAGACTTGTCTTTTATGTGTTATTTGAACAACAGTTGCAGCCAACAGCTATGACTGCCGATTGATCTTATTTTTATTAGCCTAGGAATTTGCATTTCTGTGAGATAGTAATCATATACATGGATTTTTTCATGGTTCTACACATGGTATAATAAGTCTCCCTGTTTGTTGGTGTTAGCTGTTGGGTGAAGGACTGAAACTGTGAGTTTGTGAGACTTTGTCCTGTTGTGCATTGTTCAGTGGATGGAGGAGCCAGTTTGTTAGTGAGCACACAGAGACCCACTGGCTATGGCTGGTGTCTCACTTCTCTGAATTGTCTCTTGAAAGGGAGCAGTAGAATAATCTTCTGTTTTTTTTTTGTTTAGCCTCAAGCACTGGCAGATCCTGATGTAGCTATGTCTTTCTGTTTCATGTAAGTTTGTTACACTTGTTTTTTTTTTAATTATGCATGTTTCATGTTTCTTTTTTTTTCTAAATCCAGCATGCATGCCGAATGCTTTCTTGTCCTATAAGGGTTGTGTATTTCATTTATCCTAAGTCTGAATTGGATAGATAGCCATAGGCATCATGAGAACAATCTCCTTTTTTACCTATGTTATATGTATTTTGGCCATATACAATAGTATTTTCCGAGCGGACATATCATGAGAGATCACCATTTTCATTATTGTGTTATCGCAGATGTCTCGATTAGGAAGCAATGCATGATTTAAAATAAGTGAAATGTATTAATCTAAGAATTAAGGATGGTCAAGAAAATGATTTCTTCACCATTTTCTTGTAGAACAATCGCTACTAGTAGTTGATTAGATGTCGATAATACTTTTTAGAGCTTACTAGATTTGGTTTAAGGTCCGAATTATGTTTGTATTTGTATGGTGAGACCTGTTCCTAGAGATTTTTCATGATTTTATGGCTCGGAGCATTGATATGTAGTGATTTTTATATTATTCACCACAATTTTGATCGTTTTCTTTAGCTATTTTTCCTGATTTTTAAGACATGGTTTCTCACGGACTCACAGTAGCATTCCTAGGCTAATATGTTGGGTGCTATCGTGAGAAACCATGTCTATCGGAAAACCACCGATTTCTTCCGCTTCCAGTGAAGCGGGGAAAAAGGTTTCCAAAGAGCAGCAGATGAATGATCCCGTAGCGTGAAATCTTCCCTGAGAGTTGAAGGGCCTCTCCCTCAGCTCCCTTGCCGTTTCCTTTCCTGAATCCTGTTGCCAAAGCAGCCCTAACGTAACAGTGTTCGTTCCTGCTCAATCCTTCCGCCTAGCAGCGTAACGTTGTACCGGTTCGTTGAAGGAAATAGGTGGCTGACGAGGACATGAGAGAGAGCATGTTCATTTTTTCGAAGGAGAACTGACATGAAAGCACGCTCCTCTTTTTTTTTTTGGTGGTGGGGGGGGAGGAGATCTGCATGTCATTTTATTAAGAAATAGGATCATGTGATATTTGTTGGGTATATGAATAAATCAATAGTCACCCAGTGTCTCTTACATAAATCCCAAATGCCTAGTCTAAAATCTGAAAGGAGACCCGTACTCTAAGCTCTCACCCATTAAGCCATCAAAGAATAAGTATAATCGCCCTGAGGGCAAGCCTCTATGTTCCCACAAGAAGAAAAGATAGTACACAAGCAGCGAACCTGGGTTAACCCTGATCTTCAGTAGGCTTTACATAAATTTTGGATTGCTTCTGGCGCTGCATACTATGTACAATAGTTGAAAGTACATGATCAATAGAAAGAGCTCATGGATTGTGTTGTCGTTGTTGACCTACGCAGATTGCAACAAAAGGTTCGCCGAAGCCTTTGGAGTCTCCACATAAATGGATAACTTACATCAGGTTACAGATCCCATCGTTTCTTCACATTGAAGAGGAAAACAGGATTTCTGAGATTATCCTGGGGTACTTGAAGCATAAGCTGAAGTTTTGTTTTCATTGGCGCAGTCTTCGCTTTGCCCCTTCTTCTCCAACCTAACATAAAAAACAACCCATAAAATTAATATATTACTCATGTCATTGCAATTCAAAGTTTCAAACCATCAGAAGGCCATGATAGTTTCAGTGTCAATAATGCTAATTGTCAATGTGACATAGGATATAAAGGTTGATCCATGACAATCATCGCTATGTTATCCTCAAACAACCATTTTACCAAAGGTGCCAACAAGAACAATTATAGTCCCCAGGATTTAAATTCTCAGTGCAAAATATGGCCAATATCTTATGTTCAATGTACTCATTATTATAAGTGCATTCCACAATAAATTGAGAAACAGCAATACCATTCGTAACACCTCAGGGCTTTGGAAAACTGAACAGCAATCTAATACCTTGGCAAGTATCCTTATTTCAGGGTTCAAACAAGAAAATAACTTGGCACCTACTCTACTAGTATAAGGTTCTCTATAAATACAATAAAGGACACGCATAACTGAAACCTGATAGTCTATGGAATTTCCCCCCAACAAACACAATCTTTATATAGCAAAACCAAACCACAATTACTGCATCTCCTTATGGACATTGTATTTTGGTTTTATTCATTTTTCCCAACATAGTGTCACCCTGAATACATTGTGTGATAAAGGTTGCAATCACCACACCAACATTCCAACAATAAGGAAGAAGTGTGAAATGCAAGTTTTGCTTATTTTCAAACCCATCTGTTCTATATCTTATAACCACAGTAAGAGATGCTGCTGTACCATACCCAAAGAGAAGCCCATCCGACTCGCACCTCAGAATCATAACCAGCTTTCACTTTGAAATTTTTACCCACTGTATGCTTATAAACAGCATTCCAGTCATCAGTGTCGAAGCTGTAATGATAGCTGAAAGGAGGGAAGTCAATGTTACAAATGTCCACCAGAAGAAAAATAAAAAGTCTACTGCAGAAAGAGAATGATGCATGTTGCATGCAACATGTAGTATTCCTTCAAAACAATTGCAAATAGTTTCTTTCAACTTAAATCCCAGGAATATGATGACCGTAAGTGCTAGCAAGTTGCAACTGCATAGATTGTAATGTTCGATAAAAAAACCATAAGAAAATAACCAACAAAATAGGGGAAAAGACACTGAACTACTGAAGATAAGCCAATTTTCGTTTGTAGTTATTTAATTATGCTACTCCCTCCGTTCCAAATTATAAGACGTTTTAGTTTTTATAGATGCATTGCTTTTACTATGTATCTAGACATAGTGTATATCTAAGTGCATAGCAAAAGCTATGTATCTAATAGAAAAGCTAAAATGTCTTATAATTTAGAACAGAGGGAGTATGTAACAAAACAGTTAGCATGAACACTGCAGTGCAGTGTTAAGATCCCGGAATACCACCAACATACAGGCAGGGCATGTTGCTGACTTTTAAGAATCTGAAGATAAACTTGCAAGATCATTAAGGGATCATATAAGCATGATCAGAAGTTGCAAAATGCAAGAGTGTTTTAATCAATAGTTCAAACCCTTCAGTTTCAGTGAAGCAAACTTCGTGTGCAGATAAAGTAATTGAATATTGGAAGAAGTCCATTTTACTCCCCTTATTAAGTACAGCCCAAGTCCGCTTACCCATTAAACTAAGATTTGGCTTTGGCTTATTTAACCCCCTCTCTTTCGTAAAAGAGTTGGTGCATTGTGGAGTCAGTTGTGATATCAATGTGAGGAGAGGTAGAGGAAGATCGAAGCTGACATGGGGGGGAGCAATAAAAAGAGATTTAAAGGGTTGGGATATACCTAGAGATCTTTGTTTGGATAGGAGTGCTTGGAAAACAGCTATTGACGTGCCTGAACCGTGACTAGGGGCTCATGTTGGGTTTCAACTCTAGCCTACCCCAACTTGCTTGGGACTAAAAGGCTTTGTTATTGTTGTTGTCTTTCGTAAAAGAGTTCACTTTTCACCTTTTGCTCTTACGGCAGCCACAATGTGCTCCAAAAGCAGGTAATAGACAACAAATGCCCTCCTACTGCTGGGTAGTAACCATTGTGGAACCAGTAAAGAACAAAAACCCCCAATAGCACTATAGTGGTGGCTAGTTAGAGAGTTAGGGTTTGTATGGGTGAGATCAGTTTGGCACTTGGTATGCACAATATATGGGTGTCACAGTTACAAGCACGGTAGAGATAGGGAATCTTCACGTACAAGTCCCCCCCTCCTTTGTGATTCCAAGAAGCCATAGCAAGATGGAGATACTTCAACTATTACAATACAGAAAGGAAGGTAGTAAACTTGTATTTGATTTGAATTTGCTACTTGAGTTTGTGTGATCGATGCATTGTTTGAAGCAAGAATATGCAGGGCTGTGTACATCAATTGATGAAGGTAACAAGACAAGCTTCGTGAAACTGGTTCCTATTTCTGTAAGAGAGAAACAGAGAGATGAGAGGAAGGCGGAAAAGCCAAGGAGAAACGAGTTTTAGGCAGCAACATGTATGTCAAGCACCAGTTTCCATGTCAAAAGAAGGCCAAGCTATAGCATTCTTGACCAGCAAAAGTGCTCAACCCTCTCTCCATGGAGACGAAACCAGGATCAAATAAGAGCCAAAGATGAATAGTGATCTGGTTTAAGAAAAAGAGGGTGTTAAGTTAACTAAATCATACTTTAGCAGGTTAAGTGGATTCCAACAATACTTCGGGAGACTAAAATGGAATTCTTTGAATATTCTTTTCATTGCTGAAGGTGGCTTGGTTTTTCTCTAATGAACACATCATCAAGAAATCTTTGCTAATTTGTAGCAAAACAGATTGAACACAAGTGCAATTCACATAATAGTTACTGGAAGTAACTTGAGAAATTAAAGACCTGAAGCATTAACAGTGTAGAGACCTTGTGACGAAAAAATTGTTTAGTGAATGCATTTATAAGTGGGCACAAGACAATGATCACAGAACAATGATTGTAGCCTCACCTCAACTTATCAGAAGGACCAAAACGCCTTTTGAAGTCTATGGATACTGCATTGGAAGGCAAAGAGGCACTTGGAACTAAAGTTAATTCCTCGTCCTGCCACAGGAAACGTTCATACAGAATCAAACTTAACAGGAAGTCCAAAAAACAGAACAATGAAAAGCATTAAATAGCTCACCTTATAACAATATCTTAAATTAAGATCATTTTCGTTGTACTGAGCAGTAAGAACACCGTCCAAGAAATCAGATTTTCCAATCCCATATACAGACAGCACCTTTTCGTCATCTTCATTTCTCTTCTCTTCCACTGAAACTTGACCAATAGGGAAGTGGAATGTTGCCCTTGGCTGCCAAATAAAATAAAAAAGGTGAAACCTTTCACATTTAATAGGGTTTAGATCCCATATACTATTAGCCAAAAGAGAAATTGATGAAGTGTCTTATTTAACAAGAACATACATGAGTATAGTATTCACAAAATCTCAGAAATGCAACTTTAAGATATATGGTACATTCATGATGCAACTAAAAATAGAAAATATAGAGGTCAAGATGCACAAGAATATTTAAGATAACACAGTCAAAATAGTATTTGAATGGTCAGTATTTTAATATTATGAACCTCTTTTTACTGTTAGGAGTAGCGTTTCTAGTATTTCCCAAGGTGATACCAGAGCATGGATGAGCTCACTAGTTTTATTCCATGACAACAAAAGATCATGATTTATCTGAATGCACAACATGACAGCAGCTTAATAGGACATCTGAACCTTGTTAGAATAGCTAAACTATTTGAGAAAGGATAAAAAAATGTCACCAGTAAAGGAACCTAGATACTCACCAAACCACTGTAAGGCACCAAAGATGATATCTCCATTTTATACAATGGATCACCCAGACTAGTTATCACCGAAACTTCTCCTTGCTGTGCCTGAGAAACCAAGGAAAGGCACATTAAGGGGGAAAAAACTCTCTAAAGAGAGTAAAAGTACGAAGTTTAAGTGCAACTAATATGCAAATATTATTTGCTGACCACTTGTAAAGGCGTTCCTTGACTCAAATTTACGGCGCAATACCTTGACATCGTGCGAGGCACGGAGCTGGACGGCGCCTCCAGGAAGCGAGCAGTCTCCGCTGAGCAGCGTGTTGCGTGCCTCGACATCGTAGAGCACGGAGAAGTGCTTGGTGATGAGCCCCACCAAAGGCGCGGTGAAGAGCTGCTGAAGTGGGTCCCCTTCCTCCCCGCCCCCTTGCCACTGGCCCTGCGGGTCGCTCTGGAAGGAGAGCCGCAGCTTGGCGAGGTCCCCCGCGAGCTTGCACGACACCTTGTTCACGAACACGCCCTCCTCGCTATCGTACTCCGTGGTCACCCGCAGGCTCGGCAGCCTCCGCGGCCGTGAGACCACAGGTTCCGGAGATGGCAGCGGGGGAGGAGGCGGCGGCGGCGGAGGCGGTGGCGGTGGCGGCGGGGGCGGGCAGAGGAAGGTGAAGGGGCAGCGCAGCCCGCTGAGCCATGGGGGGAGCTTGATGTTGAGATTAAGGGGATTGGGGTTCTGGGCGGCGGTGGTGGCGGAGGTGGTCGTGGCGGCGGCGGACGCCATGGGGGCGGCGGAGGAAGCGAAGCGAAGCGGGCGGAGTTGGAAGAATCGGAGGACGAGGGAAGTGGGAAACTTTCCGGCATGGGATTCGGGAGGCCTAGGAATCGGTAGTTTTTCGATTTAGGACCCGGATCTATTGCTTATTCCAGCTAGGTCACTGCTTGGATGCTGACAGGACTTGTTGGAGAGATCCAGGATACAAGTGAAATTACGAATATATCCTTACTAAAGTTTTCTTAACATCTAATAATCACACCTTGTGAATAGAGAAAGTTAATTTGCTTCAAAATATAAAAGGCTAAAAAATAGCCAGATGTGCACTTATTTTTAGATAAATTTTGAGTGCTAGAAGTACACTTATCATGAGACAGAGAGAGTACATCAGATCTATCTCTTATAAAAACTAATCTTGACTCTCAATTCTATCTGATCTTATGGGCGATCCACTTCATCAATCAATCTAAATCAGCCTACTCATATTTACTAGCCAAATCCGTCCGTTATTTGATGGCCATTCGTTGTCTCGTTGTCTTCCATCCCCGATAACAAACATTAATTAAAAATCAATAAAGGGTATTGATCTACAAGAGTTTAAGACAATGTAATCCTCTGTCCCATTTGTTGTTTAATCTGGTAGCTGTCCCATTTACAAGATAGAGAAATCAAGTTCCTAATGAAAAAATTTGAACACAGCACGGGTACTTTCGGTGAGTTTTGAAAGTTTGTCACATCGAAGGTTTCAACATGCGTCAAAATTTCCAATATTGCGCACACGCACAGTCCTAAGTAAACTGCGTTTGAAGCTGCCTGCTTCTGACACCTCGAAAGTTCCGATAAACGTCGAAAGTTCCGATGTCGCCTAGAACAGCTAGAATCTACTTGGGGCGCGTTTAGTTTGCCCTCAAAGTTGGCGCCGCCAAAAATTCAAGGTACTGTAGCATACTGTAGCATTTTGTTTGTATTTGGTAATAATTATCCGATCGTTGACTAATTAGGCTCAAAACGTTCGTCTCGCAAAGTACAATCAAATTGTGTAATTAGTTTTTGATTTCGTCAACATTTAGTACTCCATACATGTACCGCAAATTTAATGTAACAGGAATCTTCTTTTTACATAGTGTCAAAATTTGAATCGTAGGTAACTAAACAAGGGCTTGATCTCACCCACTCAATTCTACTTCTACTATGGGCTACTTCTAACGATCGTACGCCTCATTTATTTCGACCAACATGCAGCCAAAGCTCCCACCTATATCATTCAAAGCCCTCTCCACTTTTCCTAATCGCATAATCAAGGACGCGCTGCCACGGCTGCCACTTGTGACTGTTGTGAAACTAAATACGGCAGTCAGCTTGATTCTTTCGACTCCAGCTTGTAATATAAAGAAATTATTAATTTAGAAACACATCTAAATACGGCAGTCAGCTTGATTCTTCATTTGTTTGTATGGATAATGGATTTCATTGGCCGGCCTGGAGTAGTTCATATGCGACAGGAGGGAGAGATAATTCAAACAGTGCAGTCTATACTCGGTAATAAAAATACTACGAAACACGACAGGGCGAGGGAGAGTCCAATAATGCTGTGATTTTTGACCCGTTCACTAATTGGTTTCCAGACTAGCTCATGTTGATTTGTTGTTTGGAAAAAAATACTGTTGACGGCTGATCAGCCAACGAACAGGCTCTTTAGTACATATATCACTGTATAGCATTGGCATGCTCGGCACCGCACGCCTGCAACGCTGTGTTTCTCTCGCTCGATATGCGCTTCGAGCGCCCACGCTCGCACTGCAAAGCCAAAGACCGATTTTGCGCCATCTTGTAAACCTCGACGCGCTAGCACCATCTTCTCTTCCTCCCACTCCCTCCCGGTTGGCGTCACCTGGCTGCTCCGATTTTGTGCCATCGCCGATTGGATCTGGCGTGCTCCGAACCATGGTCAGAGGAGAGTGGAGACTTCAGTAGCAGCATGGTGCGGAGAGGGGCAAAGGTAGGTGATGGCCTTGTTCTGTTGCATGGAAGAGACATGGGGAAGAGAAGCGACCGCTGCGCTCACATGGTGGACTGGCAAGGTTTTTGCCTCTTCTCGCACATCTTCAATCCAAGCATTGGAAAATAGTCCGGTGCCTCCACATCTAGGTGCGGTTCTTCCATTTTATAGGGGGAGACTTGCACTTTGTTCGTTTGATCGTAAAAGCGATCGTGGATTATAAGTCGAATAATATTTTTCTCTTACATCAAATCAGCCTGGTGGTAATAATCCACGATCGTTCAAATTAAACGAACAAGCTGTTGATTGCCGATTTGAATTATGCGTGCAGGAGGTGAGGAGGTGAAGCGGAAGGGTCGACTGAGCTGCGCTCGTGCGGGGAAGGACCATTACTCCACGATAGTTTCTTCCTTTCGCAGTGAAGGAGATAATCAGCGGTTGCTATTGGTTCGTTCCATTGTTGGTTCGTGAAGAAAGCATCTTTGGTTGATTTGTGTGAGAGAAAAATACTTTTTGGCTAGAAATTTACGATCGTTTACGACAAAGCTACACCAAACGAACAGCAGTGAATGTTGGCCAATGGTGTTCGTTGAGGGTGGATACGACGTGGCTTCACGAGAAGCCGGAAAATATGCTAAGGGCATGTACAACGGGTCTTGTGGCCGCCTCACGATGTATATTTTGCAAAAAGCACCCACCGATACGAGGAGACGGGTCGGCGGCGTCTCTCGTGAGACGACGGGAAGTCCTGTTGTTCGAGGTCAAACGCCGACTCTGGCGGCGTTGTATGGATCACATCCCTACTCGATCGCAGGCGGATCCCGTCTCGCGCAGCGGGGTTCGGCATGGCCGCCAAGGGAAGTGTCGCGCCAAAATCGTTCCCATCTCATTTGCTTCCTCGTTGTTCGCAATACCGAGACGCTTCCTTCGATCGGTGCCTCGACGACGCTTCTGGCCTTTTCGGGCGTCCGCGGCACCAGCTTGCCGCCGCCAGCGTTGCACACCTCGACTCGGTGCTCGGCGTGTCCGTCTCCCGCTTGTGTCAGCATTTGGTGCCCTCGCCGCCGCCGCACTTGAGTCAACACCGCGCTTCTCAATTTCTTTGGAGGGAGCAGCTGGGCTCGAGGACGAGGCGGAGCTCTTGCAGATTTCTGCCGGGAGTTCGTCGTCAAGATGTTCGGGGAGGCCGTCTTTGGGCTCATTGGCCGGAGCTCATGACCGGGTGTACTGTACCGGTGGAGACGGGGTCGGGGGCCAAGAAGTGGGGATCGAGGAACAAGAAGATGCGCTTAGTGGCTCGGGTTCAATACGCGCCACTCGCGATGCAACATGAGCAGAAGATCAGCTCCTTGCTTCCTTCCTTTGTTTTTGATGAATCTGTGGTCAATTGCTTTTGTCATGCCATAGTTGGTGCGAGTATGTGATCTTTACTGATTAGTTCTTGATAAGTTGAGGAAAAAATCAGGAAAACCAATGTTTGGATCATATGTCAAGCATTAGCAAAATTGTTTTCTTCTTGGCTATTGCAATATCATATTAAACCAAGATCACTGCAGATGATATATCATTGTTTTTTTCTTGGCTATTGCAATATTCTTCTATCACATTAAACCTAGCTATGATGATTTAAAAAATATTATAATTATGTTGTTCTTATTTATCATTGATATATTTTTTATTAAATAGCCACATAATGTTATACAAATATTTATTTATAGTTGATCTTAGTTACCTGCAGAGCATTAAATAGCTTAGAGACATAACTCCGTCTGTGGGTTGTATGACCGGTCTTTATACTTGTCTGTATGATAGATTCGAGACACTTAGAGACGGATCCCTGTCTGTGAGTTGTACATGCTCTAAGGCCTTGTTTAAATCTAGAGGCTAAAAAATTTAGGCGTGTCATAACGGGATGTCACGTGGAAGTATTCGAATAGTAATAATAAAATAAATTATAGAAGTCCTCAGTACTCCGCGAGATAAATTTATTAAGCCTAATTAATTCATCATTAGCACATGTTTACTGTAGCACCACATTGTTAAAGCATAGACTAATTAGGCTTAAAAAATTCGTCTCGCAAATTAATCGTAATCTATATAATTAGTTATTTTTTTAGTCTATATTTAATACTCTATGCATGTGTCCAAACATTCGATAGGATAGGGACTAAACTTTAGAGGGAGAAACTAAACAAGCCCTAATAGGATCTCCTATTTAAGTATAGGAGATTGATATTTTTGAAAGCAACGAAATCAACTAAAATATAAATATTTTTGTGAATGTTAGGAAAAGTATGTAAATGTTTTCTAAAGGAAAGCACCATACAGTCTTAGTGCAAAGGTATTGCATGGTTAGCAACGGTAGATGGATATATATTGGTCCAAAAATTCTAGGAAGGTAGTCTGGCTCTAGAGATTTGAGAGATCCTAGCCACCCATTTTGCCTCTACGATTCAGATGTGATTTTAATTTTTCAACGAATCATTCTATTAAGTCTTTGCTTAAAATTGAATGGTTCATTCTTTTTTCTTTACTCCAATGCCAACAATATATTTTTTAAATGGTAAGCATTATTACTACTATTTTAGTGTTGGTATATATCAATATTGCTTGTGTTCATTTATTGATGTTAAAATCTTGTCTGTAGCGCCGTAAGTTACAGTATAGTGTGAACTACGAAGGAAGCCCGCACGGCCGCACCCCCTCCATATTACTCTAGCTCCGCCCCTGTTTCCGTCCATCCCACGTGCAATTTCCTATCGGTGCGATTTGACACGTGCAGCTCGCTGGGACGTCTCGATCTCTCCTCCTCCTCTCTCTCTCTCTCTGGATGGTCCCGAGGGTCACGACCGCCCCATCCACTCTCACGCCATCATGGCCACCTTGCTCTCCACCCGTCCCAGCTCCGCCCTCCCATCCCCCACGCAACTCCTCCTCTCTCTCCCTCTCCGGCGCCTACGGTGCCGGCGAGGTAGGCGGGCTCCTCCTCCTCCGGATCCATGCACACTTGAGACGAAGACGACGTGTGAAAGCTCTAGTTTGATTTTGGTGAATTGATGAAACCCTAAGTGCTAACCTAGTTTATCAAGTGATCATGAGATAGGTAGCACACACTAAAGTGGTGAAGCAAATGAAGATCATTGCATGATGAAGATGATGCCATGGTAATGATCAAGTGCTCGATTTGAAAAGAAGAAAGAAAAAACAAAAGCTCAAGGCAAAGGTATAAACCATATGAGTTATTTTGTTTTGGTGATCAAGACACTTAGAGAGTGTGATCACATTTAGGTTTGATAGCCAGTATTATTAAGAGGGTGAAACTCAGATCGAATGCGGTTATCAAAGTGCCACTAGATGCTCTAACTTATTGCATATGCATTTAGGATCTAGTGGAATGCTAACACCCTTGAAAATGTTTGTGAAAATATGCTAACATATATGCATAAGGTGATACACTTGGTGGTTGACACATTTGAGCAAGGGTGAAGAAGATAGAAGTGAAAAAGTGTTAGTGTCGTTGGGCTATCGATGACCCGGACGTTGACCTTTTTGGGGGACCGACGCGCGTCCGGTCATGTATGGCGATGAAGACGCCCGCGTCGATGAATGACCGGACGATTTGGGTCATGGATAGACCGGACGCTAAGGGTCTGGGTCCGATCATGTTGTCAGCGGCACTGAGAAGAAGTTATAGTATAATCGGACGGCAGAGCGAGTCCGGTCAAGCATGACCGGACGCCGCGTCCGATCGCAAAATCGTTTACGGAACCTTCTTCGGAAACGACCGGACGCTGGAGGCCGAAGCGTCCGGTCGATTAGAAGTGAGCATCCGGTCAACAGATGACCGTTGAGATCGACGACTCTGTTGAGCGTAGTGTGACACGTGGTCGACATCGAGCGCACGGACGCTGGGTTCAGAGTCCGGTCAGTATGACCAGAGCGTCCGGTCACCCCGCGCTGTACCCAGTGAAGGGGTACAACGACTCTATTTCGTGGGGGCTTCTATTTAAGCCCCATGGCCGATTTAAGCTCACTCTCTTGGCCATTTACATCGATATAGCAACCTTATGAGCTTAGTTAAAGCCCTCCCACTCATCTCCATCATTGATTCATCATCTTTGTGAGATTGAGAAAGAATCCAAGTGCATTGCTTGAGTATTTGCATCTAGAGGCACTTGGTGTTCGTGTTTCGTTGCGGGTTTCGCTTGTTACTCTTGGTGGTTGTCGTCACCTAGACGGCTCGGAGCAGCGAGGATCGTCGAGTGGAGGGTGGTGATTGTCTTCAGCTCCGATCGTGATGATTGTAAGAGGTTCTTGACCTTTTCCCGGCGGAGCGCCAAAAGGTACTCTAGCGGATTGCTCGTGGCTTGTGTGATCCTCATCTTGTGTTGGTTGTGCGGCACCCTATTGAGGGTTTGGCATGTGAAGCCAATTAGCTCGTGAACCTCCAAGTGAGTGAATCGCCACAACGAGGACTAGCTTGCCGGCAAGCAAGTGAATCTCGGTAAAAATCATTGTGTTCATCCTTTGATTCCGAGGTGATTGGTCTTCATTGTTATTCACTCTTGTGGTTGATTGGTTCCTTCATCTACACGGCAGTATAATTTTCTTGATCACTCTTTTTACCTTACCGCAAACTAGTTGTCGAGCTCTTTAGTGTAGCTAGTTGTGAGAGCTTGCATGCTTGGTTGGTGTGGCTCTTTAGTTAGCCTTTGAGAGCACACTAACATAGCTTAGTATCATAGCTATTGTGTGAATAGATACTATCTAATCTAGAATTGTGGTAGGTGGCTTGCATTTTGGTAGGCTAACGTAAAACTCGCTTCGCCTTATAATTGTCTAACATTTTTGTTAAGTGTTATTGTAGAAATTTTTATTAGGCTATTCACCCTCCTCTAACTATTAGGACCTTTCACCGTGACGAGCCTCTCCCCTAACTTTTGTCCTTGTCCTTTCATAGAAAAAATTATTTCTTTTAATTTATAATTTGTTATATATGATCTGTGCCAAGAAAGAAGATGAACAGAACCCATGGCGGGAGCGGGCGGCGGGAGGAGGAAGAAGACAAATAAAAAAATCGTCTCCCTCTCTCTCAAACACTTGAATCCGAGATTAGAGATATTCTAGAAATTGGACGGCAGTGGTAACAGATGCCCGGGTAAACGAGCGCATAATCGCATTTGCGGCGCTGTGGCATCAAACGGTCCACTGAGGGCGTCCCCAACAATCAGCTAGGAGCTAGCTATTCTCTGACGTGGATGAGAGAGAATCATAAGAAAACTCGTCGCTGGTGACATGCTCGTCGCTAGGCTCGCACACTTCCCCAAGAATCGCTGGTCTCTGCTCTTGTGGCCCACATCATTAGCTGTGCAGTCTAAGTTAGTATTTTATTGTTTTGTTCGTACACCTCAGCCGGCGATTTACGGGCGTTGTTGGGGACGCCCTGATGAGGTGCGTTTGCGCGACCCCGTACGTCCCCCCTTCCCTTCCTCACCCACAGCCCAGGCGGAGAAGCCACAGCCCCACAGCAGGCCGGCCGCGAGCGGCACTCGTCAGAAGTCGCGAGCTGTACCGTTCGGCCGCCAGGCACGCACCAGGCCGGAGACACCGATAGGCGATAGGCCGTGCGCTGGGTGCCTCGGTCTGGGTGACTGGGTCACGCCTTCAGGGTCCGGGTGCGTAACTGCGTAGTACACCTCGATCCGTGCACAGTGCACGTGCACTCGTGCGATCCATAGTAACCATTGTGGATAGAGTCAAAGGGCGGATCATAGCCGAGCAGGAACTGGCAAAGCTAAGCGCATGATTTCACCGAGAGAGCTGCGTGTAACATACGAACAACAGTTGTGCACCGTAACAAAGCTACGACAAAAGAGAGGTCGATCGAGGATGATGACAACTAAGGGCAATTTGTCAACGATCGATGGACGCGGGTAGATACTTTGTTTAGCCTCGATACAGCGGGCGCCCCCCGGTTTCGTCGACAGATTGTCATCAATTGCATATTCTTACCAGGTACCGTGCTTATTATACTGAGGATCCAGCAAATCGTTCAGTCAGAACCAAATTATCATTATCTAAAAAATTCACACCCAAAATATGATAACGGCAACTTGTCTTGCTACCAAGTACTTGTACTTCAGTGTAGTACTAATACAAAGATGCCTGCCCGTCAGAAGAAGCTGGAAGCAAAGCAAGGTTGCAGACGCAAAGACCTACTTCTACTTGCTCATCTCTGCAGTCTGCACTCCGCATTTGGTTGCCCACGGACCACGGTGAATGCTCAACTGCTTAATTACCGATCATTTTGATTCAACCTTTTTTTTCATTTTTTGTGTACCATATGCAAGTTAGCATGTACAGTACTGCTTCTATTTTTTTGTTTTTCTCAATACTGTCATTATTATTTCTGATACTCTGTGCCATGAAAATTGAAAACACAGTGCATTTAATTTGGCAGGTCGTCAGCACCTTACTAGCACTAATGGCCACCAAGTACATCATCGGGTCGGTGGCGGCGTCTTTCACCTTCGCGTACGTCTGCGGCGTCTATGTCGCCGACAGGAAGGTCCTCGGAGGTGAGGTGCCAGCCACCGGACGCTCGGCTGGATTTCTGTGAGCTATTAAGCCGGCTAAAACTGATTTATTGTTAGAAAAAAACGCTGTTACATGATTGATAAGCTAGTTGATACCTCACTGCTGCTTTGTCTGCATGCACAACTCTACGGACCGTGGCGACGAACGAGTGGTGACAGGAGACGGACAAGAAGTTCCAGGCATGGCCTCACACCGCCGGCCCAATGACGATGTACCTTATCGTAGCTTGGTTACATGGTAGGAGTAGCCAATATCCATGCGCTTTCCAATTCTGTTCCGAGTATCATGTGAATTTGTTGTTCGGCATGAACACGATAGAATGCTGGCCTTTTTTTTTTCTAAACAAAAGTACTTGTACCATTGTATGGCGACTAAAGATTATGAAGACCTATAAGTATCTATACAACATGCATGTGTGTGTTTTAGAGGCTCCATTGCAAATTCCACAAAAACTCAATTCGGCTTTGCTCATTCGTCTAAGTGCTATTTTGAGAACAAGAGATCAGAACATCGAAAGGGGCGACTCAAATTCCTTGGTTTTGCTGGGTACTGAGTCAATTGGATTTGGATCACTTGTTTATTTCTGAGTTGCTATTATTTTTCTCAATTTCTGTCAATAAAAGGAGGGATTCATCCAATTCCTTGTTTTTGTTTGGTACTGAGACAATTAGATTCGATCAGTTATTTACTACTAAGTTGTTATTATTTTCTCAATTTCTGTCAACAGGAGGGGCCTAGATGTATGACGGAGTGTCCACAACCTGTAAATAGGCTAAATTTTGCATGTCTGCGGGTAGCCCGAAAAAATAGACTATTTACGTGTCTATGGATAACCCGCCTTGCAACCCTAGAGGGATCATCGAATTCCCTGGCTTTGTTTGGTACAGTGTCAATTCGATGGGATCGCTTGTTTATTACTGAATTGCTTTGCTTTTATTTGTAAGCTGAGTATCTACACATTGTTCCATATAAAGTATCTCATATACCACTGAATCATAACACAAATATAGATACATACATGTATGCACACACATCCACAAATGCGTGTATGCACTCTACCCGTTTGTTATTGACAGCTCAAAGAATAATACATTTAAATCTTGAAATAAATCCATGAATATGAGCACTTGGATCATGTCAGAGATCACTGTCGGTCTAAACCCAGCATCAGTGTTAAAATTGGATCCGACGGCGGGGCAATAGACAATGATGGGCTCACTTATCACTGCCAGTTTCCACACCTGACAGTGATATCAACTATCGGGTCAAGGCTAGATCTGACCATTAATTTCATTCCATTCAAACTTAAACAAAAGTCATTATAGTTATACTACACCTTGCATCACTTACAAACCATGTCATTCCGCGTTACATCACTTAACAAGAATTACCACTTCTAAAAAAACTCAAGAACACCTATGAACAATACATATCACCAATTCATCCGCAATAATAAAACCAAACTTATGGTATCCATCTTGCCATCATCAGCAAGTTTAGGCTTCACATCCATCTCTACTAGATCATCAATCATGTGGGGCCTTGACTTCTAATTTGCAATTTTCCTTTGCTATCAATGTTGGCAAGCACTTTCCTATAATCAAAGCTACCAAAAAACAATCAAGACCGAACTTGCATTAGCCAAATTATCTCCAAATTCTCATCATAATGAGATGAATTATAAAGAAACGACAAGCACTACTTACATATTATCCATTGTTCACCTAGGAGTTGTAGCAGAGTCCCTAGCTGGGCTACAGTCACTCGGCGATAGGTGTAGTCCATGGCAGTAGTGGCACAAGTCCTCAGTGACTATAGCGGAAGAGCTCCTCGCAGTTGCTATGGGAGGACCCCTCGGATCCAACAGCGGAAGTACCATGGGGCGCTCGCTCTGCACCACGGTCGACAGCCCAAGACCCTCCTCTCAAGTTGTACTTGGGGGTCAAGCATGGTATGCCATGGTACTATGGTAGACGACCGATGTGGCATGAGCCGACCTACCAGCCTCTTAAGTTCCTCTGTACTACTATAGCGAAGGCATTTGACTCACCTCGCTGACCAAGGGAGGAGGGACAAACAAGGATGAGTCTTCTCTAAACAAGGATAGATCGACAAAGGTCCTATTTGGATCATGTGACTAACAACTAGTTAACTAATTTTTAGCCCATGAAGATCTAAATGGATGAGTTAATGGGATGGACTAATATTTAGTTAAGCCCCAACTAGTTGTTCGTCCGATAACCCCCTAAATTAACATCTAAATTACCCACATACGCTATTATAAAAAGATATTTCAAAATAACCCCTAGCTCTATATCTAAATCACACGACTCTAACATTATGAAACATACCTTAAAGTAACACCCTAATATTTTTTTATAAATTATCTACCTTTGCTATTATCATAGATATTTTAAGTAAGACCTTTTGATTTGTATTACTTATTGAGGCTCTAACGAAGGTTCCATGTTAATCCTCACCAGACACGCCAAGAAAAAAGATAAATCCTAGAAACTCTCATAATAATTAGAAACATGTGGTCTTCAATTTGATAGACTCTAATCACCATCATCAATAATAACCATTGGACGTATTTTGATTTATAAAAATTTAACCACTTTTGTCATTATAAAAATTGTCAAAAACCAGCTAATTGGGACTAATAGGGGCAACTAATCTTGAAAAAAAAGTCAAAAACACTCTTTCCTGGTCTTTGCGTGCAAGTAGTTAAGGGGCATAAATATCTTTACGTGTAAATAGTACTATACATTAGTCATGGGATAAGACTAATTTTTAGCTAGCTAACTATAAACCCCAACAATTAGTTATAGTACTATCCCATCTAAGGCCTTGTTTAAATGTGTATGTATTCATCTCAATCCACATATGTTGAAGTGGAATTAAACTAAGTTTTATTTTATTTTACTTCCACACATGTGGATCGAAGTGAATACATATGCATCCAAATAAGCCCTAAACAAGGCATAAGGACTCAACAATACTTACCTGATTAAAAATTAGAGGACAATTTCCAACTACGAAACTACTGATTCTAGCAAGTTCACCTTTAAATTGGTGGCAACCGTTGGATCGTAATTAGACGCTGGAGATGAAAGGAAGTCACGCTAAAGTCGCTGGAGTCTGCGTCCGAAGAACTCTCCTGCGTTCAGACTTGTTTGCCGTTTCTCTCCTCGCGTTCGCTTGGCGTGCGCGACGGCTAGGGCGACCGCCGCCCTACGCCCAGCCGCCCATGTCTTCTTCGGGCCCGTTGCCGGCGGGGGGAGCCCACCACACCAGGTCTGCCAGCTCCTTCTCTTCCCTTCCTGCTGTGCAAAATTGAGCACTCGAACCCTAACTTGAGCTATTTAGCTATTTGTATTCGGATCTGATCTAATCAAAAGTGTGTACATGTATTATGCCTACTAACTTCGATTTTTGTTTTATCACCCATATCAATTGGGTCCATGGTTATGTGATCTCGCAGTCACAGTTAGAAAGTGGAGTTCAGTGTGAGAATAAATCGATTCTCTGTAGCATTCTTGTGCGTTTGCTGATCACTCTGTTGATCTCATCAGTTGATAATCCGCTTAGTTCTTTTCGTAGGATTTCTGATCTAATACTGCGATTTCTGTATTGCTTCTCATTATGTAGAGTTGTTTGAATGTTAAACGATCAATTAATGCCTCCCTTGTCTTGTTGTATAGGCTGTCATTTTCGTCAGCTTTGTACCTTGCTACATGTATCTGCTTATGATCATTTGCTTATGGTTGTCTTTATATTCTCAATATTGTTCAGGAATCGTGCAAACAGTCGGCGCAAGTCTGGAGGTACATCTCTTGCAATAAATTAGATACATTTGGATAGTCTTTTTAGGCACTTGATATGTTTTCCTTCAGCTTGTTTGCGGAGTTCATATAACGCATAATGTCCCACCGATTTAGTAGTTGATATGGTCTGACTCATTTACTGGGTTTTATTATGCATTTCTTTAGAGGCAACAAAATGTATTTCATTATGCTTTTAGGCACATGCTATTTTTTTTTTCTTTGTGGTTTGTTGGGTTGACGTATAAGGGGTCCTACTGTTCACCAATTTAGTCAAGATGATCTGATCCAGTATTTGGGTGTTCTGATGTCAAATACTGGCTTTCTAAGTTAGTCTGTGAATATGTTTAGAAATCTCCACATAGTTCAATAATTGTGGTTGCTCTGCTTCGAATGGACAGACGATTAGTTTCGGCTTCCAAATTCGTAAGAACAGAAGGATCCTTTAATAACAAACTAACATTCTTGTGTGAACTCACACACACCAAAAAGTTACTCAATGCATTTACTTACAACTGTAAAAAAAAATGTAAAACTGAAGACACCCGCAACCACAGTATCTATAATTAACCACTTTAAGAGAGAAAGTTGTTGTTTGTGTTGTACTTGAATGATCATCACTGGTGGCTTTTCCGAAACCTTATGTTTGTTGTTTGCACTTAGAATTTTCTGTTTACTGTATTTTTTTAATGGTTATCACGTCTCTTAATGTGCCACTGCTATATATTAAGTTGTTAGGCAGTCCTGTTCATCTCGCTTATGACACTTGTAATTGTTATTCCACCAAACAGATAGGGCCGATAGGGCTAATTACTCCTACAACAATGATGGGGAGAAGAGTCATGTTCCTTCATTAAAGAACCTTCCTCCAATTGTTCATCATGAAACATTCTTCAGCAATGTTCAGAATGACTACAATCAAACAGGATTAGTGCCTTTGGAGGGATGTTCTGCCAGTGAGGCTTCACAGCTTCTCAGTGACCGTATGTATCTCTGCAAAACTGCACACTCTTATTTTAAAATGTATGTGCCAGAAGTTCTAACTTTTTGAACACTCAGAGGTGCTGCATGCTACTACCGTGTAGTACTCTTACATTGTAATAGGGTTGGAGAGTCACTTCTGTGATAACCTTAGGGGGTTGCCTTCCCAGTGTCCACATACTCAAATTTGCAATATGCAAGACAACTTATGGAACACCTGTAACCTTTGATTTCATTCTTGGTTTTCTGTTTGTGTGTTCTACATTTTTGAATATCAAGTTGGGTGCTCCTTTAGTCCATTACTATTTCTTTCATTAACTTAGTTATTGTTCACTTATAGTAAGCCTTTATTCTGACTCTGTAGGTTGGACTGCTGCAATGAACATGTACAATGACCAAACAATTGACCCATCAGGTGAGTCCACATAGTACTCTAAACTCTATATTTCTCCATGGTTACTGATAAAACGAATATTCCAGTCTTTAATGTTAGAGAAGTGAGAACCACTCTGGCAGTGAGGAGAAAAATTGGACCTTACTAGTTACTTTCTTGTATGTTATTACATGCATGACAACTTGAAAGTTGACATTATATTCTTTTGCTTTGCTCCATCTATTGCAGCGGTCTTAAGAATTGAGAATGTCATACACTCATACTGGGTAGAGGGTTATGTGCATATACTCTGCTGCAAATAGAACTAATATGTTCATATTGGGTGGAGAACTAGAGATGCTGTAGTGTTATATACAATATCATGCTCTGCAACATTAAATAACAGTAGTCAAACAAAGTTGGGAATCGGTTTTCTTAGGGCATGCTACCTGGAAAGGTGTCTCTTGATCAAATGGGAATTTCAATAGCATGTTATAAATAATATATTCTGGTGAACTTATCATATCAACCTGACACCTCAGGTAGATTTCTGTGTCACAGTGTGAAACATGAAAAAAAAGGGAAACATGTTAACTTTGCTATCTTGATGTTTGCCCAGAGAAACCAGTAATGTATTCGGGATCTAGCAGCTCATCATGGGGTCACCTGAAGCTTCCTCATCAGGTATGACTTGGAGTAAAATTCTTGCTATGATGTCCTCCTGTCGTTTTGCAAATTGCTGTATCCTAAGTGCTTTCTGGATCTTATTGGGATTATAGATGAACTTCCTTGAAGAGTTGCGCCGTGCACTGGACGCTCATACAGAAGTTGCATCGCCTGTCGACACCTGGAACTAATTGAAGTCAGCATTTGCATCATTATGGGTTATGACTAATTTACGGAAGGCAGGCTATTCGCCAGGTCTATGTATGTTGTATCTCATTACACGGATGATGTGCCAAAAGGCTTTCGTCTGACCTGCAACTGCTTGGGTTTCTTCTGGAATCAGCATTTGTACAATGGTACCATTGTTACCCCTGGCCTTATAGCTGCAAAGCAGCTTGTTGTAGTATCAGTTAAATGCGGCGCTGGATACTCACGCCATTGAAAGTTTGAAACAGCTTGGTTGTTGTATGGTAATTCGAAGAAGACTTGGTGTCATATGCCATTTTTCTCGACTTGGAGTGCTAGAATATTTAGAAGGTAATGCTTATTGAAAACCTCATTTTAACTTTAATGGTACTTTTCTGTGCGCTAAATCACCTGATGTTCAGAGCTTAATTGGCGGATGGTTAAGCGGTAGTGGGAAGTATGTATCAGATGTTCCGATGGGTACAAGACATTAGAAGCAATAACAACTGTCATGGTAAATCAAAGCCGTCGTCGTCCCTTCCCCTTGCTGGTTCGCTGGCGGCTGGTTATCAATTCCATCCAACCAGAGTTAAAACTGCGTAGCAGCAGTAGTAGTAACAATCTACTGCCAACTGCTTGAGGATTGAGTTGGAAAAGTTGTTCAACTAATATTCCGACAGAGCCATATGCAGTTCTACGTTTTCATTTCCTCTTTTTACTATTGGTTTTGTGATATGTTTTGATACTACATAGTCAGCAAGCGTAATTAATGTGCTGACATGTTCATGCTTGGTGCGTCGGCATGCTTGCGATATTTCCGTTATTACTGTTTCTACCGTGCGGTGGAATCGGCGGGACCCGTGGCTCAACGTTCCATGGCAACAGCAGCGACATGCTCTCCCTTCTCGACTTCAAGAACACCATCACCGGCGACCCAAAAGGTGCTCTGAGGTCGTGGAACGCAACGCAACCACCCCTTTCTGCCAGTGGAGCGGCGATTTTTTTTTTAAATAATATTTTTTAATAATTAATTACAAATCTAAAAACTGTTATATAAAAATTTGACGTATAGCAGCCTGTCGACTGATCAACGGCCGATAGGACACATGTCAACTGCTGGCTAGCCGATAGGCATACGTGGCGCACACACCCACCAAAATAGCCTGTCTTCACCTACAGAGACCCTGTCGGCAGCTGGAAGGTCGACAGTTCAGTCGGCATTTGGTACGCCGACAGCCCAGTTGCCGGTACAACTGTCCGGAAACATGCGGCCGACAACTCTATTTCATGCTGTATTCCTTCTTTTCTAGACACAACCATCACCTGATGTGATACTTTTTGACGAACACAACCATCTCCGCCTAGAATACTCGATGCAAAGACATATCCTTTTACGTTTTAATTGTCCTTTGCCTCGATGCAGGCGAGGGATTATATTGGAGCGTTGCCTCCATTGCAATAGTGCGCACATTAGTTCATTAGTTCGCATCAGAAATCCAAGAGTACATTAGTTCGCATGCATACATCCATGCTAGCATACAACCATATAGTCCTACACGCTTAACTTACACGACGACCACGCTTAGGTGCCTGCGCACCTCGGTGACGAACCTACACCGTTGCTGGCATTTCTTAGCATCACTACCAAGTTTAGAGTTAGAGTCCATCCCTAGTAGTGGCGCCATAAACGTCTGTTGGTATTTCTTCGTATCATCACTAAGATTGAGTAAACCTTAGCGACGCCGCCAAGAAATACCAACTACGATAGCTCTTAACGATTATAGAAATAATATCCGCAAGCGCACGGATCTATCGTTGTAGCATTTCACCCGGAAGTATTTAGGGTATTGTTATTTATATTTTTTCAAAGGAGGGCAAGGTATAAAGAGTCTAGCATGGATATGAACAAGATTTACATATTTGTATAGTGAACCAATAGTCTATGACAGGGGTAAAAATGATATTTCAAGGATAGTGGACACACACTTGGGCCAACCTCAAGGATTAAAAGCAAAATAAAGAATAAAAGAATGTTCCTAAGTGAAACAGGCATGTTCTAATATAGCTGTGCAAAGAATAGTTAACGATCATACAAATCACGTTATTAGAGTTAGAATTAAGTGTAAGATGGATGGAGAGATCTCCGGGCACTGGTCTGCCAGCAAGCTAGGGAGACTTTAAGACTCCTACACAATACCCGAAAGTGGGGGATTACAAGGGACGGACAGGGCTGTTACCATCTATCGTCAACTCCTCAACCGAGGAGTACCGTCATATCCGAAGGTTCCCGTGCACCCGGGCACCACGGGCATGTACAAAGAAACTACCCATATCCCCCTAGGTCTTCGACCCTACGGATCGACAAGCATAAGACATGGACAAACTCGAAGGAATAACGAACTGCCACCTCAATATAGCTCTACCTCTACTCATACAAGTTATATGAATGGTTAAGCATAAAGTTCTACATGTTAAGCTCATAACGCACAAACTATATGCTAGTTCATATGTTAAGATTATAACATGAAAACTATACTCTAGTTCTACAGGACAACTATATTGTAGATATGAGAGCAAGCCTTAGGAAGAAATCTTTATAGTATTCATACCAAGATGTTTCTCTTCTTCCAAGGAGCCAAGCTCTCCTGGATAGCTTTGCCTTGCTTATAAAAGTACTATTAAAAGGTAAAAGATTACATACAAGAGAGGTTTGAGGTGTTTGGCTCCAAATGAGGTGTGTGTTGAGTATGAATTCCACCCCTACATTTATACCACCCTATGGTCGGTTTTGGCGCTAGTAATTTAGGAAACCACCATGAGCCGCCTTTGCATGCCGCCATGCAACCGCCGGAGCAAGGTGGGCCCGAGAGGCGGTGGTGGGAGTGCAGGCACACCCCTGGTGTGGCCACACCAGGGCTGGCATGCTCGCCACCACCTTACTCCGGTGGGTTGCTGGCTGGGCCTGAGTAGCTTCCTCGGTGGTGCTTGGCCTAGTTTTGGCTTGTAGGTGGGCTTTTGATTAGCTCCTTTGCGCTTTTCTGCTTTACGTTTTCTTATGTTGCGCCTTTTCATCATATTCCCATGTATTTCATGCGTATGTCCTGCAAAACGCTAAGTATCCGATACATGTGAAAATATGTCAATAGTAAATGCATATGTCAAAAGTTTGTTTATTTCTTCTGTTTTGGATATTATTTGGCGGTCAGATATGGTCGTTAAGGACCGCCAACAAATCCCCCAAGCTTACCCTTTGCTCATCCCAAGCAAATAGCTAAGTACTTGGTCGTTGATCAGGAGTTGCTACTATGCCAAATACATTTCATAAGTGCCATGCCTATAACAAAGTATTCTTCCGCAATTTAAATAAGTTGACATTTTTATCCACCCTTTACCTTGATCCCTATGGGGCGTATAGCTTTTCCAAGTTCTTGGGCAGTTGCAAGATAGAACAGTTATAACAGAATCACCAATCGTTCATTCTTTGATCAACTGTCTATCCGGAGGTTTTATGAGTTTTGCAAAATATAAGTTCCTCAAATGATTCTCTCGATCGTTCAATGTGTATGAAACCTCACCAAGGCATTTTGATATTTTACCTTCTTTTTCATCCTACCACTAAAGGATTTTTGTGGAGTTTTGGGTAGGTATGAAATTGAGGTATACTTGCATCGCAAATTTTGCTAAGTAAAAAATCGGACCTCAAGGAGATGCAAGTCATACACTTTGATCAAGATATGCAAGTGTGTGGATTTTTTATAACTTCCTAATTCTAAATATTTTTGGTACTCCTTTGAATCATGAATATCTCTCTTTTTGGATGAATGCCTTTTATTTGAAAGTATGGGCTATCTTTCTTTCTTTCTTTCTTTCTTTCTTTCTTTTCTTTTCTTCATGCTCTTTGGTATGCAGTTTTTTCTCTCATGCCTTTTGGCATAGATATTTTTCTCTCTTTTTTAGCATAGCCTATACTATTCTTTTTGGCATATGAAACTTTGAAAGAGAGACTCATGATAAACGAATGGAGTGATTATTTGGTGGACGAAATAAGCATGTTTTTGCATAACTCTCAGTGTAAAAGTTAGCAGTTTATTTGTGGGTGTACGTGTGTCTTGATCATAGGTGCATGACGATAATCTCAACAAGGGTCACAACAATTTGATAAAGCTCAATGCTCAAACAAATAGCATATGACCAAGGTTTTGTATGTATATCATGTCATATGGCATTGGTAGGTATTCATAATCATTGAAGAACTTTGAATTTTAGCATTTTGAAATTGAAAACTCTGGATCTCTAGCCTCTCTTAGAACAAAATCATAGCTAATTTTATTTGTACCATATCATAATTCGTAACAACTTAGAAAAGGAGCATGCGTAGTCTCTCTTACAACAAAATCATAGCAAATTCTATTTGTACCATATCATAACTCGCAACAACTTAGAAAAGGAGCATGCTTTTGCAACCCATAAGTTTTCAAGTTTCAGGATGAGACATTTTTAGCCAACAAACTTAAATTTTAGGGAATACTAAGTTATAGCCTGGCACAGATAAATTATAGACAGAGCAAATATTTATCATTTCAACATAGGAGAAACTAAATATTCTTAAAACACATATGAGAGTGGAATTCATATTTTTGGTATTTTTATCATATTTCATTTTTTGGTATTTTTAATATTATTGATTTTTAAATGCTAATAATTAAATAAATGCAAAAAATAAATGCAAAAATTTAAAAATGCGAAAAATAAAAGATACAAGTTACCTCTGCGGGGTCCTCCCCCAAGCTGGCTCATGGCCTATGGTCTGGGATTGTATCTCATGGATCGTCAGTAGGCCACCTGCACGTTGTGCTGTTACTTCAACAGCGCGTCCATTTGTGCCATCTGTTGCTGCTGCTGAAGCTGCCACTGGATCGTGTCCTGCACATGAGTGTTAAGTGTATTTTGTATTTTACCTGTGCGGATCTCTAATCCTCCGAGGCGGGTGTTGATGCCGTCTAGCTCGTGACGATCCAAAGTAGACTGTCGTTGTTGGATGGGTGGTGGTAGTCTCTCAGAGTCGAAGGAGTAAGCATGTCTCCATGCTGCATCGTTAGCCTCATGCCATCCTGATCCACCGGCCTTGTGTGGTTACGGGGTGTGACCCCAGCCAGGCTGGTACCCGGGTGTGAACCCAGGCATCTACATGGCCGAGAACCACTTTGCATGGTACGCCTGAGGCAAGTGGTGTCGGTGGCTGATGAGAGTTGCGTGCTTCGTTCCTAGTCCTGCTCCTTGTTGCTCTGTGAGAAACAAAACTCCTACGTGCTTCCTCTTGCTCAACAAGAGTGAAGGTTAGCTCCGAGGACTTATATAAAGAGAGTTCTGGGTTAGGTAACGGAATCTCATTTGTATACCCTAGGAAGAAAAATACAAGGTTTCCTGCATCATCATATTTTAAATGATGCCCTTGCATCAAGTAGTGCTCATCAATATTGATGCGTGGAATAGAGATGTATGTCACATCTTGTCCATCCATTGCACTAATACTAGTGGCAATACGAGTCACAAGGGACGTGCAAGAGATAGATGTAGAAGCCTTGAATGTTTCTAACCAATGTTTAAAAATTTCTTTTACGGGAGCAATTTTGATCTTTTTAAGCAATTTTGATCTTTTTAAGAATGACATAGAGAATTTGTGTTTCAGCATGGTAAACAAATCAGATATCCTGTCTAGCAAACAAAGTCATGGCAATCCAATGATGCATGAACCTCAAAGTAGGATGATGAATATTCATATTTCGAGGTTGAAACTTGCCAACTACGTTTTGACCCGAAATTACTCTCCAAAATTCATGGCTATTAAAACCTTTGAGAACATGATCTAAGTCAATTGAGCATTTTGTACTAAAGCCTAAGTGAGAACTGAGATTCCTCCATGTAAGATAATATTCTTGCTCAAAAAGACAGAAAGTAATCTCACCCTCAACTTCTTGCAAAGAGCATAAAAACTAAATTGTTAGGAGGCGAGAACCTTGCTCGTCAACGGGAGCAACGTTCTCCCATCCAACGACTTTCTAGATGGTGGCAAATTCGATGTCCATACCTATCTTTTAGAGAAGGTCGGGGTCATACGCAGGTGTTTGGATGAACTCATAGTTCTCGATGAGGTTATACGCTTGCGTCTCCCGTTCTCCCTCCAAATCAAGGTGGAGATCATCGTCGCCTTCTTCCATCGGTTGCTCTTGCTCTTGCTCTTCTTTTTCCGTTGGCACTGTTTCTTCATCTTCATGCATTGGGCTCTCCTTGGGCTCGGTGTAGCATGCACTTGAGCTTCCGCGGGAGTGACTTGAGCTTGCTCCCACGACCTTATTGAAAGCGCCAACGAGCTTCCTGCCGAACTTGCCCATGGCAAAAACAACACAACAAGCTCAAAAATGGGGTTACGTTAGCGAAAATAAATTAAACAACCTGCGAGCTTAGCTTGGTGGTCTTGAGTGTAGGATTTTTCTGCAGAGTTTCCTTGCTCTCAAGCTTTGTGGAAAAAATATTTTTTGCAAGTGGTGAAGCAAAGAGAGCGAGAGGGAGTGAAAAATGGCGAGTGTGAGGTTGAGGAGGGCCCCAACCTGAGCTCTCGGTATTTGTAGAAGGGAGCACCAGCTGAGAGGGGGAGAGAGCAACAACTAGGAGCTGTTGGAGCAGTAGCAGCCGCAGCGGCGCCGGGCAGGGTGCAGCCGCACTAGAGGTGGGCTCGCTCGGTCCCCCCTTTGACCGGTTGCTCCCAACGGCTCCCTGAGAGCTAGCCATTGGGGTTTTGCAATTTCGCGAATCCCCCTCTTCTCAGAAATGATTTTCCACAAAATTTTTATTATATTTTGAATTTTTATAAATATTTTAAAAATGAGAAATGATAAGAGAAAAATCAATATTATCAGAAAATGGTTTTTATTTTATTTTCCTAAAAAAGTTTATTTTGAAACAAAAATTTAAATTTTGAATTGTAAAAATTAAAAAAATTAATTTTTGAATTTTTAAAAGATAACTACCGATTTATCTTCGGTAAGGGCTCGACATTTATAGTTCATTGGCAAGGCTTCTACTCCATTTCTCTGCAGCTGCATGAACAAACTCGGGGGAATTCTCGGGTTGCCCCAGGATTTTCCCCGAATGGTTGGCAGGAATAGCTACAACTATTTGAGCAATTTGTGTTTCTATCATTTTATTAAACCTTAATTGATTCTTGACGAAAGTGGCTAAACTTTTAATTTTAGAATTTATATTTTCAATTATTTTATCATTAAACATTAACTTTTTAGTGATATTTTCATTTATTTTAATTTGTCCTAAAACTAGGTCTTTCAAGGAAGGTTGATTCGAATTGAAATTTGAGTTGAAGTTCGAATTACCTCCTTGTGGGCGAGATTGATTATTCCACCCATTATTATTCTGTCAGAACCCATTGTTGATGTATGATGCTTCTTCATGGGTCTCGGGGCAGTCGTTCCCCGAATGTCCGACTTCACCATAGACTTCGCAAGTCATTTGCGAGTCCATGGCCTCGATGGTGCCTTTCATAGCTTCTTTGTCGACAGCACGCTCGTCAAGTCTTTTCAACAGAAAATCCATTTTTGTGGCAAGCATATCTGATTTTGTGGCAAGCATATCCGTCTCCTTCACGGTATGCATGCCTTTTTGTTGTTTTCTTTCTTCCCCCAGCTTTGATTGTCCACCATCTTTTCAATGAGAGCCGTGGCTCCATTGATGGTGAGGGAAAGAAACGTGCCTCCAGCAGCGGCATCTACGTGCCCCTTCGACATGGGCGTATGCCCCTCGTAGAAGTTCTGGAGCACGAGCTAGTTTTCCATCCCATGGTGTGGGCAGGCTTGAATGTAATCTTGTAGCCTCTCCCATGCCTCGGGGATGGATTCCATTGAAGTCTGCTGAAAGTTTGAAATTTCTCCCTCAGGGCATTGGTTTTGCCCATGGGGAAAAACTTCACGAGGAACACCCTGGAACATTTATCCCATGTGTTGACAGCTTCCTTCTCCTTGTAAAACCACTGTTTTGCCTTCCCCTCGAGGGAGAAGGGAAACAGACGAAGCCTGATACTTGCTGGTGCGACGTCTTTGATGATGATGGTGTCGCACAACTCAAGGAAGTGTTGGAGCTGCGTGTTCGCGTCCTCACTAGGCAAACCACAGAATTCATTTGCCTGCACCATCGTGATGAGGCCAGTGCGAAGCTCGAAGTTTCTAGTGCCCGTGTTGACAGCGGGCCCAATAGGCATGTTTGCAACAGCGGGGGTGGAGTAGGTGCGGAGTGACTTGGCCATGAGTGAAGTAGCGGATGGTGCGGGGGTGACTGGTTCAATTGCCGGTGGAGTGACGGAGGAAGAAGCAGTATGGGACCTGTTCTTCCTTAGGAGCGCCTTCGGATTATCGATGTAGTTTTCCAGTAGACCGAAATCGGTCATACACTATCCTGTTTTCATCAACAACAAGGAGAAAAAAGCAGAGTTAGCCTGCATAAACTATGGCTGCCATTACATGCATGTGATCATGATCATGCCCTACTAAATTTTTTTAACCTATGCCCTCCTCTGCAACGACGCCAAAAATGCTTGTTGGCATTCCTTAGCATCACTACCAAGTTTGCAGTTAGAGTTCATCCCTAGTAGTGACACCAGAAACGCCTGTTGGTATTTCTTCGCACCATCGCTAAGATTGAGTAAACCTTAGCGACGCCGCCAAGAAATACCAACCATGATAGTTCTTAACGATTACAGAAATAACACGGATCTATCATTGTAGCATTTCACCCAGAAGTATTCAGGGTATTGTTATTTATATTTTCCCAAAGGAGGGCAAGGTATAAAGAGTCTAGTATGGATATGAACAAGATTTATATACTTGCGTAGTGAACCAATAGTCTATGACAGGGGTAAAAATGGTATTTCAAGGATAGTGGACACACACTTGGGCCAACCTCAAGGATTAAAAGGAAAATAAAGAATAAAAGAATGTTCCTATGTGGAGCAGACATGTTCTAATATAGCTGTGCAAAGAACAGTTAACGATCATACAAATCTCATGATTAGAGTTAGAACTAAGTATAAGATGGATGGAGAGATCTCCGGGCACTGGTCTGCCAGCAAGCCAGGGAGACTTTAAGACTCCTACCCAATACCCGAACGTGGAGGATTACAAGGGATGGGCAGGGCTGTCACCACCTGCCGCCTACCCTCAACCGAGGAGGACCGTCATATCTGAAGATTCCCGTGCACCCGGGCACCACGCCCGTGTACAAAGAAACTACCCATATCCCCCTAGGACTCTGACCCTACGGATCAACAAGCATAAGACATGGGCAAACCTGAAGGAATGACAAACTGCCACCTCAACATAGCTCTACCTCTACTCATACAAGTTATATGAATGGTTAAGCATAAAGTTCTACATGTTAAGCTCATAACACACAAACTATATGCTAGTTCATATGTTAAGATTATAACTTGAAAACTATACTCTAGTTCTTTGGAAAACATTTGTGAAAAGCTAACACACATACACAAGATGGTGAACACTTGGTGGTGTTGGCACATTTGCAAAGGAGAACTTGTTGGTGTTGAAACAGATCAAGTTGGAGAGGAAAAGGAGAAGAAAGAGCAAGTTATGGTTGTCCGGGGGTCAGAAGTTGCAACCTAACTCGTAGCCAATTTGCAGCCAATGTAGAGGGTGGCACCACCCTTTCTGGTGGCCAAAAAGTGGGCACCACCACCTCTTGGGTGGTGCACCACCACCCTAGGACGGTGCCAGGGGCGGTGCCCAAAAATAGCAGCAGCACCCTTTCGTATTTCGGGCATAACTCCTAGCTTCGAAATCTGATTTCGATGATCTAGGACTTTTTGAAAAGCTAATGAAATGCTCTACAAGCCTGAGGTGGTGGATCTCAATTTGGAGCAAGTTTTAGTTACCAGACTGTCCGGTGACCATAGCGGTGTGGCATCGCCCCTTTTTTCTAGAGAGGGGGGAAACTCGTCGGGGGCAGCGCCACCCCTAGGGCGGTGCACCGCGCCCTATGTCTGGTGCTAGGGTCTCAATGACTAGTTTAAATTAGCCATTGCATGTAAACCGTTGGGGCACCGCCACCCCTTGTCCGGTGCCCGCACGTTGCTGTTCGGTGACCGCGCAGAAATGTGTTCCAAGGCTCCAACGGCTCTATTTGGCTTGGGGGCTATAAATAGAGGTGGAGCTCGGACTTAGCTTAGGTTGAGCACCTTAGGTATGTGTTGTCCTTGTGTGTGATTGGTTTGATAAGCCTCTAACTCACTTGTGCTTGCAAGAAGTGTGAATCCATTGCGAGTGAGTGATTCTAGTGCATTGCATTATGAGATTGCATTGAGTGGCACTAGGTGATCGAGTTGCAAGCTGGCGGTGCTTGTTACTCTTGGAGGTTGCCACCTCCTAGTTGGCTTAGTGGTGGTCTCCATCGAAGCATGCAAAGAAGATTGTGCGGTGCTCTAGAGAAATGATTGTGAGAAGTATTGTACTCACCGCGCGGGAGCCGCGAAGAGCAACTCTAGTTGAGCATGTCATTGAGCTACACTCACTTGGTTCATGGGGTTCTTGTGGCACCCAACGTGTGGGCTTGGTGTGGTGCCAATTAGCCACCGAACCACCAAGTGAACGGTCGACATAACGGGGACTAGCATGTTGGCAAACACGTGAACCTCGGGATAAAAATCATCGTGTCATCCTTGTCTTCCCGTTGGTTTGCAATCCCCTTACATAAGCTTGTAATTACTTTCATATACATTGTGCTTGTGTAGTTGCTCTTGTAATTAATTAGCTTGTGTAGCTTGCTAGTTACCTTCTTGCTTGTGTAGCATAGAAGTAGCTCCCTTGCGTGACTAATTTGGTTTGAGTAATCTTATTAATCACATTGCTTAGTTTGTGTAGCTAAGTAATTTGCGCTCTATAATTTGGCTTGTGTAGCCTTGTTATTGAGCATTGCTAGTGAGCTTAGGTGACTTCGTGCTTTTGCTTACTAGCATGTGTAGGAGCTCCCCCGCTGCTTGAAGTACTAGTGCATAGGTTTGTGTGACCTTGCTCTAGAATTGATTAGGTGAGCTCTAGCTAGCCCGCCACCTTTGTTGCCTAATTAGGATCTTTATAAGATGCTTGTGAACTTAGATAGAGGGGTGTAGTCTTGGCTAGACTGATAGTTTTAATTCCGCATTTGTTTTAGTTAGCCGATGCGTTTAATTTTTAGAAAGGACTATTCACCCCCCTCTAGTCCTCCATCTCGACCCTACACATAGTATCGGAGCTAGGTCTCTCATTTGTGGTCTTCACTGACCCAAGAGGTTGGCAACTTATGGGCTAGATGTTGATTGTCCACACATTTTTTATGGCACATACTTTGCACGGTGAAAAAATTAGATGATATGCAATTTTAAGTTTATTTGCCCTCAAATATGGTGGATGGTAGATGTAGGCCTTTCTCATGTGTTGGATGAAAATATTCTAACTCAAGCACAAGAGAAATGCCTAGATCTCGATACCCAAGCTATTGACATCATGTATAGATCTTTGGATGGTAGCATATTCGAAGAGATCATTGACATGAAAACCACCCATGAGATTTGGAGTTATCTCAACAAGAAATATGGGACGGTCTCAAATGATGATGATGATCCCAAGGAGGAGGCGCATGAGTGTGTTGAGCATGACCACAATTTGGTGATTGTGGAAGATTGCTCCACGTCATTGTCAAGTGATGATGATGATGATGTTGATTCTACCACAAGATCACTTGACAAGATTGAAGGTGATGATGATGGGTCATGCTCGGGCTATGAGAGTGATGTTTCTTCAAGCTCTCCAACTACATCACATTGCTTCATGTCACAAGGTGACACTAAGATATCTAATGCAAATGTGATTGATCTTGATTCATATGAGGAGCTTCTAGATAGATATGGTTGCATGATCAAAGCTTTAGAAAAAGAGATGGCTAAAACCGAGAAATTGAAAAATGAAAACTCTTTTCTAAAGAACACATGTGAACAACAAAAGAATCTATTTTATGCTACTATTTGTTCACACGAGGAGCTAAAATTGGCTCATGAGGAACTTAGTGTTGCTCATGATAACTTGGTACAAGACCATGCTTTTCTCACTAAAGAGCTTTACAATGAAAAGATTAAAACTAGTGAGAGCTCATCACATGGGTCAAATGATCAATCACATATTGTTACTAACCCTTGTGATGTAGGCAAGAAGCATGTATCCACCTCTTGTTATGAATTATTAGCTATGCCATGCTCTTCACATTTAGATGCTTGTTCTACTTCTTTGTCTTGTGAGACTAACTGAAACAACCCCGATTTTCACGAAGGGAAATCCACAGAGTCGAAGTGTAATAAGACCGTTGAAGATCATATTACCCTAATTCCAGTCGAATATCACAACCATACAACGTAATATCAGAGTATAAATAGTGCAGAATTACATAAATTATTACATCGCCATATTGGTGGAATCAAAAGTAGCATTCATTTAGAATAGCTTGAAGATAGATCGCCAAACTCGAGCATAGGAACAAACCCCTCAACCATCAAACTCCTCGGAGCTATACTCCTCAACAGAACCTGTGTGCTAAAATTTATCAGTACGATTTGTACTGGCCACTCCCAACCCTATGAGCATTGCTTTGTGGAAATTGGATGCACGTTGGATATACTCAAAAAGGAACCTATAAGGCTGGGGTTTCCTATGTATTAGCATATCAAGTACATTATATCAGTTGGTCAAGTTTTAACACCATTCTCACACATTCCACCCCATTCCCATTCCAGAGCCAGGTTTCGATCCTGGGATCGATACACCACCATCTCCACACCATCTCCATACCACACCCATACCATCGCTCAGTCGACAGGCCAACTCCCACTCGGCACTATCTCAAGGCCTGTAGCCCCTGGCTACGTCCGAACACTCACTCCCAGGGGGAGAAGAGAAGGACTCATCTCACTATCTAGTTTAAGCGAAACCCAGGAAAGGTCCATTGCCGATGAGTCGGCATATGTATCGATCGATCAACCATACACTCTACAGAGGTTTTACATAACCACAAGATCCGCCTTCCTCACTGACCGTCGTCAACTGGGCTGATTCCGGCCGCTTGCTAGCCTAGGATAATGCCACTTTACCATCCAGCCCTGGTTCACCCCAAGTCCGGTCTGGGGTGGCTGAAACTGTGAGTCATGAACCGGGTCCACAAGGTCTCCATGAAGTCTCGGAAGGGTGTGGGGGGAATCCTCCGCACCCCGTACCTCCCTCACACTGTCCGCTATCAACCTAGCAGTAGTGGCAATATCCTACTAAGTAGTCCGGCCGTCCCGCACCATATAGGGCGAGTGGTACGTAAGGCTTCCCGGTGAATCTGAGTACTAGTAAGTCCTTAGGGATGACCAAGCCAGAATGTCTCCATCAGGATTTCCATTTACTATGCCACCACAGCACCTCCACCCTAGGCTCCTCCCATCACAGGTTCACACCCAGGGCCACCTCATATACCATTTACCCACCACAGGTATCCATTCCAGGGGTGCCCAGGCAGCACCCCATGGCAAGACTTGCCCCAGGCTCGTCGTATACTCCAACTTGGTCGACACAACCCTCACCCTCCACGCACCCAAGTCACACACGCAGCACTCTCCCCATAGTTCAATTATCACCAGTTTCCAACACGCATCAATGTAGTGTAAGCATAGTAGAAGTAATAAGCACTGGGTCTGATATATCCCTTCGAGATGAGCTCATCAAGCTGTTTCTTGAGCTCGGCCAGTTCATCAACTGACATGCGATAGGGTCTCTTGGCAATGGGTCCTGTTCCCGGCAAAAGATCAATGATGAACTCTATATCACGATATGGTGGCATACCCGGTAATTCTTTAGGGAATACATCGGGATAGTCTCTGACCATAGGCACATCATGAACTGTCTTTTCCTCTTTTTGTGATTCTGAACTTGCTTTAAGGGCACATAGGATAGAGGTGGACTTTTCGGACTGGGGTTCACATCTAATAGTTTGGCCTGATGGATGGGTCACTTGGACGTATCTAGGTGAACATGATATGATGCCTCGGTGAATGGTTAACCAATCCATGCCTAAGATGACATCTAGGTTAGTGGAAGGTAATAGGGTTAGGTCAACTTTAAAGGTAAGACCCTCAATGGTAAGACTCACTCCCTTACAGATGTGGGTGCATTTTAGGTCTCCTAATGGTGAGCTGGTGATGATAGGCTTTTCACGTGGGGTTACAGGCAGGTCATGCTCTCGTGCAAACTTGGATGATATGTATGAACAAGTTGCTCTAGAGTCAAATAGAACTGATGCAGTATTGCTATTAACTAAAAACATACCGTACACCACGTCAGGGGCAGTCTGTGCTTCCTCGGCGTCTAGATGATTGAGACGTCCACGAGTAGTAGATCCCTTGAACTGAGATTTCTGAGCAACTGAGTTCTAAGGGCACTCAGCAGCTTTGTGACCCGGTTGGCCACAAGCGAAGTAGGTGAAAGGCGCACCGCCTGTAGGGGTTAGCGCGGGTGCCTTCTAGTTTCCAGTGCCTGGTGCGGAGCGGTTCTGTGCTGGGCATTCATTCGCTGAGCGGGAACGGTTGATAAGATCCTGAGTGTTGCGGTCCTGAGCATAACGGTCCTGGGTGTAACGATCCTGAGCAGGGCGGGGGTATTTGGTGGTGTAGCCTCCACTACCCCTACTCGATCCAGGGTTGTCATCCCTGTTGTGGCGAGAGCGCTCCCTAGAGGGTGCATCTCTACGGAACCTCTTGCGACCACATCCACGGAATGACTCCTCAGGCTTACGCTTCCTCTCCCTGTACTCTTCTCCAGCTTCAGTACGGTCTTTCTCAATCTGGATGCAGCGATCCACCAGAGCACGTAGTGTGTTACTCTCAATACCGCCAAACTTCAGTTTGATGTGCGGATTAAGTCCCTTGCGGTAATAGTACAACTTCTCTTTCTCAGAGTTCACAACATAGGAAGGGGCATAGCACAGAAGGTTGGTGAAACGAGTAGTGTACTCGGTCACCTTGTCCTTTCCCATCTTGATGTTGCGGAACTCCTCAGCTTTGGCCTCCATGACACCCTTGGGAATGTGATACTCAGTGAATGCTTCGGCGAACTCATCCCACGAGATGTTGGCAGGGTCCTCATGGGAATCGCTGAAACTATCCCACCAGGCACGTGCTGCACCTGTGAGCTGGTGTGTGGCAGCTCCAACACACTCATCGTCGGTGAAAGTGGTGAGGTCAAGCTTCTTCTCCATCTCCTTGAGCCAGTCATCGGCTACAAGCGGGTCAGGGTCGATGCCATCATAGGTGGGTGGCCTTAGCTTCAGGAATCCTTCCAGCTTCCTTTGAAAGTCATTCTGCTGACCTCCCTGGTGACGGTTTGCTCCTTCAACAAGAGCTGCAAGAAGCTGGGTCTGCTGCGCCATCACTTCTGCCAGGTTCGGTGGTGGTGGCAGTGGAATGTTCTCCTCAATAGGCGGCGGGGTATTCTCTAGGTTGAAGGGTATCCCTTCGCATCCACGGCCACGGCCATGGCCACGGTTGTTGCCACCACAGCCCCCGTTGGGTTCAGCTGGTTCGGGGATGGGCGCACGTCCACGGTTCATTAGGCGAGCAGATCGGCGGTTCGGCATCTGCAACACGGGTCATAGGAATTTTAGTGCTTGTGCCATAAGTGCTTATAATTCAATATGATTACATGATTTCGACGATTTAAAGAAAATCATTTATACTATCCAACACTCATTACAAAGAAGCAATAAGATCCATAAGATGCAATAAGATCCAAATCATTCATTACATGGGTTTTATTACATAGCATCATCTCCAGTAGCTACACTTGAAGACGTGCGAGAATCGTACTACGCATAGCGTCTCATAATACATCTCATAAGGGGTACATCATGGGGTACAACTCATGGAAGCTACTGACATATCTCATGACCACGCAGGGTCATCTACTCTAACTCATACACCGCAGCTGGGATACGACTGTTCTCAATCTCGATCTCCTCGTCAGACTTGTGAAGTCGGGACACGTACTTCAAGGCCTCGGCGAGCTCCTCAGTAGGCTTGGCTCTAGGTAGGGTAGGGTAGGCATCTAGGTTGAGGCGAGTCGGTGCTAAATCAAACTCCTCTATCCTAGGCTTCGTCTTGCTATGAATCTCCTTGGGTAGCTGATCCCACATACCCTTAATCTCCCTGAGGCGCTTCTTGTCAGACTTCTGCCAAGCCTGCCAAGTCCTCTCGCACTTGTCCTGTAGGTACTCGGTCTGCCTGAGTGCCTCGATCAGGTGACCCTAGTTGCGAACGGCCTTCTTCCTGAACTCCTCTAGCTCCTAGGTCAAGGTCTTGTTCCGAGATTGGATTTTCAGCATATCAATCCCCTTGGACCTCTCTCTGTCTCCTCTATGGTGGAACTTGGCCTTCTTGTCGTCCAACTCCCTCTGCAACTCCAAGACCTTGCTGTCGAGGTAGCAGTTCCTGTTGCCTAGGTCGGCTGCTTTGTCCTGTAAGTCAGCGACCTCGGCTCTGTGGACTTCCTCACGATGGTTGAGCTCATCCTATAGCTTGGCAACTGTATCGAGCAGACTAGCTCGCTCCTGTGCTCCCTACGAGTCTCGCTCCTGGTGCTCCCACAAAAGAGCCTGGTCCTGACGTCTCTTCTGCTCAAGCTAGGTCACATACCTATCCTGCTCTAGTAGGTGGATAGCTGAGACACGAAGGCATCTATCCTCCTCTGCAAAGATAACTCTGCCGACTGCGAAACTCTGCTCACTAGGGGTAAGGCTAAGGTCGAGGGCCTGGGGAAGTAGACGGAACTATGTCGTCTTCAGGTGCTCGTAGTGGTCCCTCATTACTCTGCGAAGTGCCTTGTGTGAGACAGCTCGCAGTCCCTCCTCAACTGTGTCCTCTATGGTCATCTCGGTGAAAGCTGGGACAGAAGGTAAGGTAGTGCTTGCTAGAAACTCGGCTGAGGTGACAACTGGTCCTTCGATTCCTCCTTCCTGAGCTGGCTTCCTAGTGCAGGTGACCTTGACAAGTTTGTCAGGGACTCCTAACATGACAAGAACTCAGCAGAGGGTCTGTGTAAATCCCCCGAGCTCACGTAGGTCGAAGGTAAGCTTGGCGTGGTCTAGAGGTAGCAGTCCTAGAGGCGGCCAGTCGACGTTCGTTGCCATCTGCATGTTTTAAGGAACAGGTGTTAGCAGGTCAATAAATAGATAAGCCTTGCATAAAAGTAAATGCAGGGTCGGTATATAACCGAAAGAAGGGCTGTCCACATCCTATTCTATCATCCATTTCTAAGGGTTTCGTCCTATGGTCAAGTATGACTCTGATACCAACTGAAACAACCCCGATTTCCACGAAGGGAAATCCACAGAGTCGAAGTGTAATAAGACCGTTGAAGATCATATTACCCGAATTCCAGTCGAATATCACAACCATACAACGTAATATCAAAGTATAAATAGTGCAGAATTACATAAATTATTACATCGCCGCATTGGCGGAATCAAAAGTAGCATTCATTCAGAACAGCTTGAAGATAGATCACCAAACTCGAGCGTAGGAACGAAGCCCCTCAACCGTCAAACTCCTCGGAGCTATACTCCTCAGCAGAACCTGTGTGCCAAAATTTATCAGTACGATTTGTACTGGCCACTCCCAACCCTATGAGCATTGCTTTGTGGAAATTGGATGCACGTTGGATATACTCAAAAAGGAACCTATAAGGCTGGGGTTTCCTATGTATTAGCATATCAAGTACATTATATCAGTTGGTCAAGTTTTAACACCATTCTCACACATTCCACCCCATTCCCATTCCAGAGCCAGGTTTCGATCCTGGGATCGATACACCACCATCTCCACACCATCTCCATACCACACCCATACCATCGCTCAGTTGACAGGCCAACTCCCACTCGGCACTGTCTCAAGGCCCGTAGCCCCTGGCTACGTCCGAACACTCACTCCCAGGGGGAGAAGAGAAGGACTCATCTCACTATCTAGTTTAAGCGAAACCCAGGAAAGGTCCATTGCCGACGAGTCGGCATATGTATCGATCGATCAACCATACACTCTGCAGAGGTTTTACATAACTACAAGATCCACCTTCCTCGCTGACCGTTGTCAACTGGGCTAATTCCGGCCGCTTGCTAGCCTAGGATAATGCCACTCTACCATTCAGCCCTGGTTCACCCCAAGTCCGGTCTGGGGTGGCTAAAACTGTGAGTCATGAACCGGGTCCACAAGGTCTCCATGAAGTCTCGGAAGGGTGTGGGGGGAATCCTCTGCACCCCGTACCTCCCTCACACTGTCCGCTATCAACCTAGCAGTAATGGCAATATCCTACCAAGTAGTCCGACCGTCCCGCACCATATAGGGTGAGTGGTACGTAAGGCTTCCCGGTGAATCTGAGTACTAGTAAGTCCTTAGGGATGACCAAGCCAGAATGTCTCCATCAGGGTTTCCATTTACTGTGCCACCACAGCACCTCCACCCTAGGCTCCTCCCATCACAAGTTCACACCTAGGGCCACCTCATATACCATTTACCCACCACAGGTATCCATTCCAGGGGTGCCCAGGCAGCACCCCACGGCAAGACTTGCCCCAGGCTCGTCGTATACTCCAACTTCAGTGCTACGAGATTGGGTGGGATGTGGCACCTTCAGTGTAGTCATCTCCGTACTCCTCACGGTACTCACGATGCTCGTCCGTCCGGTTCTCCTCCGAGTCTGCAAACGATCGCATTATAGTCGCGTTAGCGACGTCTATAGAATAGCACAAAGAAGCAATGAAAATTCAAAAGAGCCAAATGTACTCAAACATGGGTTAATTGCGTAGAGCTCGATTTTAGATGAGTTTTGGTCCTAGTTTCATATTTTTCTGAGGTCGTATGAATTAGTTATGATTTTCCGAAGTTTAAATCATTCTTGAAAATAGAAAAGGCTGATTTAATCCTGGGCTGACACGTGTCACGCTATGGTTGGTCCACGTGCCTTGCTGACGTCAGCATGACGTCAGCATCACGGTTCCGAGCTGACAGGTGGGGCCCAGCTGACGTCAGCATGACGTCATCAACGTCATCCACACCGACAGGTGGGGCCAAAGGCTATTGGGTCACTAACAGGTGGGTCCGGTCAAAGTCAACGTCGGTCAACGGCGAGTCAGCGTGACGCCAGCATGACGTCACCTCGGCTGTGCTGGCTTTTGACATGTGGGTCCCGCATGACGTCATCATGATGTCAGCATCTGACGTGTGGGTCCAGAGTGTCTGTGCTACTAACAGGTGGGTTCGGTCAATGGTCAACGTTGACTGGTCAACGGTCAATACGAGCCGGGTTCAAACTGGGCCTAGACAGGGCTCGGGTTGGGCCGGTCTGGGCCGGATTGACCCAGACACGTGGCATGCTATGGTACAGCCACGTCACGTCCATGGGCTCTTATTGGGTTGTGGTCTATGGCTTGCGGTCTACGGTGGACCAAGAGATGCTGGTCCATGGACCGTAGACTGGTCTACGGTGGACCGAGTCCACCCTTCGTCTCCTAGGCGTGGTCCATGTACTCTGGGTGCACGCGCAGGTGGCCGGCGAGGGGCGGTGTTCCCCTGTTCCCTTCCCGGTGGCTTACACATCAGCGGCGAGCTCGCTGTGAGCCCCCGCGGTGGCGCTGGTGTCCGATTGGGGAGGGGAATAGTTCCCTCACACTGTAGCAACTGCGATGGTGGGGTCAAAGTGGAGGCCAAGGCTTCCCAAGGCGCTGGCCACAGCAAACGGCGGCTCAAGCTCCATCGGCGTGCGGGAATGGCGCGGTGCTGTGGCATAGGCCGATTCTGTGGTGCGCGTGGGCGACACAATGCTCCAACGGGCATGTTGGGCAGGTCGAGGGGTCCTCTAGGGCCTCTGGTGGCTTTGGCCATGGCGGTGGCTTCTCGAGCACGACGGCGGCGTCGATGAGGCGGCTACGACCCTAGAGAAGTGTCACGGTGGGGGCGTGTAAGTTTCTATGGGTTCATGGGGCCACGGCGAGGACGTTCAGGCTCAAAGGCGGGGCTCGAATTCTCATGTGGCTGGTAGGGGCTTCCCGGCGGCCACGGCGGTGATGAAGACGATGGCGAGGCGCACGGGTGAACCACGGGGCTCCAACGGGGTGGTCACGGTGGGGTCATAGATGTGTGCGTGGGTGCGTGTGTTCCCAGCGGCCGGAGATGGCCCTAGCCTATGCGCTCCAGGTGTGGAGCGCCATGGCTGACAAGGTGAGGTTCGGCGGCGTGCAGAGAAAGACCAGAAGGGGGCTCACCGTGGGTGTTGTGGAAGAGGGGATAGCGGTGCGGTGACGATTTGCAGCCGTGTAGCTCCGGTAGCAGTGCCGTGCCGACCCTCGACCGTGACGAGGACGGCGGCGTCGCCCTCCGCTGCGGCAACTCCAGCGACGTCGGGCGCTCCCTCTTCTTCCTCCTGCTCCCTTCCTTCTTCCTCTCTTGGCTCTCTCTCTTGGCTCGGGTGCGTAGTGGACTGCCACCAGGTGGCGGCGGGCGTCGAGACAAGCGCTAGGGCTCCGGGGCTAGGGCTTTTATAGCTGAGCTCGGCCATGGAGCTCGGTGATCGGTGGATGGAGGCCGAGAGGTGATCGGAGGCGCACGCTTGCATCCAACGGCGCACGTGTGGTTGCATGGGCGCGGCGCAAAGGAGACAAGGGCATGCCCCGAGCGTGACCCCCTGGCCCGCCCCCTGCCAGTGCTGTCGGTGTTTGGTCGCGCGGTGGTTGAGCACGGCGTGGAGAAGAAGAACAGTAGGGCTGACATGCGGGGTCCAGCGGGCAGCGGCTGCAAGCGGAGGCGGGGAGATGCGTGGGCGTGGGCGATGTGCGGCTGACACGTGGGGTCAAGTGGCAGCGGCAGCTGGCGAAGGCAGCACGGCGCGCGGGCGACGCGCTGGGCCGCGAGCTGGGCTGTTGCGCGTGAGTTGGGGCCGGCCTGCTACTGCGCGCGCGTGGGCCAGCGGAGAGGAGATGTGAAGGGCTGGGCCGGTCGGTTGGGCTGGTTGGCGCATGCCGAGCAGGCCGAGCCTGCGAGGCCTTCTTCTTCTTTTCTTCTTTCTTTTTTTTTCATTTCTTCTCCATTGTTTGATTTCAAATTTGGTTTAGAATTTGAATTCAAAACTGAGGTAACTTATTCGTTGGAGTTTAGGGAATTTTGTTTAATAATAACTTTATGGTTTATTACTTTAATGGAATTGTTAAGCATAACATAAAACAAATGGAAGTCCAAATCACAACTTGAATTAACAATGCATGTAACACTTTATTTGTTAGAAATTAAATAACATAATCAACAAATGGCATGCCATGCTTATGTGTTGTCTTGGTTGGGTCAGACCTAATGCATCTCTTAGGTTGGGTTTCTATACATGACACTCATCATCACATGGAAGTTCTTGAGAAAAAAAATTGTAGTTGGTATTTTTGGTGTGTGGATTTTTGGGTTGTTACACTAACCTTTTGAAGGAGAACAATGAGCTCAAAAATAAAGTGAAGAAATTAAGCAACAAGTTAGAGATGTGCTACAACTCTCAAGTTACCTTTGAGCATATGTTGAAGACTCAAAGAAACTTTGGTGATAAGAGTGGCGTCGGCTTCAAGACTAGCAAAGTCAGTCATCAAGAAAGCCGCAATGACATGAGTGGCATTGGCTTCAACAAAAGCAAGATCAAAGGCAAGAGATGGGGCAAGAGAAGATATGAAAGAGAGATGAAGAAGTAAGAACAAATGAAGCTATCTCATTTCATGTGCTTCGAATTCCATGAAGTGGGACATCTTGCAAATGGTTGCCCCAACGAAAAAAGCTCAAGTTGAAGAAAGAAGAAGAGAGGTTAAAGCATGTCAAATGCTTCAAGTACCACACTGAAAGGATCTAAACAATGCCTAGAGGGGGGGGGGGTGAATAGGCGTATCTAAAAAATTGTACACAAAACACAAAGTCACTTGTCAGCAACTGTCGGAAGTCCCGATAGTTTGGGTCGAAACTCCCAACATCGTCAGAAGTTCCGGCGCAAACTGTCAGAAGTCTCGATGCCTACGGGAAATGTACTACAAGTGCTAAAATGAATTTTGTGACTTTGATAACTTACAACCCCACTTCCTAGTGGTAAGATAACACGTTGGGTTTGCTCCTTTGGCGCCGAAAGGTCACCACTCCGTAGATCAAGTCCAAACCCTAAGAAAATCTTTGGGGAGGAAGAGATACACAAGAATAAAAGTGATAGCACAAGTCTAAACAACAACAAGCACACGGGACACTAGGATTTATCCTGAGGTTCGACAACCCCACAAATGAGCTCCTATGTCCTCGTTGTTGAGGTGACCACAAAGGCCGGAGTCTCTTTCACCTCCTTGCCTCTCTCAAAGCAACCACAAAGGTCACTCGAGGTTTCCACTAAGAAATCATCGGTAATACAAACTTCCTAAGGCTCTTCCCCAAGACGGAAGCTCTTGGGCGATGCCTAGCCAGCTAGGGGCAAAGCCCCAAGAGTAATAGACTCAAATCTAATTGGCTTGACGAAGAAATCGAGTGCTCAAGCTTGCTAAAGTGATGCTCTCACTCAATCCACTCTCCTTTCACTCAAAACCATAGGGGAATCGAAGATTGAAGTAAAGGGGAGAGGAGAGGGGAGTCTTGAATGCTTGGGAGCTGTTTTGACCGTGAGTAGGTTGCAATGAATGAGTGAGTCACGGTTAGAAGAGAGGAGAGAGCTATTTATACCCAAGGTAGAAATCTAACCGTTCAGATCTACGTCAGAAGTTCCAAAGCAGATCTCGGGACTTCTGACCTATAAAGAAAACACTGTTCATAGCTAGGTCAAAGTCACTACGAGCAGGGCAACATCGAAACTCCTGACATACGTCGGGACTTCCGACGGTTGGGACTCCCGACGTACGTCGGGACTTCCGATGAGAGCGGTTAGCGAGCCAGCCAAGGTCCCGATGTCGGGACTTCCGACCATCGGGAGTTCTGACTCACGTCGGGACTTCCGACAGCCACAGTCACCATGCAGGCTAAGTGACTGGGCGTTGGGACTTCCGACCTAAGTTGGGACTTCTGACCGTCGAGAGTTCCGACTTTCATCGGGACTTCTGACACCAAAAGTCTCAAAAAGATATTCTACGTGCTCGTGAAGTGCTAGAGTGTCTCTCTTTTGATTTTATTTTATGCTTGAGCACTCTATCTTTCTCAGACCAACTAAGTTTGCATCCCTCTTTATAGTGCGATGGATCCTAAACTCAAAACAAAATATAAAATCTTTGTAGAGCGCTTTGAGTTCGTCCGCCTTTACAACTTCAAGAATTGAGGGATACCATTTCATCTTTATGAACTCTTTGAGTCTTTCATGGGACTAATAGCTGTGACATATCTTATTAAGATCACATTAGTCCCTAATTTGGATGTCATCAATACACCAAAATCCACATAGAAGGCAAATGCAATTTCACACACATGGGGTCATCTCACCTCTATGTGCCCAACCAAGGAATTGGTGAAGCAACTAGTAAAGCCTCAACCAAAGCCACAAGTTGAGCAAGAAGAGAAGCCCCAAGTTCAAATAAAGATCAACCATAAAGATGGTGGTGATTTGATGATGAAGAAGAAGAAAACAAGAAGGGGTGAAAAAGTAAGAGAAAGGACAATGCGTCCAAGGATGAATCAAGATGCAAATAAAGTGAGCAAGAACAAAGAAGAAAAGATAAAGATGATTGCTGACATCAAGTGCCATAGTTGTGACATATTGGGCCACCTAGCTTCAGGTTATCTAAACAAGCTTGAGAAGAAGGCTCAAGCAAACAAGAAGAAGCAAGGCAATGAGAAGCACAACATGAGCAATGAAGAGAAGGCTCAATTAAAAAGAAAGTGCTACTCATACAGGGAAAGGGGACACGTGGCAAATTCATATCCCCTAGGTAATAATTCTAAGCCTATTTCAATTGATGATAATATTGAGCTTAGAAAGGATGGTAATGGTACCTCTATAGTTGCTATTGCAAAATATCCCGCTATTCATACTAAGGCCGTGCCTAAGTATGTTGCTCCTAACTTGAGAGGATCCAAACTAGTTTGGGTACCATCAAAAAGTGGATAAATGTGTGTAGGTACCATAGCATTGGAGGCTTGGTTCAATGTAATTCTTATTGTTCATCATATGTTGAGTCAAATATTGAAGCCTATTGCCAATCTTAGCCCAATGCCAAGACAAAACAAGTGAAGTCTAAAGTGCTACAACATACAAGTGTTATAATTCAAGTTGTGGTAATTTATTGGATATATTTGGTGGCTTGCAAATATTTAAGTTGAAGCTTGCTATGGATGATCATGAGCGAACCAAGGTATATTTCTAGTTAATCTTATTCATTTGGGTGTGTATAAGATGTTTGAATTGGATATGCACATGTTGCTTGCTATAAAGATGATTGAATGGATTAAATGCCTAGAAATAAAATTTGAGTTGGTTTGAATGGATAAATTCATAAGATGACATTTAGTAAGTGGATTGAATGGATATATGTTTTGTCAAAGTATTCAAACAAGTCTATTTAAAAGTTGTTTCAATTTGATGAAGAGTAGCTCAATTAGTAGAAATCTGTCCTATATTTGAAAAACTGAGCTAGCTGAGATCAAGTCTGAATTTGAGTCATCAAATATATTTGGATTGGCTTGAAAATTGGTATGCATGCTCTAAACTTATGGTATTAAGTTCTTTATAAATTTCATGAGAATTGGATAATAAATGCTTTGGTTTTCGAGTGGATCTTGTCAGCTATAGTGCAGCAGTTTTCAACAAGTAGCAATGGTGGAAGAATTAAAATCTGGTAGCAATCTAGAAGTCAAATGAAGTCGAAATTTTTACAGATGTTATATGACTTAGTGAAGTACATCTCCACTAAATTTTGTGGTAATTGAATCTGTATATTGGGAGATATGGATTTGTCATTGAAGGGTACAAAATCTGCCAGAAAAGTGACAATTATTGGATTCATCAAGAGTCACTTTGATTGAAAGGTCCTCAAGTTAGAAATTTGTTTATAAGTGGTTGAGGAACCTAATTTTGGTTTTAATATGAGCTAGAAACATGACAAGCAAATATTATAAGGCCATTTGATTGTGGAGTGTTTTTGGAGTGTTTTTGGCACATATTTGGTACTCAAATTGAAGATCAAGATCAAACTCAAGATGAAGATTATGTTTAAGTTCTAGTGATAATTGGAAATCATTTGGTAGAAAGAAAAAGACTTAAACAAGTAGAAAGAAAAAGGACTTAAAGAAGAATTCAAGATTATTCATCAAGTTAAGTCCATCACTTGGATCAATCAATCAAGTCATTTCAAGCGAGTATCAAGGATGGTTCTTTGGAGATGTCACTTCTCCCTATGTGTAGGGGCTTGCCACCTTTGGTAGGTGAACCAAGTGTGGTACTTAGAAGGCTAATATGGAAGTGGTAATCTAAGGGACATTTGAGATGCTTAGTTGAAGAAATCAAAAGGGTTGATCTAGAGAGCAAGCAACACCCAAAAAGAGACCAACTCATTGGAATTCAAGTGTTATTCTCACATATAGTGCTCTCATGCAAGCAATGAAGAAATAAAGAAGCAAGCCCACCACAACAAGAGTTAATGTACTTGATCATAAGTGGTTCTCGTTTCATATGGGTGAAGAATGGAATTCAAATGCTAATATTGGTCTTCACCAAGCTTATAATTGTACTTCATATTGCTATTGCGGAGCTACATTGGAAACTAATGACTATCCTCTACTCCAACATAGCAACGGTATCATTGTCATGTGCATGATCATTTCATCGCTTACTAGTATGTGGTTAGTGCATATAGTACATGCTTATAGGATCATGCATGACAAATAAATTTTTTAAAATTCATAACCTACCATTATTGCTTGAATGGTTATTTGTTCTAGTGGTAGTACATGAGTTTGTTCATGAGCTAGTGAACCCAAGTACTTGATTTTTTTTGGATTGCCAACAAGTGACAAGTACAACCTCGATAAGATAACCGCTTAATGTGTGTGAATAAGCTTAGAGAGGGTTCAAACCGCACTTGGAAGCTTAGGCAAATCAATCTAGTTCAAGTCAAACATAGAAGCTCATGAAGATGACAAGTGTTCAAGAAATGGATATAATTGACAAATCTTACAAGTGGTTCCATGATGGTTCTTACACGTGGTATATCTAGATTATCGCTTTGTTACAAGTAGCATTCATACAAGTGGTATCTAGCACATCAAATGGTGGATCCACAAGTGATCCTGAACCTTAAGTGATCATCAAGTGGAGAAAGTTCCCTCACCAACAAGAGCTCAAGTTTATCAAGTGGATGACCCATGCTATGGCATATGGGGAGGTGTCCCACCGATTGGTATCAAGGTCAAAGATCCTACATGAGGTATCTCAAGGGCTACAAGTGGTGTCATTCCAACATTTTTGGTAGTGTCCATAAAAAATGCGAGATTCAAGTATCAACCATCTACCCCAATGCAATCCTTTGTATCAATAAGAAGCACACCTTTTATAGAAATTGATAACAAAGGGGGAGAAGTTGGAACAAAGATATGAAATGCATCATGGGGGAGAAGTAGAAGTTGGACATGGATAAAGAGGGAGCAACATTGAAGAATGAAGTGGGATCAAAATTCTTAGACAAGAGAAGCACACAAGTAGGGGGAGCAAGCTCATTGAAAATGCATTTGCCCCCTATGTGGGTTTTGGTGTATTTATGACATCTAAATTAGGGACTAATATGATCTTATTGAGATATGTCGCAGCTATTAGTCCCATGAAAGATTCAAAGAGTTGATAAAGATGAAATGGTATCCCTCAATTCTTAAAGTTGTAAAAGCGAACGAACTCAAAACGCTCTCCAAATGTTTTATTTTTGTTTTTGAGTTTAGGATCCGCAGCACTATAAAGAGGGATGCAAACTTAGTTGGTCTGAGGAAGATAGAGTGCTCAAGCATATAAATAAAATCAAAAGAGAGGCACTCTAGCACTCCACGAACACATAGAATATTTTTCTGTGACTGTTGGTGTCGGAAGTCCCGATGTAAGCCGGAACTCCCGACCATCGGAAGTCATGACTCATGCCGGAAGTTCTAACTCCTAGTCACTTAACCTGCGCGGTGACTGTGGACGGCGGAAGTCCCGACGTGAGTCGAAACTCCTAACAGTCGGAAGTCCCGACCCAAGCCGGGAATCCCGGCATCGGTGGTTTTGCTGGTCGGCTGTCTATGCATGTCGGAACTCCCGACCCATGTCGGGAGTCCCAACACCTAAAGCGGTGTTGGCTGGTTGTCTAACTGCGCACATCGGAAGTCCCGACGTATGTCGGAAGTTCCAACATTGACTTGCATGTGCGGGCTTCTGACCCTGTCTGAACAGTGTTTTTGTTAAAGGCCGGAAGTACCAAGATCTACGTCAGAACTTCCGACGTAGATCTGAATGGTTAGATTTCTACTTAGAGTATAAATACCCTCTCTTCACTTCTAACCGTTACGGACTCATTTACAGCTGACCCAACTTCGTTCTAATAGCTCCCAAGCAACAAGAGCACCCCTCTCCTCCCTCCTTTGCTCCAATCTTCGATTCTCCTAGGGTTTTGAGTGAAAGGAGAGTGGATTAAGTGAGAGAATCACTTTGGCAAGCTTGAGCACTTGATTTATTTGTCAAGCCAGTTGGTTTTGCGTCTATTACTCTTGGGGCTTTTCCCCTAGCCAGCTAGGCGTTGCCCAAGAGCTTCCATCTTGTGGAAGAGCCTTAGGAAGTTTGTATTACCCTTCGATTTCTTAGTGGAAAGCTCAAGTGACCTTTGTGGTCGCTTTGAGAGAGGCAAGGAGGTGGAAGAGACTCTGACCTTGGTGGTCACCTCAACAACGAGGACGTAGGAGCTTCTTTGTGGGGTTGCCAAACCTCGGGATAAATCCTTGTGTCCCGTGTGCTTGTTGTTGTGATTGCTAGAGATTACTTGTATTTGTTTGTCTCTTTCTCTCCCAAACTTCATTTTAGGGTTTGGACTCGATCTATAGTTTGGAGGCATTACGGCGTCAAGGGAGTGACCCAACATCTTCACCAAACCACTAGGAAGTGGGGTTGTAAGATTATTTATCCGCAAAGTTGAATTTGGCACTGCTTTTGTAGTTCACGTAGGCGTCGGGACTGCTGACGTTTGTGCTGGAACTTCTGACGACGTCGGAAGTTCTAACCCAAACACCGAGACTTCCGACATTGATTGACAAATTTGAACTTAGCATTTGCAGTTAATTTTTAGATAAGCCTATTCACCCCCCTCTAGGCATTGTTAGATCCTTTCAATTGGTATCAGAGCGAGGTCTTCTTTTAGCGCTTCACCGCGTAAGAAGAAACAATGTCGGAGTCCAACAAGATGCAAGCTGTTGCCGTCGAAATGGCCAAGAAAATAGCTGAAGAGTTGATGAGTGCTCAAGTCAAGCTCTTTCAAGATGAAATGAAAAATATGAAAGATGTGATGAGCAAGATGAAGGAAGAATTGAGCAAGAAGGTTGATGATGCAATAAGTGGCAAGAATGATACAAGTGACAAGAATGAAGCAAACAAAGATGCCGCTAGTGATATTGGAGCCGGTGAGCATGCTCATGGAAAGGGAATATATTCAAACATGAGTTTTGACTATGGACAACTCATAAAAGGTTCAACACTACATACTCTATCTGTCAACATTGGCAAGCCACCTCACTTTGATGGAACAAGATACACCGATTGGTCTTACAAGATGAAGATGCATCTCATTGCCGCAAGACTTTGGGAAGTTGTGGATGTTGGTGTGATGATTCCTACCGATGAAGATAGAGAGATAACTCCAGAAGAAGTGCACAACCTCCATCAAAATGCACAAGCCATAGCATTGCTTGTGTCAAGCCTAGCTCCGGATGAGTTTAGAAAAGTGAATGGAATAGAAAGTGCAAAACAAATTTGGGATACTTTGAAAGTGTCATTTGAAGGAGATAGAAGTGTGAGAAAAGGCAACATTGAGTTACTTCATGGTGAATTGGAAAGATTTGTGTTCTTGCAAAATGAAACAACACAATCCATGTTTGATAGGCTCATGGCATTGGTCAACCGCATAAGAGCTCTTGGAAGCACCGAATGGGATGACAACAAGGTTGCTAGAAAGATGTTGAGAACCTATAGAGCCAAGAACAACATGCTAGCGTCCGTGATCATGGAAAGGCCCGGTTATGATGAGATGACACCCCAAGAAGTTCTTTCAAAACTCAAGCATCATGAGTGTCTAGATGAAGATGCAATCAATGCTCACAATCAAAATCCTAATGCAATGAGATACAACAAGAGTGCAGCCCTTAAAGCAACTCAACAACATGAAGGTCAAGGTTTAAGTCAAGAGAAGAAGAAAGTGAAGGATGAATCCTCAAGTGGAGAAGAAGATTCTGATGCGGAGGTTGCATTTGTGATTAGAAATCTTAGAAAGTTTATAAAGAAGAAAAGCAACCGCACGACCTATGGTGATGGAAAAAGGAGATTCAAAAATAGGTTTTGCTATGGATGTGGTCAAACTAGTCACTTCATAGCCGATTGTCCTAATGAGAAGAAGAAGCATAAGCATGATAAGGATGAAGACAAGAAGAACAAACGCAAGAAGAGAGGTGAAGCTCATCTTGGGGAAGAATGGGAGTCAAGTGATAGTGACTCAAGTGATGATGAGAAGAATAAGAAGGGAGCTGCAAACATCGCCATCCACTACTCTTCTTCACCGACCATGATCTTACCTGACTCAACTTCACCACCAAAACTCTTCCCCAACCTATCTTCACCACCGAAGCTCTTCTCCAACCTCATCGACAACGACTACTACACCCCAACTTGTCTCATGGTAAAAGGGGAGAAGGTACATACTACACCCGATCCCTCTAGTGATGAGTATGATAGTTGTGATGATAACATAGAAGAAATTAAAGCAACCATGATAAAGAAATTTGGTAAAAAGGCCTTCACTAAAATAAAAACACTAATAAAGAAATTAGAGAAGAGGGATAGATGCTTAGAGATGCAAGGAGATATAATCACTCAAGAGAGAGAGAAAAACCTTGCTCTTGAAGCATCTATCGCCAAGGAAAAGATGAAGGTTGAGAAGTTAACCGTTGGATTATCTTTAGCCAATGACTCAATTGGGAAATTGACTAAGGAACATTCCTCGGTTAATGATCAAGTAGCTAGCCTCAAGAATGAGAAGAGTATAGCTCAAGAAAGCCTCACAAGCTTGGAAGAAAAATACCAAAATCTTGAGCTAAACTATAGTACTCTTTGGGCTAGCACTTCAACTTCTTCTAAGGCAACCGAAGACTCTAATGTTTCCACTAGTAATTGTTGTAAAAGATGCTATAAAATTGATGTGAATGCATATACAACTAACCTTGTTGAGTTAGAGAAGAAAGACAAGGAGATTTATAGGTTGAAGATGATCTTGAAGAATGGGTGCAAGTGTCAAGAGCAATCCAACAAGACTATATACAAGTCATCAAGGCACCCATCAATCAAGAAAGGCATTGGCTATAATAGGTATGATGGAAAGGTAAATGGAAGGAACATGATCAATGGTGTGCCTTGTGTGAAGTTCAACAAGGGCGTTGCTCTTGATGAGCTTATATGCAAGGCCAACAACAAAGTATACATTCCAAAGATCCAACCTACAAGTAACAAGACAATCAAGACGAAGCAATACGAGGCCCCCAAGCCACAAGCACCACTTCCATGGTGCTATGCTAGTGACTATATGTGTTGTTGGGGCAAGGATGGCAAGATTGTGGTTAAGTATGTTGGTGCCCAAAAGAGAAAGGAAATTATAAGGAGTGTTTGGGTGCCCAAGTTTTATGTGACTAACCCCCTAGGACCCAAATCTTTTTGGGTACCTAAAACAAAAGTTAATTTGTCTTTGTGGGAATATTCCTCCGGTGGAACAAGTTAGGTGTTGGATAGTGGATGCACCAATCATATGACCGGAGAGAAGGACATGTTCACATCATTCCAACCAAGTCATGATCAAAGTGGAAATATTGTGTTTGGTGACAATGGAAAAGGAGAAGTCCTCGGTTTGGGTAAAATTGCTATATCAAATGATAATTCTATTTTAAATGTTTTACTTGTGAATTCATTGAGATACAATTTGTTGTCCGTCTCACAACTTTGTGAGATGGGTTACAATTGTCTCTTTACGGATAAGGGTGTGGAACTCTATAGAAGGGAGGATTCCTCTATTACATTTATGGGTCATTTAAAAGGAAAACTCTATCTAGTTAATTTCACATCAAATAGAGTAAATCCCGAGACTTGTTTAATGGTAAAATCTAGCATGGGTTGGTTACGGCATCGCCGACCTGCTCATGTTGGGATGAGGAACTTGGCCAAACTTTAAAAAGGCGAACACATTCTTGGACTAACAAATGTTTTTTTGAGAAAGATAGGATTTGTAGCGCCAAGCGGGAAAACAAGTTGGAGCTAAACATCCCGTCAAGAATGTTGTGACAACCGAAAGGCCATTGGAGTTGCTTCACATGGACATATTTGGACCCGTCGCTTATATAAGCATTGGTGGTAACAAATATGGTTTCGTAATTGTTGATGATTATTCTCGTTTCACTTGGGTATTCTTTTTGCGTGAAAAGAGTGAAGTCCAAGGTATCTTCAAGAAGTTTGCAAGAAGAGCCCAAAATGAGTTTGATGTCAAAATCAAGAGAGTTAGAAGTGACAATGGGACGGAGTTCAAGAACACCAACATTGAAGAGTTTCTTGATGAAGAAGGAATCAAGCATGAGTTTTTGGTTCCATACACTCCACAACAAAATGGTGTTGTGGAGAGGAAGAACCGAACGCTCATAGAAGCCGCAAGAGCAATGTTGGATGAGTACAAGACTCCAACCAACTATTGGGTGGAAGCGGTCAACACGGCATGCCATGCTATCAACCGCTTATATCTTCACAAGAAAAGAGAAAAGACCGCCTACGAACTTCTAACCAGTAAAAAGCCTAAGGTGCACTACTTTAGAGTTTTTGGATCCAAGTGTTTCATACTTAACAAGAAATCCAAAAGCTCTAAGTTTGCACCAAAGGTTGATGAAGGTTTCATGCTTGGTTATGGTACTAACGAACATGGATATTGTGTTTTCAATAAAACCACCGGTTTGATTGTAATCGCGGTAGACGTGACTTTTGATGAAACTGACGGCTCTCAAAAGGAGCAAGTCAATGTTGAGATTGTAGGTAATGAAGAAGCTACACACAAAGCAATCAAGAAGCTTGCCATTGGTGAAGTAAAGCCCATCGAAGACGAAGATGAAGACCATGTTGTGCATGATGATCTTGATCCAACCATTCATCATGTGTCATCCAATGAACATGGTGAAGCTTCCACAACAAGAAATAATAAAGATGGGAGATCAAATGAAGCACAAGGTCATTCTCATGAAGATGGTGTCAACAATGAAGAAAGAAGTGAAGTCAACCCTCCACAAGCTCATGATTGTGATCCTCCAATCGATCATGACCATGATGATGATGATGATGATGGCCCTATCCAAAGATCAACTCAAGTGCCACATCCTAGAGTGTATCAATCCATTCAACGGGATTATCCCATTGATAACATATTGGGGAGCATTCGACGAGGGGTAACTACACATTCCCGTTTAGCAAGTTTTTGTGAATATTACTCGTTTGTTTCTCCTTTGGAACCTCGTAGGGTGGAAGAGGCACTTGATGATCCGGATTGGATGATAGCCATGCAAGAGGAGTTGAACAACTTCACTCAGAATGAAGTCTGGTCCTTGGTGGAAAGGCCCAAGCAAAATGTGATTGGAACCAAGTGGGTCTTCCGCAACAAGCAAGATGAGCATGGCGTGGTAACAAGGAACAAGGCAAGGTTGGTGGCTCAAGGATTCACTCAAATTGAAGGCTTGGATTTTGGGGAGACCTAAGCACCGGTGGCTAGGCTAGAATCAATTCGTATTCTACCTACCTATGCCGCTCATCATGACTTCAAGCTATATCAAATGGACGTGAAGAGTGCATTTCTCAATGGCCCCCTATCCGAGTTGGTGTATGTAGAGCAACCACCAGGCTTTGAAGATCCCAAGTATCCAAACCACGTCTACAAGCTCGACAAGGCGCTCTATGGGCTCAAACAAGCCCCTAGAGCTTGGTATGATTGTTTGAAGGATTTCCTACTCAAACAAGGTTTTGAGATAGGAAAGGCCAATGCTACTTTGTTTACTCGCAAAGTCAATAATGATATCTTTGTTTGCCAAATATATGTCGATGACATAATATTTGGTAGTACTAATGTGGCTTTTTGTGAGGAATTTAGTAGGATAATGACAAATAGGTTCGTGATGTCCATGATGGGAGAGTTGAAGTTCTTCCTTGGATTTCAAATCAAGCAACTCAAGGATGGCACGTTCATAAGTCAAACCAAGTACACCAACGATATGTTGAACAAGTTTAACATGGACAAGGCCAAGCCCATCAAGACACCCATGCCAACCAATGGACATCTTGATCTTGATCAAGGAGGAAAGGACATCGCTCAAAAGGTATATCGCTCCATGATTGGATCCCTTCTTTACCTTTGTGCATCTAGGCCCGATATTATGCTTAGTGTGTGCATGTGTGCAAGATTTCAAGCTAATCCGAAAGAATGTCATTTGATGGCCGTTAAGAGAATTTTTCGATATTTAGTGCACACTCCTAATCTTGGCTTGTGGTATCCTAAGGGCTCCACTTTTGAGTTGCTTGGCTATTCCGATTCGGATTATGCCGGTTGCAAAGTAACTCGAAAGAGTACTATCGGGACTTGCCAATTTATTGATCAATCCTTGGTGTCTTGGAGCTCTAAGAAGAAAAATTCCGTTGCTTTGTCCACCACCGAAGCCGAGTATGTGGCAGCCGGTGCATGCTGTGCCCAACTACTTTGGATGAAGCAAACCCTCAAAGACTTTGGATGTGAGTTAACCAAGATTCCACTTTTGTGTGACAACGAGAGTGCCATTAAGTTGGCAAACAACCCTGTAAACCACTATCGAACAAAGCACATAGACATCTGGCATCATTTTTTGAGAGACCACGAAGCCAAAGGAGATATCGCCATTCACCATGTGAGCACCGAAAAGCAATTAACGATATCTTCACAAAGCCCCTAGATGAGTCAAGATTTTGTGCTTTGAGGAGTGAACTAAATATCATTGATTCTCGTAACGTGGCTTGATCCCTTGCACACACATTTTGTTTGATCTAGTTAGGAGAAAAGAATTAAGAAAACATTGTGTGAAACTTTCAAAATCTATTTTATAATTTTCATGAGTGACTATTGCTTTGTGTTGGTTGAATGAAATCTAGTCACTTGTGAAAATGTTAGTGTCCATCATATTTTTGCCCCACATGGTAGAGTGAGTGTAGGTTGAGGTGTTTTTCTGTTTCCCTGCGTTAGAAGTCCCGACGTACGCTGGAACTCCCGACGTCCGGAAGTCACGGCTCGCGTTGGGAGTCCCGACCGTCGAAAGTCCCGACGTAAGCCAGGAGTCCCGACGTAGATCTGAGTTTTTGACTGCGCCGCGTTGTTTGTTCTCGGGTTATATCTCTTTTACCCGGCCCGGCCTATGGTTATTTCCTCTCTCTCTCCACTCACGTCACCCTCACCTCTCCTCGCGTTGCCCTCACCTCCCTTGCGCCACCCCCGCCCTCCCTCGTGCCGCCACTCGCTCCTCCTCGCGCCGTCGTGCCCTGCCCGTGGCTCCAGCCTATTGAAGGTTTCGGCTCCCTTCTCTTCCGGTTGTGCTGCCGGGAGTCCTGCTGGCTCTTCCAACCACCGCCCATGCTTCAATCTTCCTCAGCTCAGTGGTGTGGTGGTGATTCCGTTCGTGGTGGTGCTAGGGCTCATGGATTTGTTTGTGAACTATGATTTCGTTTCTCTTCGTGTCCTTTTTCCTTGATTCAAGGTACTACCATGGCGCCTTAACCCTAATCCAATGTACCTTGCAATTTGCCTCTATTCTTTCTCCCTCTCTACTCCTCTATCCTCCTTGCATGAATGTGTGTCACAATTTCAAGCCCCATGAATGGGATGGTCACCATGGGCGTCGGAGGTCCCGGAGACCGTCGGAGGTTCTGATTGTCGAAACTCCTGACGCTAGGCTAGAACTTCCGGCTATCAGAAGTCCCGACTACGGCCGAAACTCCTGACCCTAGGGTGACCACTCCATTCTTGTTTCTTCAATTCTCGATGTTTGTTCACTTCATGTTGTATTGTTTCTTAGTTCCACTTCGTGTTCTTCGCAGTCATGGACGGTGGCAGTCCCTCACGTCATAGGGAAAAGCGATCCAAGAAGAACCAAGATCATGTCGCTATCCCCAAGCCATCTGGCCGCACCAAAGCGGCATATCCCCGTGCTGGTGCTGGTGGTCCCCGTGCTGGTGGTGGTGGTTCCCGTGCTGACCATCGCCGTGATGACCAAGGGTCATCGGCTGCCGCTCCTCCTCTTGCTCCTGCCTCTGTTGGGGATGTGCCGATTGTTGATGAAGAAGAGGAAGCTCTTGAGCGTGCCGGCTGCACCATTGCAGCTCCACCGACTTGCACCCCAACTCACGGTCCGGGGTTTGTCTCTCAACTTGTTCCGTTCATGGGTGTTTCATCGATCATGCGGGAGCCCGCCATGGCTCCGAATCCTGCTGGTGGCTGGACTCCTCCTCTACCAGTGGACTATCGTCACTGGGTTAAGGACATCAGGTCCATGAGGGGAAGGAACCTTTATGTTGAGGACGAGAAGGATCTACGGCTTGAGTATCATTTCTAGCACCCATTCCATTATGACTTTTATGATTCCACTCTCTATCTGAAGTTTTTGAAGAAGAGGGAGGCACCGATCCTTCAGATGAAGTGCATTGATGCATACTCTCTTGGTAAGTACAAGGAGCCCAAGCTGGAGTAGATGGTTCATGATATACAATCAATGGGGCTGTCGTACTTGCTGGAGTTTAGGAAGCATTAGAACAATGAGCTCATCTATCAGTTTTATGCTTCCTATCATCATGAGAGAGACCCTACCGGTGCTATTGACTTTATTCATTGCACCACTAAAGGCAAGCATTATAAGGTGGACTTCATCACTTTCTCTCGCCTTCTTGGTTTGAGTCAAACCGACCGCACTGCACCTGAGTTGACTGAGTATGACGACGTAGCTTTGGAGGAATACCAACACATGTATCTTGATGGACATACAACTGATGGACAGACAGTATATCTGAAGCCCTATTACTATGTCCTTAATAACATTCTAAGACAAATCTTGTATCTGAAGGTAGGTGACTCCACCTTCCTTCGTGATGATTCTCAGAAGGTGCTTCAGCGCTTTGGCGATGATTTTGAGAAGTTTTCCATCAGCCGCTATATTTGGAACAAGATCCATGATGCTTCTGAGGATCCGGTGAAGCATCTTCCCTATGCACCATACATTATGCATGTCATTGAGCAAGTGTCCGGCATTCGGTTCCCCATATACACTCAGCACAATCTCCAAAAGATTTCCAACAAGACATCCATCTCTACTGCAAGAGAACTACGGGAGAAAGGTGTTGCACCCAAAGCAAAAGGGAAAGGTGTCTCAGGTTCTTGCTCTTGCAGTGGTGCTTCACCACCTACTGCTGCTGCTCGCTCTTCTAGTGCCGAGTCCCTCTCTTCCTCCACCTCGGGTAAGAAGCCAAGCAAATACAAGTTCCTCATGACATACATGTTTGGACAGTGTTGTGCTAGTGCTCAACATGAGCACGATATGCAAGAGAGGCTCTACCGGTTGGAACAACACGCAGGGATTGTATCTTCTCCTCCGCCGCTGTTTGTGCCTCCCTATGATCCATTGGCTTTATATGATGAGGCTTGTGTGGCATACGAAGATGATGCGACTTCTTGCCCTCATGGCAAGGGCAAGGCGATGAAAGAAGATGAGGAATACATAGAGGAGGATGATGATGAAGACGACGATGGTGGTGAGGACGGTGACCAAGATGAGGATGATGACTATGAGGATGAGTAGTTGGTTTTTCATGCGGCCTACCCCTTTTGGCACTTGTTGACAAAGGGGGAGTGTTAGGCTTTGATATCTTGTAATAAGTTAGCTATTGGTCATTTTGTTTCGAGACTTAAAAACCTTTATCTTGTGTGAACTATTCTGTGTGGTGGCTATCCTATGATGGACAACTTTATATATATGTTTGTGATGAATGATTGTAGGACAAGTAATGGTTATTTATCTAACTTATTCGCTTGTAGTTGTCTATACTTGTGATGGTGAATGGTTTTTGGATGGCCATGTGTTGCTTCAAGGTTTTACTTTGAAATCTTGGCCATCATACTCTTTTTACTTGTTGTGTAAAACAACATGTCATATTGCATTTCTTTTCACAGATATCTATTTGTTCACACACACTTGTTGCACCTCACGGATTGTAAAATTTCGGGGGAGCTTTTGTATTGATGTATGCAAATCATGTATAGATGATTCTAATTGAAATTCAAATTCATGCAAACATCAAGGGGGAGCTCTTCATAAATTTTGGGGTTCAAAAGCTTTAAATTCTTTCATTCTTATAAAAGCCTAAGTTGGTTGTCATCAATTACCAAAAAGGGGGAGATTGAAAGTGCATTTGCCCCCTATGTGGGTTTTGGTGTATTGATGACATCCAAATTAGGGACTAATATGATCTTATTGAGATATGTCGCAGCTATTAGTCCCATGAAAGATTCAAAGAGTTGATAAAGATGAAATGGTATCCCTCAATTCTTGAAGTTGTAAAAGCGGACGAACTCAAAACGCTCTCCAAAGGTTTTATTTTTGTTTTTGAGTTTAGGATCCGCCGCACTATAAAGAGGGATGCAAACTTAGTTGGTCTGAGGAAGATAGAGTGCTCAAGCATATAAATAAAATCAAAAGAGAGACACTCTAGCACTCCACGAACACATAGAATATTTTTCTGTGACTGTTGGTGTCGGAAGTCCTGACATAAGCCAGAACTCCTGACCGTCGGAAGTCACGACTCATGCCGGAAGTTCTGACTCCTAGTCACTTAACCTGCGTGGTGACTGTGGACGTCGGAACTCTTGACAGTCGGAAGTCCCGACCCAAGCCAGGAGTCCTGGCATCGGTGGTTCTGCTGGCCGGCTGTCTGCGCACGTCGGAAGTTTCGACCGTCGGAAGTTTCGACCGTCAGAAGTTTTGACGTTTGCCGGGAGTTCCAACATTGACTTGCATGTGCGGGCTTCTGACCCTATGTGAACAGTGTTTTTGTTAAAGGCCGGAAGTCCCGAGATCTGCGTCGGAACTTCCGACGTAGATCTAAACGGTTAGATTTCTACTTAGAGTATAAATACCCCTCTCTTCACTTCTAACCATTATGGACTCATTTACAGCTGACCCAACTTCGTTCTAATAGCTCCCAAGCAACAAGAGCACCCCTCTCCTCCCTCCTTTGCTCCAATCTTCGATTTCCCTAGGGTTTTGAGTGAAAGGAGAGTGGATTAAGTGAGAGAACCACTTTGGCAAGCTTGAGAACTTGATTTCTTCGTCAAGCCGGTTGGTTTTGCATCTATTACTCATGGGGCTTTTCCCCTAGCCGGCTAGGCATTGCCCAAGAGCTTCCATCTTGTGGAAGAGCCTTGGGAAGTGTGTATTACCCTTTGATTTCTTAGTGGAAAGCTCAAGTGACCTTTGTGGTCGCTTTGAGAGAGACAAGGAGGTGGAAGAGACTCCGACCTTGGTGGTCACCTCAACAACGAGGACGTAGGAGCTTCTTTGTGGGGTTGCCGAACCTCGGGATAAATCCTTGTGTCCAGTGTGCTTGTTGTGATTGCTAGAGATTACTTGTATTTGTTTGACTCTTTCTCTCCCAAACTTCATTTTAGGGTTTGGACTCGATCTACGGTTTGGAGGCATTACGACGTCAAGGGAGTGATCCAACATCTTCACCAAACCACTAGAAAGTGGGGTTGTAAGATTATTTATCCGCAAAGTTGAATTTGGCACTGCTTTTGTAGTTCACGTAGGTGTCGGGACTGCTGATGTTTGTGCCAGAACTTCTGACGACGTCGGAAGTTCCGACCCAAATGCTGGGACTTCCGACATTGACTGACAAATTTGAACTTAGCATTTGTAGTTAATTTTTAGATAAGCCTATTCACCCCCCTCTAGGCATTGTTAGATACTTTCACTCTTGAACTTTGATTGGTTGCATTTGATATGTGCATATTCATGTGCTTGCTTGCATTGCATAAGTTTTTAAATTTGATATGCATGCTTGTTTGTTGTATGCTAGTGATAGAAGTTGAATGATGATTTGATAACTAGCATGCGTAGGATGGTAGCTAGACTTGTATTTTTACATGTGGTACTAGAACCTTACTTATAATGTTGATCTCACGGGGTTTCTAGTATATTTGTTGTCTAGCTACTCACGGTGCTAAGGATGAACTTAAAGATGCACCTCCGATTGGTATCACGCTTCAAAGGTTTATTCTTTACACCTTAGCATCATTTGGTAGTAATTACTCTCCCACAATTCTAATCTATGCATATGTGCGAGCTTCAAACCAAATACTCTAGCACATATGTAGGGGGAGCTAATACTACCAATTCGGGTTTGTGGTACTTGTCCAAAATCATTTACACATGGTAAAATTGCTTGGGCAAGCAACATGAATCCAAAAGAGCTTAATTTCCATATCTTTGAAGAGTTGTCATCAATTACCAAAAAGTTGGAGATTGAAAGGTCCTTGTTTGGTTTTGGTAATTCAGTGACAACCTAGGTGGACTAATGTATTTAATGTGAGATACACATGTTATTAGTCCGTAGGTACACTTGTGTGAGCAACTCATGCCATAGAGGTGAAATGGCTTGAATATGTTGCAAAGCTCATACATGTGATGAAGGAGCTCATTGCATATGAGACATGACATGGAGTCATGTGACTAAGGTGGAGAAGATTAAGACAAGACTTGGCTTGATGGACTAGTTACAAATGTGAAGGGCAAGTTGGAGGCTTTGGAGCGATGGACCACGTGGCGGTGAAGCTTGAGCAAGACTTGGCGCCAATGGATGAAGGCAACAGTGAAAAGCAAGTGAGGTCAAGATCGATGAACCAACAAGGTCACGTGATGATATGAAGTGGATCATGTCATTTGTGATATTGTTGGTGCATGTGTTGCATCAATGATGGAGGAGATGGAATGGAATACGCAAGGCAAAGGTATTGCCTATAGGGCATTTCATTTCACCGGTCCTAGGTGTGTAGAGAAGTTTATGACCAGGCTTAGGATAGATGGCTGTACTATGAAGAGGGGCAAACTTGTTTGCTATCGGTCATATAGTGCCACTCGAGTGATATAACTTTGCATCGTTGCTAGGATCGAGTGGCATGGTGAATTGAGTGACTAATCCATTGGAAAACATTTGTGAAAAGCTAACATACATACACAAGATGGTGAACACTTGGTGGTGTTGGCACATTTGCAAAGGAGAAGTTGCTGGTGTTGAAACGGATCATGTTGGAGAGGAAAAGGAGAAGAAAAGTGCAAGTTATTGTCGACAGAATATCGTCGACAATCCTCCGAGGGGTATCCCACGAAGGTAGATTGATCGGTAGAGGAGCACGAGATCAAGAACAAGAAGGCAACAGAGACACACGAGTTAGACAGGTTCAGGCCATCAGTATGACGTAATACCCTACTCATGTGGTATGTTGGTCTGCATTAGCTATCGTATGATATGCCGTGATTTTGGAGGGGGTCCCTACCCGCCTTATATAATCTGGGGGGCAGGGTTACAAGTTGGTTAGATCTGAGAGATAACTGGAAAGTAATAACAGATTACAAGAATCATGGGATCGTACGTATCCTAACAGATCTCGTAGTATCTTCAGGATATCTTCCTTATGTCTTGCGGGAGGCACCGAGCTAAACCGTGCCCCGCAAGGCTTCATCTTGTGGGCCGGGCCGCCCCTGGGGGCACAACCCATGTGGTCTGCCATGGGTATCCGGGGTCATACCCCCACAGCTAGTCCCTGAGCGCCTTGTACCCATTGTGCAACGCCATCTTGAGCTTGTTCGAGCAGGTGCGAACCAAAGCCGAGCAGTCCAACTCATGGTCCGACCACCGTAATGAGTCGCCGAGCAGTTGTGAGCAGTTGCCGAGCAGCGTGCACCATCGCCGAGCAGCATGGATCATCGCCGAGCAACATGTCCCAAGCACGGCTTGCCATAAGGGTGTAAGGAGCTCAAGTCCAGAATTGAATTTTTTTTGCAGTGGTCCAAGTGTGCCCACTTAGAGTCCGACCACGAGGAAAGGAGATAACCTTCTTTAGCTTCAAGAGGCACGAGGTCTTTTAGAAAAAATAAGCACATTCACCATGAGGTGAAGTTTGCCCACTTAGTCCCCGAGCCTGACAGTAGATGACGTAGTCATTTGGTGCTAGGGTCCAAAGCAGAAAACCAGCTGAGCAGGCAGCCAATCCCCAGGCGTAGCCCCAAAACAAATTAAAGCACATTCACCGCAAGGTGAAGTGTGCCCACTTAGTCCTCGAGCCTGACAGTAGATGACGAAGTCATTTGGTGCCAGGGTCAGAAACAGAGAAGTAACGAAAAACCAGCCAAGCAGGTTGCCAGTTCCCTAACTACAGGCGAAGATACCGGAGAAATCACACCGTGAAGGAAAAAACCGGAGTACCGGCTGTATAGTAACAGTTACTGATCCTTAATAAATGGTGGAGAAATCGGTGATTATTCGGAGAGTAGCAATTGACGACAGCGATAAATGAGCGACATGGGTTGCGGTTGCGCAAAGGCCCAGGTAACGGCCCATATACCGCGTCGGAGAATTCGGAGCGGCGCAGATCACGGGAATGGTTTCCCAAAAACCCTTGAATGCAGGAAGGTGGGGTAAGTGCTTTTATAGCTATGCCGCCGCATACCCAGTTCCCACCTTTGCCACTTCATCTTCCTCCTCATACCTCGCATCCCTGAATCTGCAATCCCATTCACCTTCGCCGCCAAACCCTAACCAGATCTAGGAGATGGTGCCGAAGAGAGGAGCTACGAAACCGAAGAAGGCTAGTCCCAAGAAGGCGAGCGCCATAGCCCGGCGTGATGAGGAGTGGGTGCCATCGCGAACAGGAGAAGCGGAGCTGAATAGATTGGTGGAAGCCGGCGTTCTTCCTGACCGTGCCACTATCGGATGGCGGCCGACCCTCGGTGAGTCCTTCCCGACACCTCATACTGACGAGGCAGTGGTATTCGAGGATTATTTCTGGCGCGGGTTGGGATTTCCTGTTCATCCATTTTTGAGGGATCTATTGGAGCTCTGGGTGGTTAGTCTGTGCAACCTCCACCCCAATACCATTTTGCACATCTCCATCTTCATCCATTTCTGTGAGGCATACCTCAGAATCCTCCCCCACTTTAATCTCTTCCATCACCTATTCTGGTTGAAGAAAAGAGGCGGTGGTGGTTCCAAAGTGGTCGGCGGTGTATACCTTCAACTACGCGACGGGATGGCGAGCGAGTATCTTATTGTGCCGCTGAACACATCGGTGAAAGTGTAGAATGCTAGGTGGTTCTACATGAAACAGAGCCACCCGACAGTCCATTGTGACGCCGACCACATCCCAGAAAGCCAGAAGAGTTGGTCAGAGCTGCCGAGCAACGATGACATGTAGCAAGTAAAGGAACTCCTCAGCTTAATAAAAGGCATGAGGACCAATGGAGGGTTAGTAGCGGTGAGTTTCATAGTGCGCCGTGTTTAGCCCTGTAAGGAGAGGGCGCACCCAGGCTTCGAGTTCAAAGGGGAGACCGACGGCACCCGAGAGAGGCCAGAGATACTGTCCAGGAATGCAATTGAAGAGCGGACTGCCGAGCTGTTCGCTCCACTTTCCTCATTCAGATGGTCAGGGTACACAAAGCCCTTTAACTGCAAGAATCTGCCTCCTCAGGTGATTATCCCCACTGTGTATTTTTCGAGCAGCTTTTTCTTTTGTCATTGCCGAGCAGTAGACTGATTCACTCATGTGAAGATCCATTCGCAGGACAGAGCCGTGTATTTCTCGAGCGTGTTGAGAGGTGATTGGCCACCGGTGGTGGATGCACGACCACCGGCTCAGCCTGAAGGAAGTTTCGTCGGTGTTTCTTCAGAATCCGGAAGTATGGATGTTGGTCGGACGGAGAGTCCTCCCCCGGTATCGGAGAAAATCCAGGGGAAGAGGTTGGCGGAAGACGAGCCGGCCTAGAAGAAGAGGAAAATAGGGGCTGCTGCTCCCCGCTAACCAGGTGACATATCGCTTGGCGATGATCAGACCAATCGACCACGAAGGACCGCGGTGTTCAATTGGTCTGACGATGATGAAGTTTGGATGGCTCCTCCACCGAGCACGACAGAGCCTCCGCAAATCATGCACATGGGGGATCAATCAAGGGGAGGCAAAGAAGGCCTTGAACCGCCGACGAGTGGAGTCCCCGAGCAGCGGGTGGAGGAAATTCCTACGCAGCAAACGACTAAAGTCCCTTCAGGGCGAACAACAGCAGTCCCCGAGCAACCAACGGAGGCGGACCCGGGGCCATAAGCAGAACAGAGACCGACCAAGGAGGAGCCAAGAGTTCCCCCGCAGAGCATGAGAGTCGACCCCACGGCTACACCTGGAGGCTCAGGCAGGCATCGATGGTTCAAGAAATTGAACCGTCAAACCAAACAGTGAGTGTCTTTGTGTTGAAGGTACATTACTGTAGTTTATTTGCTTCTGTGATCACTGACGAACTGGTTTGATGTAGTGCCAGCAAACGACGGATCCAGCCCCGCCCACCTAGACTAAGCAGCAGCCACGAGCTGGCCCCGGGGCGGGGGAAATGCCAATGGACCCAAACCTGGAGTCCCCGAGTGCTCGACAACACGCGGGAGAACCAAACGCTGCCCCTGGCGGACTTGGTGGTAGCGAACGGTTGACGGCAAACGAGGCGGCGGCAGCACCTTCGGCAACGTCGGAGCCTAGGACGGAGAATCTTACAGCACCGAGGGAGCAGACGGCGCTCCCTGATGCTTCAGAGGGCATGGTCGGACCCGCCATCCGACCACCAAGCCCCCGGGTGGTGCCTCCAGCTACAGCAGAGGAGGGCGAGGTGGAGGAGATCGAGCATGACGAACCTCGGACCCAATCAGTCCGGATCCTCCGAAAGTGCGGCAACGACATAGTAATTGTCGAAGAGGAGGACACTACCAAGGAATTCAGGAGACTAGAGACCTCCATTTCTAGGGTGATGAAATAGATCAAGGTTAGTACTGCTTCTGAAGGTCCTGGTTGATGTTTGGAATTGGATGACATCATTGTCTTTGTGCATTTGCAGGAGATAACTCTGGTTGTCGAGCAGCGCCGCCAGATGATAAAGTGAATGGAGCCCCTTGCTGAGGAGAATGAAAAACTCAAAGAGGCAAAAAACCTCTCGGAGAAAAATATCCAGAGGGCCCGACGCGAAAGAGACCTTGTGGAATCCAACGCGCGGGACCTGGAATACCAGAAGGGGGTCCTGACCAAAAAGCTGGCCACTATGTTAGAGCAAGTGCAGAGCCAGTCTAAGCAACTGGCCGTTGTCTCCAGCCAACTGAAGAGTGCTTCCGAGCAGCTGGAGAAGAAAAACGAGCAACTGAACAATGTATCCAAGTAGAAAGCAGGTACGATATATCGGCGAATGCACTTTTGTATTGCTGAACAGCCATATTTTCGGTGATAACTGTTGCATTTGCAGAGCAAGATGCGGAGCTTGTCCAACTACGCCAGGCCGTCGAACAACTCCACCAAGAGAAGTCGAAGGAGTCAGAGCGAGCGGACAAGATGGCCGAAGAGCTAAAAGGTGAATGCCTCCTGGTCGAAATCGCTGTTGAAATAGCTTCCTTGTATGATGGGACATTGTAACGCTTGCAGGCTATCATCATAAAGCCAAGGCACAGTGGGACGTGCTGGTGCAGGAGGCCAAGGTCCAAAAGGAGAACTTCGATGTTGTGGTCGCCGCAATTAAGCCGATGCTTGACTGCGTGGACCTAGAATCGGCCACCCAGCCCGACGGCAGGTGGCAACATCCAGACACCATCATCCAGAAGTGCAAGGAAGCATGGGAAAACTTCAAGACCTTCAATCGCGATGCCATTATGTCTGTTGCTACTCATGTCCTCGTGGTTGTTCGGTCCCATTACCCAACCATCGATCTTCAGTCGATAGGAGGTGGGTTCACCGATGGACTGAGCGATGCGGAGACCCAGCGACTGGAGGACGCAACGAAGACACTATCTGGCGATATAGACCTATTTGGTGAGACAGATGGCAATGGCGGAGCTCAGTAATCTACTTATATATTATCGTCTGTAAAATCTTAACAATTTAGTTAGAACGCGTGAAAGCGCAAGAAACAATTATTTATCGAATGAATGTTACAAGGTGCATGTATATGCAGTTTGCTTGTATTTCAGCGAAAAAAAATCTTCGAAGTTTCAACCCTAACGCGATCATGCGTAGCTCAAGTAGTGTCTGAGCAGTTGGTTTGCTACTGACCCCTATGGCCTTGGCTAGCCCATAGTCCATAACGTCGAGCGCAGAGCCCGTGCACGTGTAGGAGTAACATGTGTGATCCAGGAACCGTAGCCGACCACCCATGATGCAGAGCGCAGAGCCCATGGCACGTGTAGGGAGAGATCGAAGACTGGGTCTTTTCCATAGAAAACAGCACGGGACGTGTGCTGCTCGGCGCTTGTTGAAGTAATTTGGAGAAAAAGGTAGTATAAGCGGCGACCAAGCAATTAGTTCTACTCTGAGCTCTCGGCCTTGGATAGCCCATAATCCGTAACGTCGAGCGCGGAGCCCATGCACGTGTAGGAGAAACAAGCGTGACCAAGGAACCACAGCCGACCACCCATAACGCAGAGCGTGGAGCCCGTGGCATGTGTAGGGAGAGATCAGAGTCTGGGTCTTCTCTGAAGAGAACAGAAAAGAAAGTATGCTACTCGCTGATTGGCGAATTAACTTGAAGGTTTAGAGTAAAGTGTTCGGCGATTTGATGAAACTTGTTTGGCGAGATACGTTGGCGACTTGGAGGAGACGTGTTTGGTGATTTGGAGAAAAGCTTATTCGGCGATTCTCGGCGAAAAATGTGTTGGCGTTTTGGAGAAAACGTTCGGCGATTTTTGGAGAAAACCGTTCGGCGTTTTTGGAGATTTGGAGAACTTTATTCGGTGAAATCGTGGTCGGCGATTTGGAGAAAACGTTCGGCGATTTTGGAGATTTGGAGAAAACTTATTCGACGAAATCGTGGTCGGCGATTTGGAGAAAACATTCTGCGATTTTGGAGAAAACCGTTCGGCGATTTTGTATTGGAGCTCGTTATGGAGTATCGTAATGCTTGGAGACCGTATCTGGAGCATTTCAAGGATAGAAACGTATAAGGTGCTTAATGTGCCATGAGTTGGGGACATCGATCCCATCTAGGTCACATAGGCAATAAGAGCCTGGTCGGGTGACCTCTTTGATGAAATAAGGCCCTTCCCAAGGGGAGGAGAGCTTGTGCAACCCTTCGGTCTTTTGTTTCTTGCGGAGAACGAGATCGCCGACGGTGAATGAATGACCTTTTACGTTGTAGTTATAGTACCTCCGCAAGCCTTCTAGGTATTTGGCTGTGCGGACGCAGGTGATCAGGCGTTCCTCCTCGGCCCTGTCGACGTCCTCTGTCCAAAAAGCTACGGCTTGCTCTTCATAATAGTTTTCCACCCTAGGTGCTCGGAAGGCAACATCCGCTAGTAGTACGGCCTCCGAGCTGTAAACCAAAAAATATGGAGACACACCAGTGCTGCGACTAGCTTGAGTGCGCAGTCCCTAGACCACAGTTGGTAGTTCCTTTAGCCATCTGCCCGGATGCCTTTCTTCTTTCTGATATAGCCTCTTTTTGAGGGCGTCAAGGATCATGCCATTCGCCCGTTCGACCTGGCCATTGGCTCTTGGATAGGCAATGGAGACGTATTTAATGGAGATGCACTGGTCTTCACAGAACTCCCAAAAATGATGGCCGGTAAACATGGTTCCGAGGTCGGTGATGATGCTATTCGGGAGACCGAATCTATGGATAATGTCTTCGAAGAGCTCGACTGCTTTCTTTGCGGTAGCCGAGACAAGCGGTTTGTACTCGATCCACTTGGAGAATTTGTCGATGGCGACGTAGACGTACCGGAATCCACCTGGTGCTGGCTTGAAGGGCCCGATCATATCCAGTCCCCAGCATGCAAAAGGCCGGGAAACTAGGATGGTCTGTAGTTCTTGCGCCGGTACGTGTATTTGCTTGGCGAAAAACTGGCATCCCTCACATCGTCGAACGAGGTCTTCTGCATCGAAGATGGCCGTGGGCCAGTAAAAACCTGCTCAAAAAGCTTTGCCGACCAGCGTTCTTGAAGCCGCGTGATTGCCACAGGAACTAGAGTGAATTTCGAAAAGTAGATTCACTCCCTCGTCTTGGATGATGCATTTCTGCAGTATCCCTTCCTTGGTGCTATTCCTCATCAGGTTACCGTCTACCAGCACATAATGCTTACTTCGGCGAATTAGGTGTTCGGTTTCGGTCTTGTCGGCGGGTACTTCGGCGCTGGTGAGGTATTTGATGAACTGCTCCCTCCAATCGGCGACCGGCGAAGGTACCACAAGTACCAACTGCTCGGCAGGAGGAACCTCCTCAACTTCCTTCTCTTCTTTAATGGATGGCGCTAGGAGATCTTGAATGAAGACCCCCGGTGGAACCCCAGTGCGAGAAGAACCTATCTTTGAGAGCTGGTCGGCTGGTTGGTTTTGATCTCGTACCACGTGGTGGTACTCGATACCATAGAATTTCCCTTCAAGCTTCCTGATTTCGGTGCAGTATGCGTCCATCTTCTCACTGGAACAAGACCAATTTTTATTGAGTTGGTTGATAACCAGTGCGGAGTCACCGTACACCATGAGGCGTTTGACACCAAGCTCGATGGCTATACGGAGACCATGGAGACATGCTTCATATTCCGCGGTGTTGTTGGAGGGCGGAAAGTGTATGCGGAGAACATACCAGAGTTTATCCTTGGTCGGCGTAATGAACAGAATTCCCGCACCAGCACCATTGATGTTAAGGGCGCCATCAAAGTACATCACCCAGTGCTCGGGGCAGGTGGCGACAATGGGTTCTTAGATCTCGGTCCACTCAGCGATGAAGTCAGCAAGCACCTGTGACTTAATGGTAGGTCTGCTTCTAAATTCGATGGAGTAGGTGCCGAGCTCAACAACCCACTTAATGATGCGGCCGTTGGCCTCTTTATTGCAGAGAATGTCCTTCAATGGTAACTCGGTTACCACGGCGATCTTGTAATACTCGAAGTAGTGTCAGAGCTTGCGCGACGTAATCAGAATTGCATATAACAGCTTTTGTACCTGAGGATAACGAGTTTTGGGCTCATTAAGTACCTCGCTGATGAAGTAGACCGGACGTTGCACCTTGTAAGCATGCCCGGATTCCTCGCGTTCGATGACAATAGATGTACTGACGACGCGAGAAGTGGCGGCGATGTAGATCAGCAAAGTTTCATCTGGTCATGGCACCGTCATGATCGGAGGTTTTGTTAAGAACAACTTGAGATACTCGAAAGCTGTGTCTGCCTCCTCCGACCAGGAAAAACGCTCGAAGGCCTTGAGGAGCTTGAAGAAAGGCAACCCTTTTTTGTCGAGGCGCGAGATGAAGCGGCTTAAAGCAGCCATGCAGCCTGTAAGCTTCTGTATATCCTTGACGCATGTCGGCCATTTCATGTTGGTGATGGCGGAGACTTTGTCAGGGTTAGGTTCGATGCCTCGAGCGCTGACGATGTAGCCCAGCAGTATACCGGATGGAACTCCAAAGATGCACTTTGAAGGGTTCAGCTTCCATCGGTACTTGTTCAGGTTGGAGAAAGTTTCTTCAAGGTCGGCGATAAGGTTGTCGGCGGTCTTGGTCTTGATGACCATGTCATCTATGTAAGCTTTGACATTGCGGTTGATCTGTTGGTCAAGGCACATCTAGATAGCCCTTTGATAGGTTGCCCCTTTTTAGTCCGAAGGACATAGTGGTGTAGTAGTACGCTCCGAAAGGCGTGATGAATGACGTCTTGATTTGGTCTTCTTCCTTGAGGGAGATCTGATGATAACCGGAGTAACAGTCAAGGAAGGAGAGCAGTTCACAACCGGCCATGGAGTCTATGACTTCGTCTATCCAAGGTAGGCCAAAGGGGTCTTTAGGGCAGTGTTTGTTAAGATCAGTGTAATCAACACACATTCTCCATTCTTTATTCTTTTTTCGAATGAGAACAAGGTTTGCTAACCAATCTAGATGATACACTTCTTTTATAAATCCGGTAACTGAGAGCCATTTTATTTCTACCCTAATAGCCTCCTTCTTGTCTGGCATGAATTGGTAGAGTTTCTGCTTGATCGGTTTGGCAGTCGGCGAGACATTCAAGGAGTGCTCGATCTTCATCCGTGGTACCCCCGGCATGTCTACAGGTTTCCAAGCAAACACGTTGGCGTTGGCACGTAGGAAGGAGATGAGCACGTTTTCCTATTTGGGGTCAAGGTGAGCCCCAATCTTCACGGTCTTGGAGGGGTCATCGAGGCCGAGGCCGACCTCCTTGACTTCCTTGGACCTGGCGGAGGCACGAGGAAGCTCTAGCTCTGGGATCTCCATGTCATTGGTGGGCGCCATCTTGGCTTCGGCGACCACACTAGCCATCTAGATGGAGAGGTCGGTGGCTTCAGCGAGGGCGAGACTCTCTGTCTCACAGGCGTAGGCGACGGAGAGGTTGGCCCACAGAGTCAGGACTCCTGCAGGTGAAGGCATCTTTAACACTAGATACACATAGTGCGGTACGGCCATGAACTTGGCCAGAGTCAGCCAACCAAGTATGGCGTGGTAGGCGGTGTCGAAGTCGGTGATGTAGAAGTTGATATGCTCGACGCGGTAGTTGCTTGCCGTACAGAACTATACTAGTAGGGTAATCTCCCTGAGTGGTCTGGATGCCCTGCCAGGTACCACGCCCCAGAAGGAGGAGTCCGAGGACGTGAGATCTGTTATCCCAAGGCCCAACTCCCTTAGGGCCCTGGCGAAGAGTAGATTCAAAGCACTCCCACCGTCGACGAGGACTTTTCTGAAGAGTACCTTTTGGACAGTCGCGTCGAGGACGAGGGGAAAACGCCCTATGTAGGGTATGTCCGCCCACTGGTTAGCCCTGCTTAAGGTGATGGGGACCTCGAACCATGGGCGATAGCTGGGGTTGGCGGTGGTTTCCTCTGAAGCGACGGTGAGCACTCGTCGGGCGGTGAGCTTCCGTTCTCTTCTGCTCTTGGTGGAGGCGAGGCCCCCGAAGATGGTGGCGACCACCTTGTCATGGTCCTGGAAGGCATTGTTATTGCCCCCATGTGGTCAGCGGCCTCCGTATCCACCATTGCCGTCGTCGTCCAGCTTCTTGTCCTGGAACTCCTTGGCCAAACCGGGGCAGTCTTTCATCTTGTGTTTAGCATTCTTGTGCAGGGGGCACGGGCCATCTAGGATCTTCTTGTACTGCTCATTGTAGTTATGCTTGGCGCGAGGCTCATTGACGGCAGCAACGAAGTGGTCTGGCCGGCGGCGACGATTCTAACTAGGCTTGGATCCTTCTGGCCGATCACGGCCACTGTCCCGGTGGAAACTGCGGTCGTCGTAGCGGCGGTCGTTGTGTCGTCGGTCGTTGGTGCGGTCATCGTAGCGGCGAGGCGGGCGATTTGTGCCCGTATCTTTGTTAAAACGCACCTCAGCTTCCTCGGCGTCGGCGTACTGGTTGGCGGTCGTGATCATCTCACCGATGCTTGTAGGCGGATTTCGGTTGAACTTGGAATGGAGCTCGCGGTGATGAAGTCCTCGGACGAAGGCGGTGATGACCTCAGCTTCCATGATGTTGGGAATAGAATTCCTCATCTCGGAAAAGCGTCTGATGTAGCTGCGAAGGAGCTCTGATGGCTTTTGGGTGATGCGGTTGAGATCGTGCTTGGTGCCCGGCCACATACATGTAGCCATGTAGTTGTCGGTGAAGACTTTCTTCAGCTCTTCCCAAGATCCGATGGAGTCCGGGGCAAGGCTTGTGAACTAGCTCATGGCGGCTGGCGTGAGCATGACAGGGAGATAATTTGCCATGATGTTGGTGTCTCCTCCGGCGGCACAGACGGTAGTGGCGTAAGCCTGCAGCCACTAAGTTGCATTCATCCTTCCTTTATAGGGCTCGACCCCGGTGATTTTAAAACCACGAGGCCACTAGAGCGTTCTGAGCGCCCTGGTGAAAGCAGGGGACCCTTCTAGGTTGTCGGCGGCGTTGTCTGCAGCGTTGCCGGCGGCGATCGGCTCCAGAGCAGAGTTTGGATTACCGTACTCTTGCTCATACTCCTGGTGGCGATGTACTTCTTCTTCATGGCGACCGAAGCGACATTGCTCGATACGCCGTCGTGCACCCCTGAGGTTACTGAGGTGTACTCGAGCATCTTGTTTGACCTCTTGGTCGTGCTGGCGATGATGCTCAACACGGTGGCCCTCGGCTCCCCCTGGAGAGGTAGTGACTGGTCGGCGAACGGCTTTGACTGGGGCGGCGATTGGATCTAGGCATAGCTGATCGGCGGATAGTGCTCGTGGAGCACGAAGGTCTCGGATCTTCTCGGATCTCATTAACCTGACAGTGTGCTGCTTTAAGCATAGCGATGACCTTGGCGAGCTCGGGCGTCTGCGGGAGGCGGGTGAGCTCGTTGGCGGCCACCGCCAGATTGGTGCTTGGAGTTTTCAAGACGTCGTGGCCGTCAACACGGAGAAACTCTTTGTCGAGGTTGCGATGGAGCGGCCTTCCTTGCGAGTCGAATTGGTTGTCACGAGCGGCCTCAACCATCGCAAGGGCGTGCTCGTTATCATGGCATTGCGCGCGGTTGACGTTCCTGTTTTCACGAGCGGCGCGTTACTCATCGGTTTTGCTGTTCCGAGGGGGCTGTCAATGCTGACGTTGAAGATTGCGCCACCCCAGAAAGGCGGGAGAGGGGGTTGCTCGGTGAAGGTCTCGGTGAGGGTCTCCATGGAGCCCTAGGATTCAGAGTCTGGAATTTCCTCCAGGATGGTTTGGAGGGATGCTCCGGGACCTCGGCTGGCGTGCAGCATGTTGACGGTCGACAGGAGCTGGTCGGCGATCTGGTCGGTGAATTTGCCCCTCAAGGCGTCTTGGTATGTAGCGGCGGTGTTGGCGAGCAGCTTCTGATAGATCCGAATCAGAAGGTGGTCGGCGCTGGGCGAGGATGTCTAGAGCTGACTCAGCGATAGAAAGCCAATCGGCGAGCTTCAGGCCGACCCAATCGATGGACTTGATCAGATCGTCATTGTTGATGTGCCTCCTCTGGTAACGAGGAAGCGAGTGGCAAGTCATTGATGAAGACGACCTCGGAAGTAGTTCCAAGATCAGATCTACAGTCATAGGTGCGGGGGTGGTCGGCGCAGAATGGATTTGCACCGGCTCAAGGAGCTCTCCGACTCCGTCAGCGTTGATGACCCACGAGATGGATTCGATCGTGAAGATCTGGCCGGGCTGTGGGAGGGATGAAGAGCCTACGGAAAAAGCCATCTTGTTCGACAAGGAAACAGCACGCACACCCCTACCTGACGTGCCAACTGTCAACATAATATCATCGGCAGTCCTCTGAGGGGTATCCCACGAAGGTAGATTGATCGGTAGAGGAGCGCGAGATCAAGAACAAGAAGGCAACAGAGACACACGAGTTAGACAGGTTCAGGCCGTCAGTATGACGTAATACCCTACTCCTGTGGTCTGTTGGTCTGTATTAGCTATCGTATGATATGCCGTGATTTTGGAGGGGGTCCCTGCCTGCCTTATATAGTCTAGGGGGCAGGGTTACAAGTCGGTTAGATCTGAGAGATAACCGGAAAGTAATAACAGATTATAAGAATCATGGGATCGTACGTATCCTAACAGATCTCGTAGTATCTTCAGGATATCTTCCTTATGTCTTGTGGGAGGCGCCGAGCTGAACCGTGCCCCGCAAGGCTTCATCTTGTGGGCCGGGCCGCCCCTAGGGGCACAGCCCATGTGGTCTGTCATGGGTATCCGGGGTCATACCCCCACAGTTATGGTTGTCCGGAGGTCGAAAGTTGCAACCTAACTCGTAGTCAAATCGCAGCCATTTTAGAGGGTGGCACCGCCCTTTTTGGTGGCCAAAAAGTGGGCACTGCCACCCATAGGGTGGTGTACCACCACCCTAGGGCGGTGCCAGGGGCGGTGCCCAAAAATAGCAGCAGCACCCTTTTGTATTTCGGGCATAACTCCTAGCTCTGAACTCCGATTTCGATGATCTTGGACTTTTAGAAAGCTAATGAAATGCTCTACAAGCCTGAAGTGGTGGATCTCAATTTTGAGCAAGTTTTGGTCTCCGGACTGTCTGGTGACCATGGCGGTGTGGCACTGCCCCTTTTTTCTTGAGAGGGGGGAAACTCATCGGGGAGCACCACCACCCCTAGGGCGGTGCACCGCCCTCCTATGTCTGGTGCCAGGGTCACAATGACTAGTTTAAATTAGCCATTGCTTTTCGACCATTGGGGCACCACCACTCTTTATCCAGTGCCCGCACGGTACTATCCGGTGACTGCGCAGAAATGTGTTCCAAGGCTCCAACGGCTCTATTTGGCTTGGGGGCTATAAATAGAGGTGGAGCTTGGGCTTGATTTAGGTTGAGCACCTTAGGGATGTGTTGCCCTTGTGTGTGCTTGGTTTGAGAAGCCTCTAACTAACTTGTGCTTGCGAGAAGTGCGAATCCATTGCGAGTGAGTGATTCTAGTGCGTTGCCTTGTGAGATTGCATCGAGTGGCACTAGGTGATCGAATTGCAAGCCGATGGTGCTTGTTACTCTTTGAGGTTGACACCTCCTAAATGGCTTGGTGGTGGTCTCCGTCGAAGCACGCAAAGAAGATTGTGTGGTGCTCTGGAGAAGTGATTGTGAGGGGTATTGTGCTCACCCCACGGGAGCCGCGAAGAGAAACTCTAGTTGAGCGTGTCATTGAGCTACCCTCACTTGGTTCATGGGGTTCTTGCGGCACCCAACGTGTGGGCTTGGTGTGGTGCCAATTAGCCGCCGAACCACCAAGTGAATGAGCGACACAACGGGGACTAGCGTGTTGGCAAGCACATGAACCTCGGGATAAAAATCATCATATCATCCTTGTCTTCCCGTTGGTTTGCAATCCCCTTACACAAGCTTGTAATTACTTTCATATACATTGTGATTGTGTAGTTGCTCTTGTAATTAATTAGCATGTGTAGCTTGCTAGTTACCTTCTTGCTTGTGTAGCATAGAAGTAGCTCCCTTGCGTGACTAATTCAGTTTGAGTAGCCTTGTTAGTCACATTGCTTAGTTTGTGTAGCTAAGTAATTTATGCTCTATAATTTGGCTTGTGTAGTGTTGTTATTGAGCATTGCTAGTGAGCTTAGGTGGCTTTGTGCTTTTTCTTACTAGCATGTGTAGGAGCTCCCCCGTTGCTTGAAGTACTAGTGCATAGGTTTGTGTGACCTTGCTCTAGAATTGATTAGGTGAGCTCTAGCTAGCCCGCCATCTTTGTTGCCTAATTAGGATCTTTATAAGATGCTTGTGAACTTAGATAGAGGGGTGTAGTCTTGGTTAGACCGATAGTTTTAATTCCGCATTTGTTTCGGTTAGCCGGTGCGTTTAATTTTTAGAAAGGACTATTCACCCCCTAGTTTGCCATCTTGACCCTACATTTGGGTAGCTTCCTCGGTGGTGCTTGGCCCACTTTTGGCTTATAGGTCGGCTTTTGCTTGGCTCCTTTGCACTTTTCTGCTTTACGCTTTCCTGTGTTGCACCTTTTCATCATATTCCCATGTATTTCATACGTATGTCCTGCAAAACACTAAGTATCCAATACATGTAGAAATATGTCAATAGTAAATGCATATGTGTCAAAAGTTTGTTTATTTTTCCTGTTTTGGATATTATTTGGCGGTCGGATATGGCCGTTAAGGACCGCCAACAGCCATAGGGTAAGTCCACTGGTTTGGAGGGCGTCGCTGTCGTGCAGGTAGGGTAGACTCCATATGCTCAGTACCCTGAGTTGGTAGAGGTGCACTAGAAAACTAGGAGGGCCCTACCTCCTAGGGGAACCAAGGTGGAGTGTTGTCCGTGTGAAAGGTCCCAAAGCTGCGAGTACCCTTCGTGTAGTCACTTCAAGAAGCACGTGTACCTATACAAAAAAGGCTAGGTTAGATAGAGCATGTTACGTACATAGTACATGAGAAATCAGGAAGGTAATCGTTGAATTACCTAGGACTTGAACCCTCTACTGTGGCTTGTGCTAGGATGGACAAGAACGTCCTCCCGATCCGTCGACTGGAGGTGGTGGTGGGGGTGGAGGTGGAGGCACACCCTGGTGGGCGTGAACAGCTACATCGTGGTGTGGCGGCATGATGCCCGGCGTACTCCCGCCAAACAATGTTGCCCTAGTCGTCGAAGGGCGGCAACCAACTCCAGCCTACCAACCGTTGGGGTTGTGCTCGAACCGCTGGGCATACAAAAGCAGCTCGTTGCCCACGTCACTACAGATATCTATCTACAAGCAAGGCATGTATTGTCTCATGTATTGTTATGCTTCATTTGCAAAGTAAGGATAGGGCAACGCATGTAAGAAATTTGCTTACCAGCGCATGGAAAGTAGCAGGTGGCTCTATCGTGAACATGTCAGTGATCTCAGCCTCGTGTGGCGCAACCTCTACCGGCATAGGGAAGCAACGGATGTGTGGCTCCATGGAACCAATGCAAGTAATCTCGGTACGTGGCCTCGTCGAATGGCCCACCAAGGTCGTGCACGTCGGTGGCAGCTTGTGCCCAGTCGTTGACCCAAGGCACCGTCCTATCCACCCACGACTGCTTGAACGCTACACCTTGACCTTTTCTTGAATGCCTACAATACAATTAATAATGAATAATACTATGACAACATCTAGATGAACGCTTAATGCAACAAGGCTTACCTGTGGGACCCGTCAAGCTAAAGTCAGGGAAGGGGGAAGACCTGTGCACGCCCAAACTGACGTGACACCCACTCTGGACAGTATGGCTCGACGAAGATGTCAAACACTAGTCTTTTCCTCGTGCACCACAGCTCCTGGTCACGGTAGCACAACTCCGACAAGCCACGCCGAGCACAGGATTGTATGTCAACTTCTGTGTACGGGGTCCACCAAACCCTATCAGCTATGAGCTGGTCCCACAACGACGTACGCATTGTACGTGCCTCTACCCGTGCTTGTTGCCCACCTTGGATCCAAAGAACAACAAAGTTGATGGAGATTCGAAGCATAATACTAACATGTAATAAAAATAGTAGAGACGAGATACTTACATCACGGGACAACCAGAGTGTGCCCATCATGCGGGTGTCGAGCTCATCGGCCTCACCAAGCTGGTCGAAAACGTACATCTCGTCGTCGTACGGATCGTACGACGACAATGTCGGCCTCCCAATATCGAACCGCTCGAACGACCACAACATCAGCAGCAAAGGTGAACTAGCCAACGTACCCGTCAAAGTCCTCCAAGTGCAAGTGTCACACAGTGCCCGGTACGTAGCTACTAGCACTACAGAACCCCAACTGTACTGGGGAATCACCTCAAGTGGTGTGTACGCTATCTGCGCCACGTAGTAGACGAAGTGCCTGTCGACGGTGTCGTGGTGAGAACTAGTGAAGAGTACCTAGCCAAACAGCCAAAGCAGGTACGCCTCCAAGTGTTGCATCACCCTCCAGTCGTCCTCGTCCTCCGTGAGCTTCTCCACATGGAACTGAGACAACCAAGCCTTCGGAGGCCCGTGGCGGTCGTGGAAGCCGAACTGCTCAACCTCTTTGTCCGCCGGCTGCAAGACACCCTTGAAATGGTGCAAGAGCTGGTCCTCCTAGTCCACCAGCACGACAACAGGGCCGATAGGGGCACCGTCGAGTGGTAGACCGAAGAGCATGGCGATGTCCTGTAGAGTGACAGTCACCTCACCTACAGGGAGGCTTGAAGGCCTGTATCATGCAACCGAAAGACCAAAAATCTTGTTTAAGCACACGGTCTCCCTTCTCGTTTATGTAGTCTTCAATATCAATTATAGTGCTAGGATTTCTCGATTGAATGGTTTCTAGAAGAGATGGCACATGATGATGTGAGTCCTTGTACGTACCGAACCTCTTTTCCAAGGCCAAGTGTTTAGCTCTCCAAGCCATGTCATAGGAAATCTCATACCCAAATCTATTCTGAATAGCAAGCATTATCTGAAAAGAAGACATGCCAACTTTTTCAACAACCTCACTGTACATTTCATTTGCAACGAAAGTCGCCGTCATGTTCCTAAGCTTGTTCAGCGAAGATTGCAGCAAGCAAGTGTGTGGTTCGACAATAGTGGCTATGAAGTTGCTCTCGGTATGTGGCATATGACCATGAACACGCCAAGTACAACCCGGGGTGACACACTTAACGTCCCACATCGTGGGGTTAGAAATGACGACCATAAACTACCTCTTTTCAGAAAAAGCCCATCGCCGAACAACGTGTTGCAGATGAACCTTGTCATGAAACATCTGCCCTTGTCTGACCTCAATCCTTGAGTTCTCCCACGAAGAAGGATGGCCATCATCGACCGTCATGGCATCAGGTGCTATGTGAACCTAGTCCTCAAGGATGTCAGTCTCATCGTCAAACCTCCTGCCAGCAAATTCATCCACGAAGGCGACGTGCTCTACATCGTCAGCCTCCATCTTTTCGACGATTCTTTCATCCTCCTCACCCAGGTCAGCTTCCATGGACGGACCATACTCTTCCACTTCTCCACCCTCTGTTGTGTTCTCAAGCGCTTGATGATCGTAAACAACAGGAGTGCGCTCAACAATTGCCGACTCTAAGTTCTCCTCTGCTACACTTGTGTTGCTACTCTCACCCTGCATGGCACCATCCAAGAACTCAACAAGCATGATGTTGGCATAACGACACTCCAAAGCCTTAGACACAAGGGCCTCGTATAGCTTCCACCTCCATCCATTCTCTCGCTTTTAGGCACCACCATACTAATCCCGAAATGGTCTTTGGTGGGTGGAACACCTAAGTGCTCGTGTAGCCAGGGCTAAAACTTGTTTCAGCTATAATCTGGTGGCGAATTAAGTTCTATGTCAAACAAGCTGAAATCGGTAAGGTCTTCCCTCTTTGTCTCCATATCTAATTTCACCGCGTTCAGTAGTAAATTCTGAAATGGACTAAATCGGTCGATATTCCTGTTCGCATCGTGCAAAATTGAGGTACCCTAAAACTAACCCTAATCTACAACTACAACCAAAACTAATAACTAATCTAAAACTAACCCTAAAACTAGAAAAAACCTAATAACTAACCCTACCCTAGAAGAAAAACTAATAACTAAACTAACTAACCCAAAACAGAAAAATAATAATAACTAACTCTAAAAGTTAACCTAACTCTAAAACTAAAAGTACTCCTAAAACTAAATCTAGCTAATAAACTAAACTAACAAAACCTAACTAAACTAACTAAAAAAAGAAAAAAAAAGCGTACCTGAGTTCTTGCCTCCAGGGGGGCCACGGGCGGCGTGTGTGTGTGTGGGGAGTGCGGGCCACAGGGCCGGCTGAGGCGGCAAGCCCTCCTTGATTCAGTGGCCGTGGCAAGAAGCTAAAGCGCCCCAAGCGGCGGAGGAGAAGCGGCGGGCGACGACGCGCCGGTGAGCGAGAGAGAAAGAGCTAGTGAGAGAGAGAACGCGATGGAGAAGATGACCGGTAGATATTTTAGGGCATGTCGGCTATCCGAAGGCCGACAGGGTCCTATCGGCTAACCGGGTGCCGACATGCCTATCGGGTCGATATGGGTCCACCGAGCTGTCATGTGTGGTAAGGTCGGGTACCTAGTCGGCTACTGGGCCGCCGATAGGGTCCTGTCAGCCCAAGGTTGGGTACCTAGTCGGCTACTGGGCCGCCGACAGGATCCTGTCGGCCCACCAATAACCAGAGGCCAACAATATACTATATTTACAAATCTTACTATCCAAATGCTAGATTTGCAATTAATCATTAAAAAATATTATTTAAAAAAAAATTGTGGAGCGGCGTCGTATGCTCCAGGAAGCATCCGGGGCGTGTCACGGCGCTAGACCTTGTGGCGGACACGGCCTGTCTGGCTCCATCTCCGCCTCCATTGGCAACCTGACTTCGCTTACGGAACTCAATCTCTCCGGCCTCACCTGTTGCCTCCTCTACTCTATGCCGTCGTCTCCAATGAGTCACAGACTCGAGGTCCTTGATCTGGGCAACAACTGGCTGCGCGACAGGATTCCGGACGCGGTCACGAACTGTTCGAACCTGCGTATACTCGCCTTCGTCGCAATCTTATATATTTGGTGAAATTCATCCAAAGCTGGGCCTCCTCTCGAACCTCTTGTTCTTGCGGCTTTTCCAGAACAACGTCTCAGGAACCATGCATCCCGCCGGCCATCAGCAACAGCACTCGTACACAGAGGATCAGTTTGTCACTTAATCAGCTCAGCTCACAGGAGGCATTCCGGACGAGCTGGGCAAACTGTCAAATTTGCGGATACTGATGGTCGATAGAAATTTACTGTCGGGTGGTATACCGCAGTCACTCTTTAATGTGTCATCTCTACAGTATCTATACCTCTATTAAAAATCTTACTAACTTGAGGTGCTGGTTGCCTGGTTCTAGCAGAGAATGCATTTAGGCCTTCTTTGGATGTAATCAGATTCGTATCAATCCACATGTGTTGGGGTGGATTGGAGTGGAACTTAAACTAAATTTCATCCCAATTCACTTCAACACATGTGGATTAAGGTGAATCCAACAACATCCAAGCAAGACCTTAGCAGTGACATAAGCAATTTGGGAAATCCATCTACAGTTTAGGAGGATGGTTCACCAGAAATTATTGTATGACACTTGATCTTATGGATGGACGGAAATTTCAAGCTCCTTACCTGAATGCTCAAAGTCAATTGACACAAATGAATCAGTGTCTGACTAGAGAACATGACTGCTTTTCTGGACAATGGACCAGGAGAACGAACGAGGAATGCTCAAAGTCAATTGACACAAATGAATCACATCCTTGATGTCAGATAGCAAGGTCGCCTGATGTTTGGGTCTTCCACGAGAAGACTGAACACTAATCATCTTCATATATTAACCATCAGGCAACAATGTTATTCACTACTATCTGTCTATCTTGTTCTACTAAATTTATCCAAGTCATGATTTGCATACAACAATAGTATCATGAAATGCACTTCAATATATTGACCAAAATGAACAGACAATAAATGTATCTCTTGTTCACAAACAAGAAACAATACACGCAACTGAAACTTAAATAACTACCAAATTATAAACACTTTTGACTGATAGGAGGCGAGGCTGAAAACCCATTCTTCTAGTATCCTATTTCTGAGCCACCGCTGTCCCCGAGGTGATTGCTATGTATATATGCCAGAATTGGATGGATGGCCATTGTCTTCAGATGAAAGAAAACAACTTGAAGTATACAATCAGGTAGAGGGAAAGAGAGAACACCGCACAAATATGCTGCCAGAATAGAAGGGCGGATGCTTCCTTAACACCATACCCTCTGAGACTGGCAATTGCTCCAAGCAGGATAGCACTTGGCGTGGAGTACTGGAGGGAAAGCACAAAGCGGTACATATGGTTTTGCTCAACGAGTAGATGCAACTTGTCGGCTAGGGTCACAACACCAATGCCAATGCATGGGAGAACCAAAAGCCTGGCCACAATTATACCGATGATAGTCCTCATGCCCAAGGCATTATCTTTTGGGCCTTCCGCAAGCATGCCTCCTAGAATTAACATCACTGATGGAACCACAGCAGCAGCTAGGATTTCCAAACTGTCGGTGAAGAATGAGAGTGGTGCATCAGCCCCAAACACAAAATCTTTCAAGACAGGAACCATGCCAATGATGATGGCAAGTAAAGAGGCGATTGTCGGTGGCTGAAGGACGTGCTGAATTGGAGTCTTCTCAGCTACAACCCTGATCTTCCTGACCACTCTTGGCTCTGCCAAACATCTGAGCGACTTAGGACTGCTAGGTCCAGCACCAGAATTTCCTTCTTCAGTAAAATCAATATCAGGAAAAGTATTCTGTGAGGAACCTGAGATGCTCATGAAAACTCTTGCAATGAATGGTGTCTTTGAATGCTCAGTTTCTTTGTCAACCATCCCTGGCCACTCCGCCTCATGAAGAAGAGACCTACTGTAGTTGCTGATCTGCTCGGGTTCTTCCTGTATCTCATTCCCCTCCCCAACAATCTCATAGAACTGCATCGGTGGCTCCATCATGTGGTAGACCAAAGTGTAGACAAGAATAACCGCAACCCACTGTGCGAACGAGACATAAGCGATACCCATGGTGTCGCATCCAGGACCGAAGGGATGATCATTGGTATGGCAGACCGACCCGATGATCGCAATCGGGAGGTTCCCCGTGTTGCCAAACCCGGTCATGATCACCGTGAACCGGAACAGGTGCGGCGGTGGGCGGCAGATCAGGGCCACGATGTACCCAAGAACGCACCCGATGGCAGTGCTGATGAGGACGTTAACAGGGATGAACCACCAGTGCAGGACGTTGTCTATGGTGACCGACTTGCCGAGGTGGACGAAGATGAGGCAGGGGAGGAAGAGCGCGAAGACGAGCTTGCTCAGCAGCTTGAAGGTGGCCCTGGGCACGACCTGGACCCGCGGGTTGGCGAGGAGCAGGCCGATGACCGTCAGGCACAGCAGCTTCATCAGCGGCACCACGGCCGACACCCAGTCGTCATGGACGGTCACCTGCGGGTCCATTGACCAGAGCATTGCCGCTGCTAAAGCTTCTCGCCTTTCTCTGACTTGATTTGAGTCCTCAAAACAGCCCTCTTCCAAACTCTGAAAAATACTCCCACTTTTTGGTTGTACAACTTTATGTTTTCTTGCGCAGATACAGTGCCCAATCAGATGCAAAAGGCCGGTATATCTGCATAGAAAAATCAATGGAGAAGATTCAGCAACGGAGGAAAAACTACAAAATTGTATTATACAGGATTAATAGCAAAAATTCTAGCTTGGACCCGGTGAGGATCTTGCAAAGTACTCGGTAATTGGTACTTGACTCGTGTTCTAAACTGCCTACAACTCTCGAATTTCAGGTCTTGGCGAAGATTCAGGCGACCGATCAGCAAGAAAATCAGAAATAGCAAAAAGATCGCCGCAACGGAACCAAACCTTGCAAGATTCACGGCAATACTTACATCTGGGAATGGAGGGACCGGGGGAGGCGCTGTGCTATCCCTCTCCGCGACGCGATGCGCCAAGGCAGGCAGGCAGGAGCCACAACGACGAAGAGATAAGGAACTCAGAAAAGAGGGGAGAGTGGCGGCGTGAAAGGAATCCAGATTTACTGAGACAAGGGCACGGGGCCCAGAAGGAAGGGACCCAGGCAGAGGCGTGATGTGATCTGACGATTTTTTTTTTTATTTTCCTCTCGAAGGCACGTGAATTCGGGGGCTGATGGGGACAACAGCATCCGCATGTGGCCTTGATCAGGATCAGATCGGTGATCCCATGCTACTTTGCCAAAATGATTGAGGCTACGGTTGGATCTCAGAATTGGGGAGGCGAATAGAACTGGATTAGCAGTTCAAATGCAAGGAGAATTTAACTTCTGCTCAAAATTCAGGGCTTGAATTCTAGCTCATAAAAAAAGGACCCAAGGCCCCGAATTTTTTTTTGACCCATAGTGTCTTTTATTAATGCAATAACTTGGGGATAATCTACCCATCACACCTTGTTCGTTTGATCCATAAACCATAAAGATTAAGAGAGATTGGAGATGATTGAGAAGGATTTTGACTTGTAGGGAACTTAATCCTCTCAATCCCCCTAATTCCCTTAGTTTAAGGATGAAACAAACAAGACCTGAGGGGGTTAAGGAATTTGGAGGGGACAAGAAACCTTCCCCACCTAGATCACTTTTTTTTCCGAGAACATGCTAAGCACGTGTTTCATTAAGTGAAAATTAGAAGTTTACAAGAAGGCAGTGCAAGATGGCGAGGTGCCAGCGCACTAGCCTTAAACCGGGCGCTAGGTGAGTATTTCCAAGTGTTTTCTAAATTTTTCTCCTTAAAACTCCATGTTTCCCAACTCCTAAAAATATATTAGGAGAAGAAAAGAAGACCATCTCCAATAATTTCTAATATTTCAATGCTCAATAATCAAATTTGGGTTCCACTCAGCTTTTTTTGCATTCTTTTTTTTTCGTGCGTACCTCTTCGTCCCCGTGCATACGTACGCCGCCGCCACCATCTTCCTTCGCTTTGCCCTAGCTCTGCTCGTCCCAGCCGGCGCCCTGCTCCTCCTAGCCGGCCATGGTCTCCTCCCAGCACTTGCAGTGGTTCAGTACCACGCATGCATACAGTACCATGCAGCAGCTAGGCATCAGCAGGTTGCCGGCCATTAAGTAGCAGCAGCAGGTAGCCATCAGCTTGCAGCCGGCCATTAAGTATTTCCCAAGTGCGTAACTTTGATGTATACAGGGATCGATATAGGATACTACTATAGATCGATTAGATAGATGGATGGATGTTGATGCAACCCTGATATCAAATGGGCGGCTGGCCGGCGGCGGGGCGATCGAACAAGAAAGCAAGCACGACACCACCTCACAGCCTACGACGGCGACGGCCGGCACGAAGCCAAGGTGGTGGCGGCGGCGCAGCAAGCCCACGTCCGCGGCGGCGTCGATCCTCTTCTTGGTGGCGAGCGATGGAGCGGCGAGTCCCTGGTGGCGAGCGATGGAGGTACGTAGCTCGATGCATGCTGCGATCGATGATCGATCTACCTCACACAGATGCAGTAGATGTGCTTATTTACAGCAGTGCTATACTAATCGCTAGCAATGACGTGATGATGTGCGGCTCGATCAGTAGCCCCCGCACGGGCTGCTGCTGTTGCTTGTTGGACATGTCCGGGAGCTCGCCGCCGCCTTCCAGGAGCTGTACCAGGCTCGTCGCGCCGTGGTGCAGCGGCCCGTAATGCGCGAAGCCGGATAGCAGGAACGGCGAGGAGGCGGCGAGGCCGAGGTGGTCCTCGTGGCAAAATACGGCGCGGGAAGAAGGACGACGCGCGGAAAAGGCGTCTCCGCGCGTGGCTTCGTCCGCGTAAAGTTGAATTTCAAGTCCTAAAATATTAAGAGTTGTCGGAGAGGAGTTTTTCTCCATCTTTCAAATAAACAAGGATTAAAAGATGTTTAGGAACTCGGACATGCTCTTATACAGACAACAGTTTTGCGACCAGCGGAAACAAGGGACCTCGTCGATGATTCTTATCACCACGCGCTAAGAACGGCGACATTGCCTGGAAGCCCGCCCCCATCCATGCTGCGGCCTCGTCGATGATTCGCTGGACGAGCTGCGGTGGAGATAGACGATCACCCTGGAAAGTCCTGCGATTGCGCTCCTTCCAGACCTCCCACGCGACGAGCAGAACCATGGAGTCGAAACCCCGTCTGAATTGGCTCGGTACCTCCAGGCGGGTTCGCAGCCACCAGTCCACAAGGACCGCATCGGATCCCGGTGCGAGGTTCTGTAACCCTGCGAGACGCAACAGCCGGAACCAGACCTCTCGGCTGAAGACACAAGAGGCGAGGAGATGGTCTGAGCTCTCGTCAGCCTGGTCGCACAGCGCGCAGTTTGCCTGAACCTGAAGGCCATGGCGGTGCCTTCGCTCTGCTGTCCACAGCCTGCCATGGAGAGCGAGCCAGAAGAAAAATTTGACCTTGGGTGGAACGGCTGCTCCCCATACCTCTTTGGCACCCCTCAATGATGTCATGCCAATGAAGAACGAGCGGTATGCCGAGGAAGCCGAGTACTCTCCGTTCGCCGTCCAACGCCAGACAAAGCGGTCTGCCTCAAGCTGGTTCAACTGGATGCCTTCCACCGCCTCCCAAACTCGTACGTAGTCACAGAGGACCGGGGCGGTGGGCGCGCCCGTGATGTCCCTCTCCCAGCGACGGTTATGCAAGCATTCCTGCTCGGTGGCTTGTCGACGGTGGCGGCTGATAGTCCGGTACAGATGTGGGGGCAAAGTTGCAGATCGCCCCTTGCGGCAGCCAGCAGTCCGTCCAGAAGCGTGTATTGGCGCCATCACCCAGCCGAACGTAGACGGACGCCCGGAACATGGCAGCGATGATGGGCTCCGGCTTCGACGGTAAACGGGTCCATGCTGCGTCGGGGCACGTTCACGAGAGCCACTCCCAGCGTAGTCTAAGGGCGAAGCCCATGACGCGCAAGTCCGGCACACCGAGGCCACCAAGGTCCTTGGGAGAGCAAGCGATGCGCCAAGCCACACGGCATTTCCCTCCTGTCGTCTTATCAGTGCCGGTCCAGAGGAAAGCGCGGCGAAGTCAATCTGCTGGAGCGTCCAAGCAGAGAGGCAACAGCAGATGGAGACATGGACTGGAATGGCGGACAGGGTCGACTTCGTCAGTGTTAACCTGCCGGCGTTGTTGAGGAGACCGGCTTTCCAAGTTGGGATGCGACTAGGGACGGCGTCCACTAGACGCTGCTCCTCCGAACGCCCTAGCCTGCTGAGGGACAGAGGCGCGCCCAGGTACCTGCAGGGGAACGGCGCGACCTGGCAGGGAAACACAAGCTGCACTGCTGCGATCTCCTCGTCAGTGCACCGGATGGGGGTGATCAGACACTTGTCCACATTGGTATTGAGGCCTGAGGCCCCCGCGAATAGCTCCAGGAGTTGTCGAATGCAGATGAAGTCTTCCGGGTGTGGCCTGAGGAAAATGACGAGGTCATCAGCGTATATCGACGCCCGGTATTTGATAGCATTGCCAGGCAGCGGAGTGAGCATATGCTGTGCGTCCGCTTCAGCGATCAGCGCGTTGAGGACCTCCATTATGATGACGAACAGTAGCGGCGACAGAGGGCGACAGAGGGTCTCCTTTATATTTGGCCATTTGGCCCGAGCACTATGGGCCGGCCCAGGCACGGCACTGAGAAGCACGGCCCAGGCACAGCCCGACTCGGCTCGCTTCGTGCCCGTGCCTGGTACGGCCCGGTCGTAGTGCCGTGCCTGGCCCGCCATGTCGGCCCGCAGTGCCGGCCTAGGCACGACACGAATAATGGGCCGGCACGACATGTCCCGTTTATTCTCCACCGTTGATGAGCAGCAGATGAACCAGAGCCGTTGGATACCAGTATATAAGCATCCCTCCCTCACCTAAACCCTAACTTCCTCCTCTCTCTCTCTTCCCCCACTCATTTCCACAGCAGCGCCTCCCCTCCGCAAGCAGCAGCCGCCGGCTCCCTCCCCAAGCAGCAGCCGTCGGGGCTCCATCTCTGGCTCTCTCGATCTCTCCCGTGGCCGCCGCCGGGGCGCGGCCGCAACTCCTCCCCTCCCCAACAGGCCAGCAGCAGCCGCCGGCCCCTCCCACTCTAGCTCTCTCCCGTGGCCGCCAGCGGGGGGCCGCCGCCGCCGCGGCGGCTCCTCCCCTCCCCATCCCCATCCCCAACAGGTCAGCAACAGCCACCGGCCCCTCCCTCTCTAGCTCTCTCCCGTGGCCGCGGTGGAGCGACTTCACTGGCACGGTGTGGCGGAGCGTCCTCTCTCCCTCGCGGCGCCCAGATCCATGGCATGGCATGGCGCGGCCTCTCCCTCGCCGGTGCTTAGATCCACGGCGGCGGCGGGCGGATTCGGCGGCCATGGTCCAGATCCGGCCACCTCTTCCCGGATCCGGCCTTCTCTGCGACATCGAGTGTGGCGGCGGCGCGGCCCCGGCGAGGGCGAGCTCAGGCCGCGACGCGTCCCCACGCCGGCGGGCGAGCACAGGCGACGGCGTGGGCACGTCAGGCTGCCGTGCTCGACAGCACGGCACGGCACGGTTCACCGCCGATAGGGCCGTGCCTGGGCCAAGGTCTCGGCACGGCGGCACTGTTAGGCACGGCACGGTTAAGCCACTGTGCCGCATAGTGCCGTGCCTAGCCGTGCCGTGACTGACCGTGCTCGTGCCAGTGCCGTGCCGTGCGGCCCGGTTGGCCATCTATAGTCTCCTTGCCGTAGGCCCCGCGCATGGCAAATGCGCCTTCCAGGCCTTCCATTGATGGCTACCTTGGTGCTTGCAGTAGACAGGATGATCGAAATCCAGTCACGCCACCGTTGCGGGAAGCCAACACGCTGGAGAACCTCGAGCAGGAATGGCCAAGCGACAGAATCGAAGGCCTTTGCGAGATCAACCTTGAGGAGCATGGACGGGCAGCGCCTAGCGTTCAGCCAGCGGCATGCCAACTGCACCGATCTGAAGTTCGTGGATCCTGCGCCCCTTGATGAAGGCCATTTGGTTGTTCCTGACGAGATCCTTCATCCTTGGAGCCAGCCGCATAGCCAGGCCCTTGGAGAATAATTTCCCGATGCTGTGTATCAAGCTAATCGGTCTGTAATCACGTAGCCCTGACGGAGCCTCGTTCTTCCTTAGCAGAACCATGTCAGCTTCATTCAAGAGACGAAAGCTCCGTGAGTCCAGGCGCCACAGAGAATGGAAGACCTCCAGAATGTCCGTTTTGAGCACTTCCCAGGCGGCCTTGTAGAAGCACCCGTTAAAACCGTCGGGCCCCGGCGCACGGTCAGACGGCGTTTCTCGGACGATCCTGGTGACCTCGTCCGTCGAGAACGCAGCGATCTGATCACTGAGATCCAGTGATGGCAGGCTTAGCCGATTGAGATCAATTCGGTGACTGCGACTGAAGCTTTTGCCGAGGATCTCGTTGTAGTACGAGAACACCAGGTCCGCTTTGGCTTCCTCAGCGCTGAACGTGACTCCATTGTGCGACAGGGTCGGCAGCTGGTTTTTGCGTCGCCGGTGACAAGCTTGTAGATGGAAGAAACGTGTGTTGGCGTCTCCTTCCTCCAGGAAACGGTTGCGTGCTCGTTGCCCGGCGATGGTCCGAGCTAGGGACGATAGGCCGAGAATGTTTGCCTTCAGGTCGCGTCGTAGCTCGAGTTCCTCGGTGGACAGTGCACGCGACTCTTGCGCCACCTCCAGCTCGTAGATGATAACACGGGTGGCGGCCAACTGGAGTCGGACGCTGCCGATGTTGCCCGCGCTCCAGCTCTTGAGCGCCCTGGCGACGGAGCGCAACTTGCAGTCCACGCGGCGGCAAGCATCCACATCAAGTAGTGGCCGGGACCATTCGAACTGCACGACATCGATAAAACCATCGAACTTCACCCAGATGAGTTCAAACCGGAAGCGTGGTCTCGCCCTAGGCTCGGTGTTGAGCAGAAGGAGGAGTGGCGCATGGTCAGAACAGTCGGACGAGATCGCACGGAATGCGTGTGTTGGGTATTGTTCTAGCCACTGGACGGACGCGAACGCCCGATCGATCCGTTCGAGGGTGGGGTTGTCACGTTCGCTGCTCCAGGTGTACAGGCGACCCAGAAGCTGTAGCTCGGCGAGGCCAAGGTCGTCAATGGTTTTCCTGAAGCGGCGCATCATGCCGCGGTGCAACCTGCCGGGAAATAAATTGTGTGAGCGCTGGACGCACCCCACCGCCTGTGCGCCCCTCCACTCGATGCTGGACACGTGGCAGAGGAAGGGATCAAACGCTCCTAGAATTTTTAGGATCAGAGCCAGAGCAACTGACCACTACCAATGCTGAGACATGCGTGGAGATTTTTTACAACCAAAGGCCTCGTTTAGTTTGCAAGTTTTTTCACTCTCTCTCCATCACATCAAATCTTTGGACACATGCATGGAGTATTAAATGTAGATAAAAAAATAACTAATTACACAGTTTGATTGTAAATTACGAGACGAATCTTTTGAGCCTAGTTAGGCCATGATTGGATAATAATTGTCAAATACAAACGAAAGTGCTACAGTGTATTCCTAACCCCAATCTAAACAAGAAAGCCAAGCTGCTGGGCGTTTGATTGTTTTCTGTGCCACGTGTCCAGCACGAGTGGAGGGGTGCACAGGCCCTGGGATGCGCCCATCGCTCACACAATTAATTTCCAACCTGCCGTTGTTCTTATCCCGGGCGTGTAGGATGAGGTTGAAGTCTCCGCAGACAACCCAAGCGCCCGCACAAGTATTTTGCAGATCAAGCAACTCCTGCAGCAAAAGCGGCTTCAAGTGCGACGTAGTCGGTCCATAGACCGAAGTTAGCCACCACCCCTGTATTGGGCGAAGCCTGACGGTGGCCAAGAATTGGCGGAGACATGGCTGTGAGGAAACCCAGCAGTCACGACGCCATGCAATGATCACCCCACCCGATGCCCCGACCGAAGGCAAACACAAATAATCGAAATCAGGTCCTGTTAATTCCAAAGACATGGGTACAGACACATGATGGATCTTAAAGTACTTCTAAACATAGATCAGTAGGTAATACTTAGCTTAGATAGAAGACTTGGGTCGTCAAGTGCAATCGCGGCCATGGCGCCGTCAACATGGTGGCCGCAAAGGAGTAGAGGTAGTCGTCAACGCGCCCGTCAGGTCGTCGAAGGTAGCAGCAGCACAAGCGTGGTGCTGTGGCGGCGGTGAAGGCGATGGAGCTTCCCGTCGCTTACAGCGCCCCTCTCGATTGGTCTAGGGTTAGGAACTTCGGTGGAGCATTGGCGGCTACAGTGAACTCATGTCTTGTGTCCCAGCCCCCACTGTCCTTTTATGGCGCTGCGCAACGGGGGCCCATCAGCCAGTAGAAAGGCTGAGCGCCCCTGATCAGGGCGCGAATCAAGGGATGGTCAATTGACGGAGATCAACCTAACATTCTTCCCCTGATCTCACCTTATGACTTAAACTTAACTTCATTTTCCTATTTACCATTCCATCACAGATCAGTGCATAGAGCGTGCCTTATCGTCACGGTCAGTTGCCATTAGATTTAACAGCTATAATGCATCTCTCTGTTTTGAAACAGATACTCAACTATGCCCCTAACATCTAAAAATCATAGGCTTTCCCATAAACTCATGTCGACTGTGTGTTCTCTGAGCGCACTGGGTGGTAAGCATTTGGTAAGCGGATCCGCAAGTACTTATTCGGTACTTATGTGCTCAATGCTTTCAAAATGATTCTGAATTTTCTCATTTACAACATATAACTTAGTGTCAATGTATTTGATAGCACACTTGACCTGTTGTCTTAAGAGTTAACTACTTTAAATGGTTATTGTTGTTGACTACCATTGTTAAATTCGGATACTAATTCCCTTAACCTCCTTTTGCCGGTTTCTTAAGCCTCATGTCAAGCTATACTATGGTAGGCATCACTGATGACACCACGACTTTTTTTTGAGTTTTTTCACAATAATACTCCAACTGCGAGTATTAGCAACTACTATAGATTTCACTACACATCTCGCCAAGACTTAATATTTGTACCCTCAACTATTTGAGAGTACTTATTCTTTCTTACTCAGCATAAGACCTATGATACTTTGCAAAATTACAAGACATTCTCAACTCCATTCCAATGATCTATATCTGGACTGGACCTCTGCCAAAATATCCCGGATACGTAAACTATGTCAGGGTAAGTTCTTACTTGTACTTATACACTCATCAAGCTTCCAACAGCTGAAGCATATGGAACCATGTTCATTTGATCGATCTCATACCGGTTCCTGGAACACTTAAAGTTCCCAAATCTATTACCCTTGACTATAAGAGCAGGCTTAGGTTTACTCGCATGCATACTTTATTTCTTTAGAATATTTTGCAAGTATGTCTTTGCGATAGTCCTAATATCCCCTTTTCTTCTATCTCGGTGAATTTCGATTCCTTGAACCAATGACGCTTCACCAAGATCATTCACATTGAAACTTGAGGACAAAACTTCTTCTTCTTCAATGACAGATTAACATCACTACTAGTGAGTAGAATGTCATCTATTCACATGATGTGGAAAATGAATTTTCTATTCTTGAACTTCGCATAAACGCTATTGTCCTTCTCATTTTCTTTAAAACCCAAACTTTCTTATCATTTCATCAACTTCAAATACTACTATCTAGAGACTTACTTTTAACTCATAAATGGATTTCTACCGGCGGCATCCCATACATTCTTTTTCTTCCATGACAAAACCTTTGGGTTATGCCATGTTAACGTTTTCATATAAATCCCCGTTGAGGAATGTCGTCTTTACATCCATCTGATGTAACTCTAAATTGTAATATGCCAATAACACCATTTTGATTCTAAAGAATCCTTGCATGAGTCTAGAGGGAAAACTCTCATTGTAATCTATTCATCCTCTTTGCGTAAAACCTTTTGCTACAAGTCATGCTTTATATCTTTCTACATTCCCTTTGGAGTCATATTTTGTCTTGTAGACCCATTTACAGCCTACTGTTTTTGGCTCTATTAGGAATTTCATCTAAGTCCCAAACATCGTTGGTATTCATCGAATTCATTTCAACTTCTATAGCTTCTTGCCATTTAAACGAGTAAATGCTTCTCATGGCTTCTTCAAATAAGGTGGGATCACCCTCTATTTAATTTTTTTTACGAACATAGACTTCATAGTCATCAGAAAAATTGGTTTACTAATTCTTTGAGACCTTCTGGGGGACTCAGCTACTGGCACTTTCATATGGGGCTGTTGTTGCTCTTCATTGCCAAGAGGCAATTGATTCTATAGGCTCCTGTATTACAAGATCCTTGTTTACATTATTCATCTTCTTCGAAGAGCTAACAACATGTGTTGTATTAGTCATACAACATCAATAGGTATTGAGAAACTTGTTGCTCCTGAGTCACTAGAGTGGGCACGCAGTCCCTCTTCTCTTCAAGTCTTAGGTCTCTACATACCTATACATACCATGCTCCCCCATATCTTCCTATCTTTTCTAAAGATAGTGTATCTTCAAATATCTTATTTTGGGTTTAATATGTTAAAACCTCATATGGCGCTTTAAGCACCACCTTAACATCTTTGAGGTTGACTACGCTATCTTTCTGTCAGAACTTTAAAAGGTCCAGGAATTTAACTATTTCTCTGCTTAGGGGTATCATTGTTGTGACCGTTGTACTCCTCCAACGGTCGTATTCATCTTAATTAATCTTTATCTCACTCTTAATAAAGAGTATCTTTCTTAATTGATCTTTATCTCACTCTTAATGAAGAGTATTTTTCTTAATTGATCTTAATATTCTCCCCCTCGAAATATGGCATGAACTTTACTGCCATAATTTTGAGAACTATTTAGAAAGCCTATAAACAAGGAGACACTTATAACTTACTTCATTCACATGATTATGTCATATAAATAAAGTTATTTCTTCATCCGTTTAGGAGTACACTTTTCTTATTTCACTTCAAGAACTCAACAAGGTCTTTCATTAGCAGTGTCGGGGACCAATACTAAGGTACCCGAAAAGGAGGAGCTAATGATTATCAACATTGATTCATCCGAGCAGTCAAGAGCGTGACTACAGCTCCAGCTGACCCTCGAGCGCGCAAGCTCCGCCTCGCCCGACCTCTGGGGGAGGGCTCCACCTTGCCCGACCCCGAGGCCATGGGCTCTGCCTCGCCCGACCCCAAGGCCACGAGCTTCGCCTTGCCCAATCCTTGGGTCCACACTCTGATGTAAATTATTAAATAAACTGTTGTAATACTGCAATGACTCTGTAATGGATCCTGGTTGGAAGAAATTGTGGATGATTCGGGTTTCCTGAGGACACCCGACAGGCTTCTTAAGTTACCGGGAACATGTGCATAGTCGTCAAAGGTCAATGGACAGTGACAGATGCATGTGGGCCCTATAATTTAGGAGGTTCTGCCACACCGGCACCAAGAGCTCGAGGAAGCGCGACTCTAGCTCGAGCAGGAACGTGTGGAGCTCGAGCGAGAGATCGAGCGCCACGGAGATGATGGGCGTGCGCGCGCCATGGCCCGCTGAAAGGTCCTAATAGCTAGAGGGGGGTGAATAGCCTATTATACATTTTCTACAACAACACTTAACAAACCAGTGAGACAATTATGAGGCGAAGCAAGTGTTGCGCTAGTCTACTAAAAATGCAAGCCACTTACCACAATTCTAGTTTCTATAGTTTCTTTTCACACAATGGCTATATCACTATACTAAGTTAGTGTGCTCTCAAAGACAAACTAAAGAGCCACACTAATTAAACTAACAAGCTCTCACAACTAGCTACACTAAAGAGCTTGATAACTAGTTTGCGGTAATATAAAGAGAGAGAGTAAGGTGGTTATACCGCCGTGTCGAGTAATGAACCAATCAATCACAAGAATCAATATCAATGAAGACCAATCACCTCGGAATCAAATGACGACATAATGATTTTTTACCGAGGTTCACTTGCTTGTCGGCAAGCTAGTCCTCGTTGTGGCGATTCACTCACTTGGAGGTTCACGTGCTAATTGGCATCACACGCTAAACCCTCAATAAGGTGCCGCACAACCAACATAAGATGAGGATCACACAAGACACGGGCAATTCACTAGAGTACCTTTTGGCTCTCCACCGGGGAAAGGTCAAGAACCCCTCACAATCACCACAATCGGAGCCGGAGACAATCACCAACCTCCGCTCGATGATCCTCGCTGCTCCAAGCCGTCTAGGTGGCAGCAACCACCAAGAGTAACAAGCGAATCCAGTAGCGAAACACGAACACCAAGTGCCTCTAGATGCAAACACTCAAGTAATGCACTTGGATTCACTCCCATTCTTACAAAGATGATGAATCAATGATGGAGATGGGTGGGAGGGCTTTGGCTAAGCTCATGAAATTGCTATGTCAATGCAAATGGCCAAGAGGGTGAGCTAGAGCCAGCCATGGGGCTTAAATAGAAGCCCACATGAAATAGAGCCATTGTACCCCTTCACTGGGCACTGCTCGAGGTGACCGAATGCTCCGGTCAGATCGACCAAACGCACCCTGTCAGCGTCCAGTCAACGGATGGCTGCCATGTCATCCCTCTCTTCAAATATTGAGTGCTTGATCCCAACAGTCAAGTGATGACCGAACGCAGCACAGTGCCACGACCGGACGTAGGACCCCAACATCCGGTCACTTCCAGTAAGATTCTAGCTGCGACCGGACGTGTTAGTTGGATCACAACCCTGACGTAGGACCCTAGTGTCCGGTCACTTCCAGTAAGCATCCACTCGCGACCGGACGCATCCAGTCATGCCTGACCAGACTCACCCAGCGTCTGGTCACTCACTATCTCCTCTGTGCGGTGCCACATCAGCAGGACCGGACGCACCCCGCCAGCGTCCGGTCACGAAGTGACCCTACGTCTGGTCGAAGACCGACGCCAGCGTCTTCACTGCTTCCACTGATCGTACGCTCTGGTCCAGTTGAGACCAGCGTCCGGTGCACTCTGTGAAACCCTATCTTTTTTGTACAGGGTGCCGGTGGCACCGTCGGACACTCCACCGGTGAAGTTTCTAACCCTTGCTCAAATGTGCCAACCACCAAGTGTATCACCTTGTGCACATGTGTTAGCATATTTTCACAAATGTTTTCAAGGGTGTTAGCACTCCACTAGATCCTAAATGCATATGCAATGAGTTAGAGCATCTAGTGGCACTTTGATAACCGCATTTCGATACGAGTTTCACCCCTCTTAATAGTACGACTATCGATCCTAAATGTGATCACACTCACTAAGTGTCTCGATCACCAAAACAAAATAGCTCCTACTATTTATACCTTTGCCTTGAGCCTTTTGTTTTTTCTTTCTTCTTTTCAAGTCCAAGCACTTGATCATCACCATGGCATCACCATCATCATGTCATAATCTTCAATTACTCCAACACTTGGAATGTGCCACCTATCTCATAATCACTTGGATAAACTAGGTTAGCACTTAGGGTTTCATCAATTTACCAAAACCAAACTAGAGCTTTCACCCGCGACATGAACTGGAGGATCATCGAGGACGATGAAGTGCTCCCACACTTCGCCTGGGCAAGCCAGAACATCGCTGCTACGGCGGCCTTACTCCGGGGGCTTTCGGAGCCCACGACACCCGAGGATCGTCGGGCCCATCGTGAGATTTGCACGCTACTCAAGCGTGCAGCGACGCAGCAGGCCGAGAGCTCACTGTCCCGATGACGCGAGCTCAACGCCAGCTAGCGCACATCCTCAGAGTGACCCGACAAGGACGTGTCAGTTCACCAGGTGCCACAAGGTGGCATGCCGCGCACCATGGTCTCGGCGCATGAGCGTCTAAGCCGCCACCGTGACGCGCGCAACACCCTTGATGCCCGTAGGCGTGCTTGCGGCGATACAAGGGAGGGGGCTAGCCACGGCTACCACCCATGTCGTGGCGGGCGCTGCGACAGCGATGAGGACCGAAGCCCAAGCCCTAACCTCCTAGGACCTCAGGCTATCGGCCGACACATCCTCAACGCCGCCTTTCCACCGTGGTACCGACAGCCGACCAACATCCCGAAGTACTCCGGGGAAACGAACCCTAGACTATGGCTTGAGGATTATCAGCTTGCTTGCCAAGCCAGTGGAGCAGATAATGATGATTTTCATCATCTGCAACCTTCCATTGTTCCTGGCCGATTCGGCACGAACATGGTTGGAGCACCTTCCGCCCAACAGAATCCAAAGTTGGGCGGGCCTCAAAGAGATCTTCGTGGGGAACTTCTAGGGCACATATAAGCGTCTTAGGAACCCATGGGATCTCAAAAACTATCGATAGAAGGCCATGGAAACCCTTCGTGGGTACATCCGGTGCTTCTCCTGGCAGTGCAACGAGCTGCCTAACGCCGCCGACGCCGACGTCATTGGAGTTTTCCTATCTAGGACCACCTACGAGTCCCTGGTCCATAAGCTAGGACATAAGGGCCCGCGAACCACCAAGGAGCTCCTCGACATCGCCACCAACCATGCCTCGGGTGAGGAGGCGGTCGAAGTGATCTTCGACCGCCTCAAGGGCAAGGGGAAGCGGGACGAGGATGCCAGCGAAGGCGCCTCCAACCACCCTAGCAAGAAGAACAAACAGCAGCATGAGGGCTCGCTCGTGGCCACCACCGACCGCAAGGGAGTTAGAAGCCCATAGAAGGTACCCCGAACCACTTCGAGAAGCTGCTCGAAGGGCCATGCCCAAACCATGCCTTCCTCGTCAAGCATCTCTACAAGGACTGTGACCACATGAAGTGATTCTTGTCTGGAGGCTCCAACAAGGGGGAGCACAGGGGGGACCCCAAACCGTCCGCAGATGATGCCGAGAGGAATGACTGTGGCTTTCTGATGCTGGATGGCTGCCTCATGATCTTTGGAGGGTTGGCGGCCTATGACTCCAAGCGCCGCCAGAAGCATGCACTTAGCGAGGTCTATATGGCCAAGCCGGCCACACCTGCCTTCCTCTGATGGTCGGAGTCCGCCATTACCTTTGATCGGACCGACCACCCAAAGAGCGTCCTGCAACCGAGGAGATATCCACTCATGGTCAACCCAATCATCGACATGAAGTGGCTCACCAAGGTACTGATGGATGGAGGCAGCGGCCTCAACATCATGTACGCCAAAACACTCGACGCCATGGGCATCGACCGATCGTGCATCCGACCGACTGGAGCTCCTTTCTATGGCATCATGCCTAGAAAGCATGCAATGCCACTTGGGCAGATCAATCTGCCCATCACCTTTGGGGATCCATCCAATTATAGGATAGAGATCCTCACCTTCGAGGTGGTCGGGTTCCATGGAACCTACCATGCCATCCTGGGATGTCCATGCTACGTGAAGTTCATGGCCGTCCCCAACTACACCTACCTAAAGCTGAAGATGCCGGGACCATGCGGGGTCATCACCATCGGCACCTCCTTCTAGCGCGCCTATGATTGCGAGGTCGAGTGATGCGAAGACGTTGCGGCAATCGTCGCCTCCAAGGAGCTTGCCGCCATTAGGAAGGAGGTCACCGAAGAAGCACCTGACCCCAAGCGGTCAGCCGAGTCTTTTAAGCCTATGGAGGGCGCCAAGGAGGTCCTCATAGACCCCAGTGGCTCCAAAGGCAAAGTGGTGCGCATTAGCACCACGCTTTCCTCCAAATAGAAAAGCACGCACATCGACTTCCTTCGTGCTAACAGAGATATCTTTGCGTGGAAACCCTCGGACATGCCAGGCATTCCAAGAGAAGTCACCGAGCATGCCTTGAAGATTAGGCTAGGATCCAAGCCGGTGAAGCAGCGCCTACATCGCTTCGATGAGGGGAAGCGTAGGGCCATCGGCGAGGAAATTGCAAAGCTTTTGGCAGATGGGTTCATCAAGGAACTATACCACCCTGAGTGGTTAGCCAATCCTGTTCTTGTACGAAAGAAGAGTTGAAAATGGAGAATATGTGTTGACTACATGGGTCTCAACAAAGCGTGTCCAAAGGATCTGTTTCCTTTTCTACGCATAGACCAAGTAGTCGACTCAACCTCAGGGTGCGGAACCCTTTGCTTCCTTGATGCGTACTCTAGGTACCATCAAATCATGATGAAAGAGTCTGACTAGCTCGTGATATCTTTCATCACCCCATTCAGATCGTTCTGCTATGTTACAATGCCGTTCAGTCTGAAGATTGCTGGGGCTATGTACCAGCATTGTATGCTCAAATATTTCGGGGGCCTCATCGGGTGAACCTGAAAGCATCTAGGCCTCTAGTTGGGTTTTGGTGATTAATGACAATACGTGATTACTATGACTAACGTGTGTTTTGCAGAGGCAATCAAGTTAGGTCATGGTAATGGAAATCGATTGGGCAATCATGGTGGTCATGCCCCTACGATGGAAATCGTTTCGGTTTTCAAAGGATGGACGACAAGGTTAAGGATGGACTAGTTCTAAGTGTCGTTTGGTGTTGAAGAGACACTTAGAGTAGTTTAGGACTTTGTTTTTTCTTTGACCGTACTATTAAGGGGGTATGGATGGGTAGCTTGACCTAGGTGAGTCTAGTGAGTTAGGTGTGGTGCACACTTGTTAAAACTAGCACTAGGTAGCTCCAAAATAGCCCTTAGATCCAACAGAGCAAACTTCATTCACATATGATCGAGAGTTGGAAGTGAATGGAGGGTCAAATACTGACCGGACATTGGTTCTGGGTTGACCGGACGCTGGCGCAGAGTCCGGTCAGTTCATTTGACCAAGGTGAAATCATCTGGCATGACCAGACGTTGAGAGGTGAAGTGATCGGACGCTGAGGGCCAGCGTTCGGTCGACTCCAGTAAGGTTCCAGAGAGGGAAAATCACGATCGGACACGTCCGGTCTGTGCTGACCGGATGCTGGCCAGCGTCCGATCACACTTTAAACACTGGAGTTTGGGGTGAACTGATCGGAGCGTCTGATCAACATGACCGGAGCGTCCGGTCACGCCGAAGAGGCACATAACGGTTCGTTTTTCAGCCGGTGTTATAAATACCACCTCCACTTGTGTGTGGGGGTACTTTTGCTTATTCCAATAGCTGTGAAACACCTTAGAGAGTGCCAAGAAGAGCAAGTTCCTAGTGAGGTGATTGAGATTTGAGAATCCCAAAGAGAGCCCTCATTAGTGAGATCAAGAGTAGCAAAGTGTGCATCCACCCTTCGCATTAGGCTTGTCGTGGTCAAGTGAGAGTTCATGCTTGTTACTCTTGGTGATCGCCATCACCTAGATGGCTTGGTGGTGATTGGGAGCTTGGTGATCATCTGGAGAGTTTGTGAATGACCCAACTCAAGTTGTGAGCGGTTGTGGGTGATTCACCGCGACAGAGTGTCGAAGAATCAACTCGTAGAGAGCACTTGATCCTTGCGCGGATCAAGGGGGAGCTACACCCTTGCGCGGGTGCTCCAATGAGGACTAGTGGGGAGTGGCGACTCTCTAATATCTCGGCAAAACATCGCTGCGTTCCTCCTCCTCTCTTTACTTTGAGCATTTACTTTGAGCAATTCATTTCTTGTTATTTACATTCTTAGAATTACCATGCTAGAGTAGGATTGGAACATAGGTTGCAAGTCTTTTGTGTGGTAGAACAATTAGAAACACTTTCTAGGCACAAAGGGTTAATTGGGCTAACCATAGGATTTAATTATTGCAAAGAAATTTAGAATTAGCCTAATTCACCCCCCATCTTGGGCATCTTGATCCTTTCAATTGGTATCGGAGCCTCGTGCTCACATATTTAGGATTAACCGCCTAGTGAAAGATGTCTCACAGGGATGGACCTCCTCTTATCTTTGAGGGGGGTGATTTTCCATATTGGAAAATCCGCATGGAGGCGTATCTAGAAGCTCTAGATGTTGGAATACTTAGAGTCGTCTCACAAGGTTTCCCAAAACCTCGGGATACCACACACCCACAAGGCGATGAGTTGAATTACAAAAAATGGAATGCAAAGGCTAGAAACACCATATTTAGAGGCCTTTGTAAAGATGTGTTCAATCGGGTGAGGAACCACAAAGACGCCCATGCACTATGGTCGGACGTTTGTGCGCTCTATGAGGGAACAAAGAGTGAGCGTGAGGAACGCTATCATCTTGTCATGAAAAAGCTTAACTTTTTTGAAATGCTTCCTAAAGAATGTGCTAATGAAATGTATTCATGTTTGAATGTTCTTGTAGAGGAAGTCAATGGGCTTGGACTCACTCAAATGCAACCATCCGATGTTGTAAGAAAGATCTTGAGTGTCCTCTCCATTGACAAATATGGGCATATTGTGACCGTGCTACATCAAGGTGATCTTTCCACCGCTACACCGACACAAATCTTGGGAAAGATCAATGGTCATGAGATGTACATGCACATCACACCTCAAGATGGCTCATCCTCTACAAAGAAGAAAGAAAAAGATTTAGCATTCAAAGCTAGCCAAGAAAAGGGCAAAGCAAGGCTTGAGTATGGGAGCTCAAGTGATGATGAATTTGATGATGCAAGCCTTGCTCTCATGGTGAAGAAAACCGCCAAGATGCTAAAGAAGCTCAATAAGAGTGGCATCAAGTTTGATGGCAAGAAGTTCTTCACAAGCTCTAGAAGGAAGCCAATCTCCGAGATGGATTGCTACAATCGTAGAGAACTTGGTCATCTAGCACACCAATACACCAAGCCCAAGAAAGACAAGTTCTGGAACAAGAACATGAGCAAGAAAGATGACTCAAGCAATAAAGATAAAGATGAGAAGAAAAAGAATAAGCCATACAAGAAGAGAGATGGCAAGAAGAAGGACTTCCACAAGAAGAAGAAGAGTGAAAAGGCTTACATCATTGGTGATTGGCTTATGGACATTGATTCATCTAGTGGATCATCCGATGATGATAGTGACGACAAGAAGGTGGCCGCTATTGTTATTGACTCTTCATCATCTTCACCGCCACCACCACCATCATCCTCTACACACCTATGCCTTATGGCCAAGGGTGAATGCAAGGTAACAAATGATGATGATAGTAGTGGTGATGAACATGCTAGTAATGATGATAGCGATAGTGATGATGATGAATATGAGTCACCTTCTTATGATGATCTTGCTAGATTGCTCAAACAATACACTAAGATCATTATCAAGACTAGAGCTAAGAATGAAAAGCTAGAGGCTAAAAATGATTCCCTTTTAGCTAAATGTGATATAGCCAAAAAGGCTAGTGTTGAGCTTAGAGAAGCAAATGAAGCTATGTCATCCAAACTCAAGGAGCTCAAATCTTCTAAGAAAGAGCTTAAAGATAAACATGATAAACTTGAGAGGATGCATAAGGATCTCATCACTAGCCATAATATGCTAAAAGATGAATATTCTACTCTCAAGATTAATCATGATAATCTTGTTATTGCTCAAGAATATTTATCCAATGAGCCACATAATGCTACCAACAATGTTGTTAAGATTGATATAGCCACATCATGTGATGATTTGATCATTGAAAGCATTGAGCAAAGTTCTAGTAGCAAGGGCAAGCAAGTGGTTGAGGCCGATGATTATGATGAGTTTGTCAAGCTCAAGAATGACAATGCAAAGCTCAAGAAAGATCTTGAAGAGATCAAAAGCCACAACACTATTGTGCTAGAAACTCTTGATCATGATGGTGAGTTGATGCTTGAGAATGAGAAGCTCAAAGAAGAAAACAAGAAGCTCAAGCAAGAGAAAAACAATGATGCTCTTAAGGAAGAAAACAAGAAGCTCAACTTGGAGAAAGAGCATCTCAAGATTGGATTGAGCAAGTTCACTAGAGGCAAGCATCTTCAAAGTGAGCTACTTATGAACACCGTCATGAAGATGGATAGAAGTGGCATTGGGTACACGGCAAACCAAGAGAAGAAGGCTCAAGCTCAACATCAACAAAAACCAAAGCCAAAGAAGTGTTTTGAGTGTGGACAAGAAGGCCACTTTGCTCATGAGTGCCAAACTCCACCACCACAACCCTTGCCCAAGCATGATAGACCTTTTGCCTTCAATGCTCACTACATGCTTAGAAAGGATTCTAGTGGGAAAATGAAAGTCATGTTCTTAGGACCTCCAAACAAGAATAGGCCTAAGAAAATTTAGGTTGCAAAGTCACTTGTTGAGAAGGTGAAGGGCCCTCAACAAGTTTGGGTTCCTAAAGCTTGATTTCTTGTGTGTAGGTGAACTACAAGACCGATGGAAGTCATTGGGTTATTGATAGTGGTTGCACACAATATATGACCGGTAATCCTCGTATGTTCACCTCACTTGATGAAGAAGTAGATGGATAAGAAAGAATCACATTTGGAGATAATTCAAAGGGCAAGGTTAAAGGATTGTGCAAAGTGGCAATATCAAATGATCATTCAATCTCTAATGTGCTATATGTTGCTTCATTGAGCTTCAACTTGCTATCCGTTGGGCAATTGTGTGATCTTGGCTTCCAATGCTTGTTTACCGAGAAGAAAGTTGTTGTATCTAAGAAGGATGATGAACAAGTGATATTCAAAGGATTTAGATACAACAACCTATATCTAGTGGACTTCACCTCCAAAGATGCAAACTTGAAGACTTGCCTATTCACCAAAACAACTCTTGGGTGGCTATGGCATAGAAGACTTGCTTATGTTGGGATGAGCTCACTCAAGAAGCTAATGAAGACTGATTTGGTGAGAGGGTTGAAGGATGTGAAGTTTGAGAAGGACAAGCTTTGTAGTACATGTCAAGCCGGCAAGCAAGTTGCAAATACTCATCCAACCAAAGCTTTCATGTCAATCACAAGAGTGCTAGAACTCCTTCACATGGATTTATTTGGACCAACAACATACAAGAGTTTGGGAGGAAATCTTTATTGTCTTGTGATTGTTGATGACTATTCAAGGTATACATGGGTATTCTTCCTTCATGACAAATCCGAAGTTGCATCTTGTTTCAAGAAGTTTGCCAAGAGAGCACAACATGAATTTGAAGTGAAGCTCAAAAAGATTAGAAGTGACAATGGGAAGGAATTTGACAACACAAATATAGAAGCCTATTGTGATAAAGTTGGAATCAAACATGAGGTCTCCGCAACATATACTCAACAAAATGGTGTAGTTGAGAGGAAGAACCGAACATTGATCACTTTTGCAAGAACAATGCTTGATGAGTACAACACCCCGAAGCTCTATGGGCGGAAGCAATCAACACCGCATGCTATGCATCCAACCGCCTATTCCTTCAAAAGTTCCTTGGCAAGACACCTTATGAGTTACTCAATGGGAAGAAGCCGGATGTCTCCTTCTTTAGGGTGTTTGGTTGTAAATGCTACATCTACAAGAAGCGGCAACACCTAGGGAAGTTCCAAAGATATTGTGATATTGGTTTCCTTGTTGGTTACTCATCAAAGTCCAAAGCATATAGAGTATTTAATCATGCCACTGGTTGGTTGAAGAAACATATGATGTGGAATTTGATGAATTTAACGGCTCCCTAGGAGCACATGAGAATCTTGATGATGTAGGTGATGAACCATTGAGGGAGGCTATGAAGAATATTCCGGTTGGAGACATCAAGCCTAAAGATGATGAAGATGATGTACAAGTGATTGATCCACCTTTTTTATCAAGTGTGCCACAAGATGGTGATAAAGATGGAAGAGTAGAAAATGAAGATACTCATGTCTCCCATGAGCAAATGGTGGTACAAGCACAAGATGTTGATGCTCCACAACCTCCCCCTTAAGTGGCCAATAGAATAAATACACCTCTACTACAAGATCATCCACAAGATCTCATCATAGGGAGTCCATCAAAGGGTGTAATGACTCGCTCACAAAAACTTGCTTCATTTATTGCCCATCACTCTTTTGTCTCTTGCTTTGAGCCTACTAAGGTAGAAGAAGCTCTTCAAGATCCGGATTGGATAAATGCCATGCATGAAGAGTTGAACAACTTCACCCGCAATGAAGTTTGGACTCTTGAAGAGCGACCAAAAGGTGCAAGAGTCATTGGAACAAAGTGGGTGTTCCGAAACAAGCAAGATGATCAAGGCGTAGTTGTGAGGAACAAGGCAAGACTAGTGGCAAAGGGGTTCTCTCAAGTTGAAGGTTTGGACTTTGGAGAGACCTTTGCACCGGTTGTAAGACTAGAAGCCATCCGTATCCTTCTTGCATATGCATCACATCATAAAATGAAACTTTATCAAATGGATGTGAAAAGTGCATTTTTAAATGGCTTTATTAATGAACTAGTCTATGTTGATCAACCTTTCGGGTTTGAAGACCCTAGATATCCTAATCATGTTTATAGGTTGTCCAAGACATTATATGGGCTGAAGCAAGCCCCAAGAGCTTGATAAGAGCGCCTTTGGGACTTCCTCATTGAGAAGGGCTTCACCATTGGGAAGGTCGACACCACACTATTCACCAAGAGGCTTGATGGGCATATCTTCATTTGTCAAGTGTATGTTGATGATATCATCTTTGGATCATCAAATGAAGATTCTTGCAAAGAGTTTGGTAAATTGATGTCAAAGGAGTTCGAGATGTCAATGATTGGAGAGCTTACATTCTTTCTTGGTTTTCAAGTCAAGCAAATGAGAGAAGGGATTTTCATATCTCAAGAGAAATATACAAATGATCTTCTCAAGAGATTCAAGATGGATGAATGTAAGCCAATCAAGACACCAATGCTAACTAATGGACATCTCAACCTAGATGAGGGAGGTAACAAGGTTGATCAAACTCTCTACCGCTCTATGATTGGTAGCTTGTTATATTTAACCGCTTCTAGGCCCGACATCATGTTTAGTGTGTGTATGTGTGCTAGATTTCAAGCTAATCCTAAGGAAACTCATTTAATTGCCGTAAAAAGAATCCTTAGGTATCTTAAGCACACACCAAGCATTGGCCTTTGGTATCCCAAAGGAGCTAGATTTGAATTAATTGGCTATTCCGATTCGGATTATGCTGGGTGCAAAGTTGATAGAAAAAAGCACATCCAAAGGATGCCATTTGCTTGGTAGATCACTTGTGTCTTGGTCCTCCAAGAAACAAAATAGTGTGGCCTTGTCCACCGCCGAAGCATAATACATTGCCTGGGTGCTTGTTGTGCACAAATACTTTACATGAAACAAACTTTGCAAGACTATGGTGTAGTTCTAGAAAAAATACCTCTTTTGTGCGACAATGAAAGTGCGGTAAAACTTGCAAATAATCCAGTTCAACACTCTCGCACCAAGCACATAGATATCCGCCATCACTTTCTTAGAGATCATGTTGCAAAGAATGATATTTCACTAGAAGGTGTAAGGACTGAGGATCAATTGGCGGATATCTTCACTAAATCGCTAGATGAGGCAACATTTTGTAGATTATGGAATGAGCTCAATGTTCTTGATTTTAGCAACTTTACTAAAAGATGAGCTTATGTTGTCCCTTGCATTGCATTGTAATATACAACATATTTAATGTTTGGTAATGCATATAGGGCTTGTCTAACATGGTTAAGACAACCGTCGAAAAGCATGTGAAGAAGCTTAACCATGGATCAAACTTGACAAGCAACTAGATTTACTTTCAAGTATAGCATTGCATATGCATGATTGTTGTTTGTCGTTTGTCTTCAATTGCCCTCTTATTGCCTATTTTCTTAAAAAGAATTATAGCCTAAGGCAAAATATTTTTGAAAAAACATGAGGGTTTGAGAGAGGTCACTCATATCAGTCCCAATTGGTGTTTATTTGGATCTTATTTGAGTTGGGACTTGATTGGGAACAGGCAGCTTGAAGGACATTGAAGATCTGCTGAAGAAAGAGTGACCGGACGCTGCACCGGACTCTGATGTCCAGCGTCCGGTCAGTTCACAGGAGGTGAACAGCTACCGAGAAGGAGTGACCGGACTCTGGCTGCGTCCAGTCGGTGTCCACTAGACGCGTCCGGTTGCGATTCTAGGAGATTTGGACCTCTCTGGAATCGACCGGACGCTGGGTGGCAGCATCCGGTCACTGCCATCGGAGCGTCCGGTCAATTGGAGTCGTGCGAATTTCGATCTCTATTCTTCTTTCCTTATCCAACTCCGTTAGGGACCCTTATAACCGTGAGCCACCGCGCGTCTTTGACCTATTCCGCCGACATCGCCGCCTCCACAATCTCGCCAAGCCGCTGCGCTAGCCTTGCCCTAGCCGCCGCACCAGCCATCCCGCGCCGCCGCACCCACAGCCTCTCGCACCCGTGCGCCGCCTCCACAAGCTTCGCGCGCCGCATGCAGTTCCCTGCGCCTCCACTACTCATGCTATGCCTGAGCTGCCGTCTCTAGTGCGGCTCCAGTCCATGCCGCCGATGCCAGCACTCCAGCACCGCCGTCAGCCCATGCCAGCATGCCACCGAACTCCACAGCAGCCGCATCGCCCTGCTCCCTTTGCCAGCACCGCCGTGCCCCTATTGTACCCTAGCTTCAGTGCCTGATTGATTCCACGCCGCAAAGCCTCCAGTGCCGCTGTGCTTCGCCAAACCCTAACCCTAGCCTCGTGATTTGGTGGTTCCCCGCTCGTCATTTCTCTTCTCCTCGTCGATTCACCGGTTCATCAGGTAGCAAGCCCTCGGTTCTAATTTCATACCTAATTGCTTGCTTTCTTAGGGTTTCGTATCTCTAGATGAATAATTGAAATTATTTGTATATCCTATCTATTCTATCGTGCAGCGAGTCGGTGCTGTTGAGGTCCTATTTGCAGTTGTCAGTCAACTCGGGACCAAGCTCGCGAGTACGGATCAAGGCCAAGCCTCGAAAGTGACAGTGGGCAGTTGTTTCTTGTTAGCGATAGTTGTTCTCTTCAGATCCTTCAGATGGCTCATGTCAAAAATGCCGGAGGTGGTCCAGGTGATGAGGATCTGAGGCGTCCGCCTCGCTTGCCTGCAGATCCAAAAGGCAAGGCGACGAAGAAGATTGCAACAAAGAAGCGCAAGTACCCAGATGCAGAGACAGCTAGAGCAGCCACAGTTGCAGAGGCCGCAGAGCGTGCCGAGAGAGGAGGTGCTCGTAGTGGTGTTGTTATTACAGATCAGCAGCTTCCACCAGCGACAAGAGAAGCACTTGAGGAGGTTGAGCGCTGTCATGGTGGTCCAGCTAGGACTATCATGGTTGCAGGACGACGTCATGCTATTGATGAGAGTCAGCCTCAGGGGGATTCATAGTAGTAGGCATCGCCAGTAGAGCAAACTCAGGAGGGACAGCAGGCCGAGGAGATAGAGTAGGCACCTCAGCCATAGCTTTGCCGCTCTGGTTGTACCCGTGCTCTAGTCACGCTGAGGGCAGATACACAGCGGAGGGGTTCTCGTCCATCGCCTAGACCACAGGGTCCGCCTCTAGTGACACACTTGGACTTGAGGGCCACCATGGACAAGTAGGTGCAGCAGCTCAGGTTTGTGTACTTTGAGCGGTGGTTCCTGCTGAGGAGGGATGACAGAGCTTCAGAGGGCTTCTACACATCACTGCAGGAGGATTTCTATAATGCATATCTTAACAGTGGTGTTGTATTCAAATCTCAGAGGGTGTGCCACATTGATTCCATAGTAGCAGCTACCAGAGAGCACATTCACTAGTACCTATCTTACTTACCAGGGCTGATAGATTTACGTGGACGGATAGGCTTGTATGTTCCATCTTGGGTCCGTCAGTTCTATGCTACTCTCTAGATTGACCAGCAGCACAATTATATTCACTTTGCATTCAGAGGTAGAGATTACAGGCTGATGAGCACTAGGGTCAGGGAGATTCTTAGGCTTCAAGAGCAGCCTGTTAGGCTACATGAGGTTTGCTATAGACAGACCGTGCCTCCCAGACACCCTCATGGCGGTATGATACCTCCTATAGATCTAGTCCGCCACTGCTTCAAGGAGCCTTTTAGCGAGGGGTCGAGCATGACTCCCAGTGATCTCACTCCTACAGCTAGAGTGCTAGATGCCATTATGAGGAGGACCCTAATTCTGAGGATGGGGTATCGTGAGGGCTTGACTCGCTTATAGCTATGGCTTCTCAACTCCCTGATGCAGCAGACCGTATTTGACATTTGGGATCTCCTTCTATCAGAGATGGAGGATACTATTGCTGAGGGGTTCAGAGGTCATTGACAGTTGCCCTATGCCCACTGGATCACATTCCTTATTCACCAGGCAGTTATAGTGAGGCCGCCTGAGATGCTAGCTGAGTACAGTGGTGCTACTACAGAGTTCCCTACATATAACCTGACTCAGATGATCCAGCATAGTACACCTACAGCACCTAGCTAGCCGCGTCATCGTCCATAGGTGCCAGAGACTGCAGCCTAGCAGGATGATATTATCAGGGGTATTGCAGCTACAGAGGAGGAGGAGCATGCTCAGCAGGAGGGGGTGGTCGAGAGCAACCCTAGTGATAACTCAAACGAGGACTATAGGGACATTCCTTAGATGCCTGCATGTCGACATGACCTTGAGGCCAGTACCTCCAGTTCTGCTCCACCTGCACCGCAGATAGACCCCGCTTTACTTGCCATACTTGAGCGAATGAGGTAGGATCAGGCTCGCCAGGCACAGGAGACCGTCACTACATTTGCATAGTTCTAGACTCGGTAGGATGAGTTCCAGCGCCAGCAGCAGGCGATCCAACAGTAGCAGCTGGCTATGTAGCAGCAAACATAGGCTCTACAGCAGCAGCAGGCCATGCATTAGCAGCAACTTCTTAAGCAGTAGCAGCTACTCGGGTTTATGCAGCATGTTGTGACAGCTATTGGGGCTCCACCGCCATAGCCTACGCCCCAGCTTGGTCAGACTACCACCACTTCTATGACTCCAGCATTATAGCCTAGTGGGCTTCAGAGTCAGGGATAGCCACCAGCATAGTTTGCTTCACCTACAGAGCAGGTGTCCTAGTGGTTTGCTACGTCAGTGCCAGCTCCGCAGTTCACACCGTTTCATACGGGCTTCACACCGGCTGAGACGTCCTCGCTGCTAGTGCCAGAGACCACAGTGTCCAAGAGCCTTGGTGCTTCCTTTAGTGAGTTGACAGGGCAGCCTACTCCTCCATATTTACATGTCCCAGGTCCTTCTATAGTTGCACCTATTACCGGGACAACAGAGATGCTCCCTTCCTCAGTGGCATCATCAGAGCCGGCTGCTTCAGTCGTACCAACACAGCCTACAGCAGCTCCAGTCCCTGATCCGACCTAGACTGCTTCAGCATCGCTTCCAGCTACAGAGGGTTAGACTGCTCAGAGCTCAGGGTCAGATGATGATGGCAACCAGTTCCAGCTTGCTCCTCGTACCTCAGTGCTCGGCTCGTCCGCTGCAGCCCCGCCGACCGACCCTTAGATTTTGGTGTTTGACGCCAAAGGGGGAGAGGGATCGAGTATGTTAGATTTACGGGGACCGAGATATCTAGGGGAGCTTAGTTTTTCTATTAGCTTATATATTACATTTAGAGTTTTTATGTGTGATACACTATTATGCATTCGTCGTGTGTTTACTTCTTATGCATTAAAACTATATTTATGTGGTAGTGATATCTACGTGATCATGATATATGACATGTGTGCTCTCTACTTTGAATTATTTATATGTCATATCACTTGTGTTACGCTCATTTGCTTTTGCTTCAGCGTTTTACTCCGATGCAAATGAGCTTTATTACTTGTACTCATGCTTATTTCATATCTTTTGAGTACATCATGTTGGCTTGGGTCATATAAGCTTGCCTAACTCTTTTGTTCTTATTGCCAAAACCTTATATGAACCAAGCATGTTAAAAACCTCATCTCTTTCACATACTCGAGGTGGTATTGTCATCAATCACCAAAAAGGGGGAGATTGAAAGCATCTAGGCCCCTAGTTGGGTTTCGATGATTAATGACAATACGTGATTACTATGACTAACGTGTGTTTTACAGAGGCAATCAAGTTAGGTCATGGTAATGGAGATCGATTGGGCAATCATGGTGGTCATGCCCCTACGATGGAAATTGTTTTGGTTTTCAAAGGATGGACGACAAGGTTAAGGATAGACTAGTTCTAAGTGTCGTTTGGTGTTGAAGAGACACTTAGAGTAGTTTAGGACTTTGTTTTTCCTTTGGCCATACTATTAAGGGGGGTATGGATGGGTAGCTTGACCTAGGTGAGTCTAGTGAGTTAGGTGTGGTGCACACTTGTTAAAACTAGCACTAGGTAGCTCCAAAATAGCCCTTAGATCCAATGGAGCAAACTTCATTCACATATGATCGAGAGTTGGAAATGAATGGAGGGTCAAATACTGACCAGACCCTGGTTCTAGGTTGACCAGATGCTGGCGTAGAGTTCGGTCAGTTCATTTGACTAAGGTGAAATCGTCTGGCGCGACCGGACGCTGAGAGGTGAAGTGACCAGACGTTGAGGGTCAGCGTTCGGTCAACCCCAGTAAGGTTCCAGAGAGGGAAAATCACGACCGGACGCTGGTCAGCATCCGATCATACTTTAAACACTGGAGTTTGGGGTGAACTAACCGGAGCATCCGGTCAACATGACCAGAGCGTCCGGTCAACATGACCGGAGCGTTCGGTCACCCCACAGAGGCACATAACGGTTCATTTTTTAGCCGGTGTTATAAATACGACCTCCACTCTTGTGTGGGGGTACTTTTGCTCATTCCAACAACTAAGAAACACCTTAGAGAGTGCCAAGAAGAGCAAGGTCCTAGTGAGGTGATTGAGATTTGAGAATCCCAAAGAGAGCCCTCATTAGTGAGATCAAGAGTAGCAAAGTGTGCATCCACCCTTCTCATTAGGCTTGTCGTGGTCAAGTGAGAGTTCGTGCTTGTTACTCTTGGTGATCGCCATCACCTAGATGGCTTGGTGGTGATTGGGAGCTTGGTGATCATCCGGAGAGTTTGTGAATGACCCAACTCAAGTTGTGAGCGGTTGTGGGTGATTCACCGCGATGGAGTGTCGAAGAATCAACTCATAGAGAGCACTTGATCCTTGCGCAGATCAAGGGGGAGCTACACCCTTGCGTGGGTGCTCCAACGAGGACTAGTGGGGAGTGGCGACTCTCCGATATCTCGGCAAAACATCGTCGCGTTCCTCCTCCTCTCTTTACTTTGAGCAATTCATTTCTTGTCATTTATATTCTTAGAATTGCCATGCTAGAGTAGGATTGGAACATAGGTTGCAAGTCTTTTGTGTGGTAGAACAATTAGAAACACTTTCTAGGCACAAGGGGTTAATTGGGCTAACCATAGGATTTAATTATTACAAAGAAATTTAGAATTAGCCTAATTCACCCCCCCTCTTGGGCATCTTGATCCTTTCATAACTGTTGAGGCCTACATGGATGACATTGTTGTCAAGTCCAAATGGGCTGACCAGGTCATAGCCGACCTTGAGCAGACCTTCGGAAAACATCGAGCAAACGGCATTAAGCTCAACCCTGAGAAGTGCATTTTTGGGGTCCCGAGGGGTATGCTGCTGGGTTTCATCGTCTCCGAGCGTGGCATCGAAGCCAACCCAGGGAAGATCTCGGCCATTAGAAGGATGGGCCTGATTCAAAATGTAAAGGGGGTACAGCGAGTTGTAGGGTGCCTTTCTACGCTCAGCCGCTTCATCTCGTGCCTCAGTGAACGAGGTCTCCTCTCTATCGGCTTCTGAAGAAGGCTGACCATTTTGAATGGACGCCCGAGGCCTAGGAGGCACTTGACGCGGTCAAGCAGCTTCTGACAAAGGCTCCGATCCTGGTCCCTTCGGCCAACGGAGAACAGCTTCTTCTCTACATTGCGTCCACCACACAAGTGGTCAGCGCCTCCCTAGTGGTGGAGCGAGAAGAAGAGGGGCACGCCCTCAAAGTGCAGCATCCCATGTAATTCATTAGCGAGGTCTTGTTCGATTCCAAGACCGGTACCCCCAAATCTAGAAGCTCCTATACACCATCCTTATCGCCAAGAGGAAGCTGTGTCACTACTTCAAGTCGCATACAATGATGATCATGACGTCCTTCCCCCTCGATGAGGTTGTCCAAAACCTAGATGCCACAGGAAGAATCGCAAAGTGGGCACTCGAGCTGATGGGTCAAGGCATTTCGTATGCCCCCGGACGGCTATAAAGTCCCAAATGCTGGCTGATTTCATTGCAGAGTGGACCGAGGTCCAAATGCCACCCGTAGTCGTCGACCAGGAGTACTGGATGATGTACTTCGATGGATCCCAGATGAAGAAAGGCGCCGATGTGGGGCAGGTCTTTGTTTTGCCCCTCGAGGTACGCATGAGGTACATGGTTCGCATCCATTTCCCCTCCTCCAACAATGTGGCCGAGTATGAGGCGCTCATCAATAGCCTACGCATCACCATCGAGTTGGGTATCCGATGCCTTGACATCTGGGGCGACTCCCAGCTAGTCATCGACCAAGTCATGAAGGAGTCAAGCTGCCACAACGCTTAGATGGCTACATATTGCCGAGAAGTCCACCAACTAGAGGACAAGTTCGACGGTCTTGAGCTCAACCACGTCCCGAGGCGTCTCAATGAGGCGGCCGACGCGCTGGCAAAAGCAATGTCTGATCTAGAGCTGGTGCCAACAGGCGTCTCCACCAGTGATCAGCACAAGCCCTCGGTCCGCTACGAGGAGATGGAACAAGCTAGTGATGGGCCGCCTGCCCTAGGCTCGGGGGCTAACCAGCCGTCGGCTCCATCAGACCCCAAGGTCATGGACCTCGACAAGGATCCAGCGACAGAGCCCTACCCTCTATCCAATTGGAGGATGCCTTACCTTGACTACCTCCTCCGCAAGGCGCTACCTACGAACAAGACGGAGGCTCGGCGGCTCATGTGTTGCGCCAAGTCCTTTGCCATTGTTGATGGTGAACTCTATAGGTGGAGCCACACCGGGATCCTACAGCGCTGCATCCCCATCGAGCAAGGAAAGCAGTTGTTGAGTGATATCCATGGTGCGGTCTATGGTCACCATGCTGCATCAAGAACCCTGGTCAGAAATGCATTCGGACAAGGCTTCTACTGTCCGACCGTGGTAGCCAATGCTAAACATATTGTGCACACCTATGAAGGGTGTCAGTACTATGCTCGGCAGACCCACCTATCGGCCCAAGCACTCCAGACGATCCCCATCACATGGCTGGTCATGGTCTGGGGCTCGATCTGGTCGAACCTCTCAAGAGGGCGCCCGAGGCTATATGCACTTGCTTGTCACCATAGACAAGTTAAAAAAGTGGGTAGAGGCTCGACCGATCTCCGCGATCAAGTTCGAGCAAGCTGTATTGTTCTTCCTTGACATCGTCCATCGCTTTGGGGTCCTGAACTCCATTATCACAAACAATGGCATGTAGTTCCCTAGAAACAAGTTCCTATGATTCTATGATAAATATTGCATCCACGTTGATTGGGCCACCATGGTGCACCCCCGCTTGAACGGGCAGGTCGAGTGTGCGAACAGCATGGTCCTACAAGGTCTCAAGCCTAGGATCTTCAACCGGTTGAACAAGTTTGGCGGACAATGGGTCGTGGAGCTTCCCACGGTGCTTTGGAGCCTAAGGACGACCCCCAGCTGGGCCACTAGCTACACACCATTCTTCATGGTCTATGGTTCTGAGGCTATCCTCACGACCGACCTCAACTACGGAGCACCGAGCGTCAGGGCATACGACGAATAGGGAGCCGAGTCATCCCTCGAGGATGCCATGGACCAGCTAAATGAAGCGCGCGAGTCATCCCTCCTCCACTCAGCCAAATACCAGCAAGCATTGCGTCGGTACCACAGCCATCGAGTGCAGGGTCGGGCCTTCAACGTCAGGGACCTGGTGCTCCGCCTCGTCCAGAGCAACAAGAACCACCATAAGCTCTTTCCGCCATGGGAGGGACCGTACATCGTCACGGAGGTGCTCCGACCGGGCGCCTACAAGCTCAAGACCATTGACGATGAAGTCTTCGTCAATGCCTGGAACATTGAGCAGCTACGTCGCTTTTTCCCTTAATAAACGTACACTTTCTCTTATCAGTTTCGCTTTCAAACTCCCTGACCTTTAGTGACACCCGACCCCAGCAACGGCAAGGGGTTGGGTCTCACTCGAGGGCTAATAAGAGCATATCTATCCAGTATAGAGTCTCTACATCCGATCCTTTCTCACAATTAAGACCCAGAAGCGAAGTTTGCGGAAATAAACGCTGAGTAAAACTGGTTGGACTATGAGAAACCTATGCCTCGGTGGCTATGGTGTCTTTGCTCATCAGTGTGATCAGAGTTTTTTCCACACCCTGGGCTTTTTGGCCTTAGCCATGGAAAGAGTCGGTACGCGTTTAAGAGTAAAACTGGTCGGACTACAAGAAACCTATGCCTCGGCGGCTACGGTGTTTTTGCTCACCAGCGTGATCACAGTTTGTTCACTTGCACCCTGGGCTTTATGGCCTTAACGATGGAAGGGGTCAGAATGCACTAACCTTTTTATACGAAAAGGTGAGAAGGGCTAAAAATCTATTAGGCCATAACGAAATTTAAGAGCTTGTCCACTTATTACAAGTTCACCGCATGGCTCATCTGCCTAACAAAATTCTTAGGGGGATGATCTCATCCTCTATCTCCGTAGGAAAGCCATATGTCAACGGGTCACACAAGTCGATCGGACGGCTTGGCCACTACCGAGATATGGGTAAGGAGTAGTAGAATGTCCCATATGGGTTATTTCGACTCCGTCATGAATGATGGACCTAGATTCCACTCAAATATATCCGGTAAGAGCTCCTCAAACCTGCCACTCATGCCATCGAGGTAAGTCCTATGCTAGCAGGTCACCCAAGTCGATCGGACGATTTGGGCCGCTGCCGAGAGACGGGTCACCCCTAATTTACACATGTTCTCTCTTATTAAATTTGTTATCGAGCCCCCAACCCCTGCAACTGCAGGGGGTTGGGCCTCACTCGGGGGCTGGCAAGAGTATCTATTCGGTAGACATTCTGAATGCCTGACCTCTTTCTCATGCTATAACCTTGAGGCAAGGTGTGCGGAAACAAACTCTGAGTAAATCTGGTCAGACCACAAGAAACCTACACCCCAGCAGCTATGGCATTTTTGCTCACTAGCGTGATTAGATTTTTTATCCCCACACCCCGAGCTTTAGCCTCTGCCTTCCTAGGAAGGGTTCCGAGGGTCCACCTATGGAATCTCCATCGAGGAGAGGCCAGCAGGTCACCCAAGTCGATCAGACGGCTCGGGCCGCTACCGAGAGATGGCTAAGGAGTAGTGGAATGCCCCATACAAGTTACGCCAACTATGTCATGAACGACGGATCTAGACCCCACATGGACATATCCAGTAAGAGCTCCCCGAACCCATCACTCGAGCCATCAAGGTAACATTACCAACCCCCACTTTTCTTTTCTAGTGCATGATTATTCATTCATCCATTCTCATGCTGCATTCATACATTCATTCATACATTCATACATTCATTCATGCATACATTCATCCCATACATCCAAGCATCGCATATGCAATTATTGCAACACAACGCTTCACGTCACGTCACGAAGCGGTAGTCGTCTCATTCGATATGAGCGGTGACCGACCGAGGTTCGAAGGCCGGCCCACGAAGGGCTCGAGGCCACCTCACGTCAAACAAAGCCAGGGGAGAAAAACATAGATAAGCCCTAGTTGCCCTTGCCTGACCCTGCTCAGAAGTGGACAGGGACATCTCGACCTTTCTCGTTTGATCCTAACCTTGAGCCAAGTCCATAGAATCTCCATCGAGGAGAGGCCAGTGGGCCACCTGAGTAGGTCTCCGAAATGACTCAGGCATCTATCGAGAGGCGGGTTAAGGAGTAGTGGAATGCCACATGAGGGCTATGCTGACCCCGTCAGCGAACGATGGACTTGGATTCCACTTGGACATGCCCATTAGCGAGCTCACCGAGCGCGACACTCGAACCATCGAGGCAAGTGTCGTTATCTTAGCCCCTTCGGTTGTGGAAACCACAGACGGGGTGACACATGAAACACGGCCGACCCCTACCGAGCCCAATGGGGCTCGAGGGCTTGAGCCACCTGACCCTAACTCAGGAATCCAACTGACCAAGGTTCGAAGGCTGGCCCACGAAGGGCCTGAGGCCTCCTCGCATCAAACAGAGCCAGGAGAGAGAAACATAGATGAGCCCCGCAGCCCTTGCCTAACCCTGCTCAGAAGCAGACATGGGCATCTCAAACTTCTCATTCAATCCTAACCTTGAGCCAAGCCCACAGAATCTCCATCGAGGAGAGACCAGCGGGCCACCTGAGTCGCTCTTCGGAGCGACACATGCATCTATCGGGAGGCGGGTTAAGGCGCAGTGGAATCACACGAGGGCTATGCCAACCCCGTCAACGAATGACGGACCCAGATTCTACTCAGACATGCCCATTAGCAAGCTCACCGAGCGCAACACTCAAGCCATCAAGGCAAGTGTCGTTAGCTCAGCCCCTCTGGTTGCAGAAACCGCGGACGAGGTGACGCATGAAACATGGTTGACCCCTACTGAGCCAATGGGGTTCGGGGGCTCGAGCCAGCAGACCCTAAATCGAGAATCCAACTGATCGAGGTTCGAAGGCCAGTCCGCGAAGGGCTCGAGGCCGCCTGACCCGCTTAGAAGCAGATAGGGTCATCTCAACCTTCTCATTCGATCCTAGTCTCGAGCCGATCCCACAGAATCTCCATCGAGGGGAGGCTAGCGGGCCACCTGAGTCGCTCTCTAGAGCGACACAGGCATCTGCCAGGAGGCAACTTAAGGAGCAGTAGAATGCCACATGTGGGCTATGCCGACCCCATCAGCAAACTATGGACCTACATTCCACTCGGACATGCCTATTAGCGACCTTGCCGAGCACGACAATCGAGCCATCGTGGCAAGTGTCGTTAGCTCAGTACCTCTGGTTGTAGAAACCACAGACGGGGTGACGCATGAAACAAGGCCGACCCCTACCAAGCCCAATGGGGCTCGGGGGCTCGAGCCACCGGACCCTAACTTGGGAATCTAACTGACCAAGGTTTGAAGGCCAGCCTACGAAGGGATCGAGGCTGCCTCGCATCGAACATAGCCAGGGGAGAAAACGTAGATGTGCCCCAGCGGCCTTCGCTCGACCCGCTTAGAAGCAGATAGGGTCATCTCAACCTTCTCATTCGATCCTAGCCTCGAGCCGATCCCATAGAATCTCCATCGAGGGGAGGCCAGCGGGCCACCTAAGTTGCTCTCCTGAGCGACACAGGCATCTGCCAGGAGGCGGGTTAAGGAGCAGTGGAATGCCACATGAGGGCTATGCCGACCCCACCATGAACGATGGACCTGGATTCCACTCAAACATGCCCGTTAGCAAGCTCTCCGAGTGCGTCACTCGAGCCATCGAGGCAAGTGACATCAGCTCAACCCCTCCGATTCTGCAAACCGCGAATGGGGTGACGATCACAAAGATGAGCCAAGCCTCGACTGGCCCACGCTATGCGCGGGGGCTTGAGGAAAGTTGGACTCACAAGGAGACCAAGCGCGCGGACGTAGAGCGATGGCTTAGATCCTAGGGAGGGGGTATGTACGAAAATAAGAGACGCTTTCTCCTACTAGTTTCGCTATCCTCTCCTCGATCTTTAGTAACACCCGACCCTAGCAACGGCAAGGGTTCGGGTCTCACTTGGGGGCTGATAAGGGTATATATACACCTCTTTTCTAAAATAGTCGCTGCGCTCGACCCCTTCCTCATGTTAAAAAACCTAGTGGCAAGTTCTGCTGAAACGAATGACTGAGTAAGGCCGGTCAGACTGCAAGAGACCTATGCCCCAGTGGCTACGGCACTCTTGCTTACCAGCATGATCAGAGTTTCGCTCTTACACCTCAAACTCCATGGTCTTAACAAACGGAAGGGCCAAAGCGCATTAACCTCTTTTCACACATAAAAAGGGAGAAAAAACAAATTCGTTCATACCGAAACAAAAGAACAGATTTGATCAAACAAAATGACAAGTTTGTTTAAAATGATACAGAAGGGTCGGAACTTGTCCACTTGTTACAAGAATGACCACCCAACCTATCTCACTAACTAGCCCCTCCAGGGGAGAACTATGTCTTCTATCTTATCCGCCAGGTCCTGCGAAAGGGGAGCCACCACCGCCTCCATCTCCTCTAGCTCATGCACTTTATAGCTCAGCGCATAGCCATGGCTCATTGACACTAGATTGATGTTGTCCCCATAATGAGAACAAGCAATCATGAAGGACTGATTGACCACGGTGCGAAGGGCACTCCTCTTGAGCTGCCGCACCTGAGCCATGATCTCAACAGCATGAGTCGCGAGCGAGCTGGTCCCCTCTGATGGCACTAGCTAAAGGTCATCGTAGACCACTCCAAGGGCGGCAGTAAGGATACCAAGCTCGTCACTCTCCACCTGAAGATTCCTCCTCACCTCGGCAAGGTCCATAGCTAGCCCAGCAAAAATGCTCTCGACCTCTAGCTTCTGGGTTGTCACGCTTTTGAGCTCAGCCTAGAGTGAGCCAACCTTCTGCTGCACATCGCCACGCTCATGGCAGGCCAAGGCACGCTCTCAGAAAGCCTGGTCATGCTCCTCGCGAGCCATGCCACGTTTGAGTGGAGCCTCTCTGCGGTTTGGAGCAGTTCATCCCGCTCCTTGTGTACCCGAGCGACCGCCAAAGCCTCTAGGCTCGCCCTCTTCTCTAGGGTCGCGAGCTTCTCCTCAGCCCCCAGCTTCAGTGCCCTTTCCTTCTCAACCTTGGCCAGAAGGTCGAGGATACACTGGTGGGTCTCGGCGTCCTTTTAGAGCAACTCATCCCGCTCCTTCATGACCCTGGCGGCTTCCTCATTATCCTTCTACGACCTCGCTGATAGGGCCTCGAATGCCTTCTCAGTCTCGTCAGCATCCCAACAGGCCTCGGCCACCCGCGACCAAAAATTGTCCACCTCCTCGGCGAGGGGAGTCAACTCAGCCACTCTCTGCTGGGCGGCGACAAGCTGAGCTATTACCTCCCTGCGTAGCCACACCTCCTCGACGAGGCGGCCCTAGGCCTCCTTCTGCTGACAAAGGAAATGAGATTTCCCCTGGCTATGAGCTATGAGCGACTGTAGGAAGATGATGGTCAGGATATAGAAAGCATATAAAGAAGGATAAGGGCAAAAAGTAGGATCAAACAATACCCGGCCCAAGGGAACGACGACATCGTGCAATGCGGTCGTGGCATGGTTCAGGGCCTCGAGCACGGACGTGATCCCTATGTCGAGGCTCTCCCACTCCATGCTCTTTGCGGCATCATCAAGGATGAAAAGTATCAACGCCGGATCCCACAGATCCACCCACAGGAGCAGGGGCTCGCCCCGCGTAGGCAAGCCACTGCCCACCGATGTTAGGGCCAGGGATGGCTCCCCACCGACTCCTAGCATATCCGACTCCAAGTAGTGCGGACACCAACCTCTCTCCTAGCACCATGACTCCCGGGGACTCCTCGGCCGCGTCCCCCTCCGTCCGGCCCACGCCAGGCATCGTCGCTCAGGCCGCCGATGGCACAGGTCACGGCGGTGCCTCAGGCGCCGCTACGGTTGTGCCCAGCTATGACCCATATGTCACGGCCACAGCCACATCCGCTTGCATTGGCAGGATCATGACCGGCTGCATCGCGCCTGCCACGGCTAGTGCCATGAGCGTGGTCGGTAACCCCGTCCGTCCTATCATCGGCAGCGGTATCACGGCCATTGTCGGCTGCTCCACGACCTCCGAAGGCGCACCTTGAGCCCCAACGTCCCTCCATCCCACCGAGGGCACAGGTGGCACCATGGGCGGTGCCTAACCGGCCAGCGGCACGGTCACACTAGCGCTGCTCCCACCCGAAAAGGGCGTGATGCTAGCCAACGGCTGCCGCCTCAATTGGAGGGCGACGCTCATCTTCGGCGCCAGCGCCCAAGGATTCCGCTGCCTGCCGAGGCTGCAAGGGACAAAAAACATAAGTAACGATGAAATCTAATCAAAATAGGGAAAATAGAGGAACTGATAACTCACCTCAGTGCCGTCGGACGGTAGATGCATTTAGGGGGCGAACCCCCTGACCTTTGCTCCGCCTCATCAGAGCGAGGCCATTTTGAGCCCGCCCCCTGCTCCGAGGCAGAGGGGCTCTCTCCCCTTGGCTCTTTTGGCTTGATGGCAGAGCCACCCGCCTCCGCTGGCACCTCGAGCGTGATGGCAGAGCCACCCACCCTTGTTAGCTCCTAGGGTAGGCCAATGGTACGTACTGCCTCCATCGGCTCTCCTAACGTATCCTCCCCTCCATGGAATAGGAAGAGTCTCAACGCCTGCAAGGACGAATCGATACCTGTCAGCACATCCTCATTCTCTAGGTTGTCCCACTCAATGTCGTCGACTACCTCATCGTCATCACCATCATCACTATCATCACCACTGTCAGTGTCCTGTAGCTTCCGCTGCTTCTTTCCCTTCTTGTCCTCCTTCACCCTTCTCAGCCGCTCACCCTTAGCATGATTCACCGTCCTCACGGCCTAATCCCTTGGCAACAGCGCTGGGGGATCCGTGAGGATGAGGTCCCTCAGCTGTTCCCGCCCCTCTCAAAGTTAGTATCAAGGGGTCGGGAAATTGATTGAAGAGAAGGCAAGAGAAAGGAAAACTTACGAAGATGGCATGGCCTGGCTCCAGCTGCATTAGTGGATGCCCTGGCGCTGGGTAAATGAAATCAAGGGGGGCACCCGCGTCATCCCGTGAAGGCTCCATCTTCTCCTTTTTACGTTGCGCAATCTCAGAGTTGGGGAGCATCCCCTCGGCGAGCGCTGTTCCGTCGAACAACGCCTCAGGCACGATCGCATATAGCGGGACCACATGCGTCATCAATGGTGCCACCCTCCTTGCGTGGTAGGCCCCGATAATGCCCAACCTCTTCAGGCCATTCTCCTTTAGGATGTGGATGGCGGCGATGTGGTCTTGTATCTCCTTCTTGTCCTTTTCTGGGACGCTGTAACACCCCGGGTGTTTTAAATACTAAAACTTGCCATGACATCATATGCATTGCAAAGCATCTGGACATATTGAAAACTTGGATATGCATTTACTAAAACAAGTTTACTTTATGTTGTATGTGTGAGTTGTATTGTTTGAATCAAGTTTGAAATACTTGTATTGTTTTGGAAATTCCGAAAACCCTAATTTCAATATTTAAATTCTACCCTGAAAATCCATTTCAAAATCAAAGCACATTTTGGGGTTGAGTCTTAAAGCAAAGTTGTAGAACTTGTCGAGTTGTACAAAGTTTATTTTTGGAGTTTTTCAAGTTGTTTAGAAAAATTTGAAGTTATTTAAAAAGGCGAAATTCCTTAAATATCCCCGTTTTAAATTCAAAAGTTCATTTCAAAATGTAGGCTGAATTTGGGTATGATTTCAAAAGCAAAGTGGTAGAACTTTTGATTTTGAACAAGTTTTGTTTTTGGAGATTTTTGAGTTGTTATGAAAATTTGAGAGTAATTTGTGAATTTTGGGTGAATGGCATTTCTGTAAATTGAGTGAACAGTGTCCACCGCCGAAGCTACATTGCCGGCGTTTCCTTCTTCGGCGTTCCAGGCACGGTCGTGGCTGTTTTGGCGTCACGCTGGCGCAGTGAAGGACATGGCGCAGCTTCCTTGAGCTGCCTGGCCATCCTTTATAGCCTGAACCGTCGCCGTTTGAACTCGTCCCATTGCTCTGTTTTTCCGTCACCACTGCTTCATCTCCGGTGAGCCCGTGCCGTCGTTGTTGTGCTCCACCGTCGCTGATAAGCTAGCTCCAGCTCTGCCAACTCCTTGCGCATTTGGCTGACTCACCAATTCCGTTTGTCTTCACCGGAAACTCGAGTTTCATTGCCTTCTTCCTCGCGGTCGGCGAACTCACCCGAGATTCCGTTTCTCCGTGGCCAGAGCCCGTCGGTGAGCCGTTGCCCTTGATTGGTGTACCTTTGGCTTCGTCTCGATGCTGTAGTGCTCATTTCATTGTTTCTTGGCCGTTTTGTCGACTGCAGTCGCCGGTACACCATCACCGATGAACTTTGTTCCGCCATGATCACCGTGGACGCCGTCCCGCTTCACCGCTGTTTCTCCGGCCTTGTTATCTGCGCAGTTGTGCTCAGGGTAAGCTCTTGATGCTTCCTGTGTCCTTTGTTTAACCGCTACCGGTCTGTAGTCGCCAGCGTAGTACCGCCGAGGCGCCGTGTCCGCCATGGCCGACGTTGAGCTTGAATTGAGTCATAATCGGTGCAGCTAAGTAGGTCAGTAGGTGCGCCTAGTCGTGGGGAGCATGTTGGTACAATCGCCATCGCCGGTGAACTCGCCGTCGGCGAGGAATCGCCGGTCAGAGCCGTCGCTGCTGTGGTCAACGTCGGAGGTTGAAGATGACAAGTGGGACCGGTTGTCGGTGACTCTCGGCGTTCAAAATGGATTTTCTATTTTTACGAAATAAGTGAATAGTGTCTGTTTTTGTTATTTTGTGTAGATTTATTTAGAGCTCCAAAATTATGAAAATTTTTGTGTGACTTCTATGTGATGTGTATTATTTAGGAAAAATATGAAATGTTGATTTTCAGTACTTTTTAATGTGATAAAAATTGCTCAATTAATTAATAAATGAGTTTCCAGGATTTTTCTAGACTTATTTATGTATCCAAAAATTATGAAAATTGTTTTGTCACTTAGTTATCATGTGATGAACATATATAAAAATTTTGAGGTCAATTGGAACAAGTTGATTTATTTCATAATTATTAATTAATTAATTAATTCATAAAAGCAAATAGTAACCTTTAGTGATTTAGGTTTTGTTTGAGTTTTTTATTAAGTGATGTCCTTGGGTCATTAGTTGGTAATGATCCTTGGCAATTGTTGTGAGTGTTGCGAAAATGGTTTAGTTGGTTTAACTTGTGGCTGCATGTGAAGGAAAGTTGTATTCAAGTTGTTAAGTTTTGCATCCATCATCGAGCATCATATTTTGTATCCGCATCATGTTAAGCATGGCATTGTTACTACGTGTAGTGAACGAAGGTGAGCACGTGGTAGTTAATCAAGTAGTTGAGGAGGTTGATCCGTCTGTGGAGGTTGGTGTTGATATTGGTGGAACGACTCCGGACCCGGACTTTTCCGTCAACGAAGGCAAGCCCCGGATGCATACAACCCTACCTTGTATTTTATAAATTGATTTCGCTTTTGCTTCTTTTTTACTGCATAAGTTGATTAGAGGTCAAGTGAACACCAAATTGGTACTTACCAACCTTGTTATTCCATATTTACCATATTACCAGTTTTAAATTCGTATATACCAGTTTTGCTTAGCTATGCTTAGAACGGTGAAAGTCGGGTGATTACCTGTCATCTGCAAGTTTTGAATGGAGCTTTGGTTAATTATGTTAACATGTGATATGGGAATGTGGAGTAATAAATCTAGACCGGGCGGACTCGGTGTGTGTGAGCCACAAGACATGGAGGTCTTGTGAGCAGGTTCTTTCCGCCTGTGTCGATTAAGGTCCGTCCGTTGTTGAATTGCATGAGGTGAGACTTTGTAGTACTAACCACATACTCCGGTAAGCCTTAACTTGGTTATTCTATTATGAGAATGGCTACTCGCGCACTGGGAGTGGAGATATGGCGGGAATAGCGTGTACCCACGTGGCAATGGGCTGGATTGGTGGAGTACTGTATTCTCGGGTGGCGCGGACCCGTTCTTGTTTTAGAGGATCCGAGGGTAGGTTGGTATATGTAGGTTGGGAACCTACATATGTCGTGTGGTCTGGAATTCCCAGCTAGGTTATAATCGGTTCGAATCATCGTTGCTCCCCGGTTATGGAGACTCAACTCACTGTTCATCATCGTAGAATTAATAACTGGAAACTGAGGATGGTATGAGAAAGTGTTGGATACGAAGTTTCATGATCTCATTACGGATCGTGTCAGCTTTGTATATGATCTTTATGAAGTTTTAAACGTTGATATAAAGAATTTTGTTAAAAATGCTTTTACGCAAAAGAACCTTGATTATTGCTAAAGCCACACCTTGAATCCCATGAGCCCGCATTCCCACGTTCTTTTAAATTCTTATTTGGTTAAGACTTGTTGAGTACTTTTGTACTCGTGGTTAGATTGACCCTTGTTGCAGGTGAGGCTCATGAGCAGATCTGTTTTGGATCGTCTTTGCATGATTTGTTGTTCAAATCATGATGACGATAATTAAATGTGTGGTCCTCAAGGGGGCAGCTTATGTTGTGTGTTTTGTAATATATTATAATGCCACTCCACTACTTTGGTTTGTTTTATTATCGAACTTAGTTGTATGGTTTGAAACAAATGGTTTGTAAACTATGTTATTGTAAGTCTTCCGCTACTTTTACTCTGATGTATCTATTTGAATAAACTGTTGTAATACTGCAATGACTCTGTAATGTGATCCTGCTCGGAAATCGTGGATGATTCGGGGTTCCTCGAGGACACCCGACAGTCTTCTTAAGTTACCGGGAACATATGCATAGATGTCAAAGGTCATTGGACAGTGACAGGTGCATGTGGGCCCTATAATTTAGGAGGTTCTGCCACAGAATGGTATCAGAGCGATCGTTACAAAGTTTTTGTGGTATTGGTTTACAAAAACTTCAAAATGATTTGGGATGACTAAATTTAACTTGATTAATTTGGTCCAAATTGCTTCTGACTTGTCTTATTTCTTTCTCACCATTCCTTATTTGATTAAAAAGGTTTTGTGTGGTGGAGTAGTAATCTTATTATGCCCTATGTAAAAACAAATGTTGTTTATTCTCGTTTTAAGCTTTGGTGGTTTTGTTCGTCAGAACGATTCATGCATCATAATTAAGTTACCTGTTACTTCCTTCGTCTCTGAGTCTGGGTGAGTAGTGTGTATGGGTTGAGTTGTGTAGTCCATCCTAACTGCTCTTGAGACTGTTGTCAGATTGTTTTAATTGGATTAATCCTGTTCGTACAGTATGGCTCGTACCAGGAACACACCCCATAAGTCCACCGGACCTAAAGGAGTTCCTCGCCATCAACTTGCCCCTAGGAATGACGGTGCTAGCAGTAGCAGCTCTAGGCCTGATCCTCAGGCAGAGATACAGAGGATTTCTGCAGAGTTAGCCCAAGCTACTAGAGATAGGGCTATGGACGCCATTCAGGTGGGCAGATTACAGGAACAACTAAGACGTCTCACCACCGCTCACAGGAACTGCGAACGTATGTTAGTTCATACGGTGAAAGGAAGGAAGGAAGCTTGGCATAGGGAAAATGTAGCTAGAGCTAGAACTCATGAGTTAGAATTTTATGTAGAAGACTTAGAGGAGCATAATACCTATCTGCATGAGGAAGTTCATAGGCTAAGCAATCTCCTTGATCCAAATCATGAACCCCAAGCTGATGCATTGGATCCCGGTGTTATCCTTGCCGATGGGAGTGAATTGGAAGAGGAAGAAGAAGAAGATCCCGAAGAATTAGTAATGATAGATGAAAGTGACAATGAAGGCGGTAATATTTCCGGAATGGATACCGAGCCCGAAGTTTGAAGTGATCACGGAAAGGAGAAGAGTTGTGATATAGTTAGTTCTAGTTTAAGTTAAGTAGTCTTGTTTAGATGCGGTCTTGTGTTTAAATAAGTGGCACCGATGTAATGTATTGTAGTAAGCTTTAGGATCTTTGAATAAAGGCTTGTGAATAAAAGTTGGTTTGTTGTGAAAGATCATTAAATGACGCTTGGTTCAGTATATTCCCGGTACTTCACAAAATGAGAATGATATTCCAGATCCGCCACAGTTCCAACAAATCTAGCGGATGCTATAGCCGCACTTGTCAATGTGACGGTTGAAAATTCGCGTTTGCTTCATGAGATGGCTCAAAGTAATCAGAATTACATGCATGGAAACCGTGGTCGCCATCATAATAGGCAGGAGGCTACATATGTGGACTTCACCGATATAAAACCCCCAGTGTTCACTAAGGCAGATGAACCACTGGAGGCTGACGATTGGCTTAGGACCATGGAGCAGAAGTTTGATCTTATACCATGCACAGAGTTTCAGAAACCAGTCTTTGCTGCTCAGCAACTTAGAGGTGCAGCCGGTGCTTGGTATGCAAATCTTACGGCCATGCAACCTGCAGGTGTTCTGTTAACTTGGATGGAGTTTCGAACTACTTTCAGAGCCCATTATATCCCGAAGGGAGTTATGTCTATGAAGCTGGATGAATTTCTTGCTTTGAGGCAAGGGGACCAAACCGTGATGCAATATGTGGGAAGATTCAATCACCTGTCACAATATGCATCTGAACATGTCAATACTGATGCCAAGAAAAAGAAATGGTTCATGAGAGGTCTGAATACCAAATTACAGACTATGATGACAACATGTACCAATGTCACTTATCATGAGGCAGTGAATATTGCTATTGCTTCAGAGGCAAAGTATCGGCAACATAAGGAGCTCAAAAAGAAAAAGAGTATGCCGTCTGGATCTTATGGGGGAAATCCGAAGAGGCAGAGGGTGATTTATCATCCAGTTAATCATAATCGTCCTCCTTATCGTCCGCCGTAGTTTCAAGCCGGTCAGCAATCAAATGTCCGTCCTACTACAACTTATCAGAATCCACAACCGATAAATGCTTCTGGGGTTTCTGCTTCAACACCCCAGGGTCACAAGTATCCCTGTTTCAATTGTGGCAAGCCTGGTCATTTCTCGAGAGAATGTCCATATCCAAGGCAGTCTAATCCCAATTATCAGAAGGCCCCTGCAAATCAACAACAGGCTCAGGCACAAAACAAGAATAACAATCAGAATGCTCAGAAAGGCAAAGATGAAAGGAAGACAGGACGGGTGTTCTATATTCAAGCTGGGGAGATTCCTGAAGGAGAGCCAGTGATGATGGGTATGTTTCCTGTTGCCAATCATCCTGCAGTTATACTTTTTGATTCTGGTGCATCGCATTCATTCATCAATAGAACATTTGTGGTGAAGTATGAAATTTTAATTGGGACAACAAAGGAAAATTTCTTTGTAGAGTCGCCCGGGGGACGTCTGTGTACTAAGGAAATGGTATACCAGGTGCCCATAAACCTGGGTGGGCATATTTTTCCCACTACCATGATTATCCTTAAGGATCAGGATATAGATATAATCTTAGGAATGAATTGGATGAATCAGCATAAGGCTGTTATAGATGCTTTGAATAGAACTATAAGGGTGAGTTTGCGGATAGAACTTCTCAACTTCTCATCCAACTTCCAACCTTAAGAAGATCGATTAGGCGAGTTTGTGCAAGCTGCCGTCAAAGAGATTAGAGATATCCCGGTAGTATGTGAATTTCCGATGTGTTTCACGAGGATTTACCCGGTCTACCACCGATAGGGATGTCGGTTTAACATAGAATTGCAACCTAGAACAGCTCTGATTTCTCGGAGAGCTTATAGGATGCCACCTAAGGAGTTAGTCGAGTTGAAAACTTAGTTGCAAGAATTGATTGAAAGGGGGTTTATACAACCTAGTTCATCGCCTTGGGGGTGTCCGGCAATTTTGTGAAAAAGAAAGATGAGACTCGAGGTTATGTGTTGATTATCGTCTGTTGAATGAAGTGACCATCAAGAATAAATATCCATTACCTCGGATAGATTTGCTTTTTGATCAATTGGCCGAGCCAAGGTTTTCTCAAGATAGATTTGAGGTCGAGGGATATCATCAAATCAAGATAAAGCTCAAGATATTCCCAAAACGGCATTTACCACAAGATATGGATTATATGAATATTTGGTAATGTCTTTTGGTTTGACTAATGCTCCAGCTCATTTCATGTATTTGATGAATTCAGTATTCATGCCTGAGCTAGACAAATTTGTAGTGGTGTTTATTGATGATATTCTAGTATATTCCAAGAATAAGGAAGAACATGCGAAACACCTCAGAATTGTTCTGACTCGCTTGAGGGAACATCAACTATATGCCAAGTTCAGCAAGTGTGATTTTTGGCTTAAGGAAGTACAATTTCTTGGACACATCTTGTCAGAGGAAGGAGTTGCTGTCGATCCAAGCAAAGTGAAGGATGTGCTTGATTGGAAACCACCAACCACAGTTCATCAAGTTCGGAGTTTTCTGGGATTGGCGGGGTATTACCGTCGGTTTATTCTAGATTTCTCTAAAGTATCAAAGTCCATAACTGAGTTACTAAAGAACCAAGTCAAGTTTGCCTGGTCATCTGATTGTGAAGAGGCTTTCCAGACTTTGAAGAGACTGTTGACCACTGCACTAGTATTAGCCCAACCTGATATCGAGAAGCCATTTGATGTTTATTGTGATGCTTCAGGTATTGGTATTGGATGTGTGTTGATGCAAGAAGGCCGAGTCATTGCTTATGCATCCAGGCAACTTAAGCAACATGAAGAACACTATCCGACTCATGATCCGGAGTTAGCAATTTGTGGTCCATGCTCAAGATTTGGCGGCATTACCTACTTGGTAATATGTGCCATATTTACTCTGCACCACAAGAGCTTAAAATATATCTTTACTCACCAGAGTTGAATATACGACAAAGAAGATGGTTAGAGTTGATTAAAGATTATGACTTGGAAGTACATTATCACCCTGGTAAAGCAAATGTGGTGGCAGATGCTCTCAGTCGCAAAAGTTATTGCAATTGCCTGACAGTAAGAACAATGGGTTTGACTTTATGTCAAGAGATGGAGAAGTTAAATGTAGAAGTAATTCAACAAGGTAGTTTGACCAACATAATTGTTGAAGCCACTATTCGAGATCAAGTTATTGCTGCTCAGAAGGAAAACAAGGGTGTAGCCCATATCAAGGAAAGAGTCAGGAATGGAAAGGCGGAATGTTTCAGTATAGATAATGAAGATGTGCTATGGTTCAAGGATCGTTTGGTAGTACCAAAAGTTCCTGAGTTGCGGCAGTCAATTCTTGAAGAAGCACATGCTACTAGGTTATCTATCCATCCAGGAAGCAACAAGATGTACCATGACTTAAAACAAAGGTTTTGGTGGACAAAAAATGAAGATAGAAATTGCGAGATATATAGCAAAGTGTGATACTTCTCAGAAAGTGAAAGCTATACATTTGAGGTCTGCTGGAGAACTACAACCATTACCTATTCTAGCTTGGAAGTGGGAGGACATAAGTATGGACTTTATTGTTGGTCTACCCAAGACATCAAAGGGATTTGACTCAATATGGGTTATTGTAGATTGACTCACTAAGTCAGCACATTTTCTTCCTGTCAAGACTATATATCCCACTGTCCAATACGCCAAGATATATTTAGCAAGAATTATGAGTCTCCATGGAATACCAAAGACCATAGTGTCCGATCGGGGTACATAGTTTGTCTCCAGTTTTTTGGAAACAATTGCATTCTTCATTGGATACCAAGCTCCTGTATAGTATAGCTTATCATCCGCAGACTAATGGACAAACTGAAAGAGTCAATCAAGTGCTTGAAGATATGTTAAGGTGTTGTGTCCTTAATTATTCCAACAAGTGGGACGAATGCTTACCTTTGGCTGAGTTCTCATATAACAATAGTTATCAAGAAAGCATTAGAATGGCTCCATTTGAAGCACTCTATGGTCGTAGATGCAGAACATCGTTGAGTTGGTCTGAGCCTAGAGAAAGAAGATTCTTTGGAGTTGACCTTGTGAAAGAAACGGCAGACAAGGTTAGGCAAATACAGAGTAATTTGAAAATAGCTCAGTCCCGCCAAAAGAGTTATGCGGATAGACAACGGAGACCATTGGTGTTTAACAAAGGAGATTTTGTATATCTAAAAGTATCACCAATGAAGGGAGTTAACCGTTTTGGTGTTAAAGGCAAGTTGGCACCTCGATATATTGGACCATTTCAAATTTTGGAGAGATATGGAAAAGTGGCCTATCGCTTGAAATTACCAGAACATTTACCAGCTGTACATGATGTGTTCCATGTGTCTCAGTTGAAGAAGTGTCTCCGAGTGCCTGAGCAGAATGTTGAAGTTGAAGGAGTGGAACTTGAACCAGATCTGACTTATTCAGAATATCCTATCCGAGTGTTGGATCAGAAAGATCGTGTTACTCAGAGGAGAACAATAAAGTTCTACAAGATATAATGGAATCAACATTCAGAAGAAGAAGCTACTTGGGAATCTGAGGATTATTTGTTAGAAAAGTTTCCAGAGTTTCTTGCGTCATTATAGAATAGAGTACTGTTAGTTAAGCTCGGTTGTTACAAATTGTATTTTGTAAAGGAACCTCAGTTGTTTTATGGATGAGAATTGGATGTTTTTGGATTGACACATTTCCTTTTCCATTACTTACCCTATGGCTTTAAATCTCGGGGCGAGATTTCTTTTAGGGGGAAGGATTGTAACACCCCGGGTGTTTTAAATACTAAAACTTGCCATGACATCATATGCATTGCAAAGCATCTGGACATATTGAAAAGTTGGATATGCATTTACTAAAACAAGTTTACTTTATGTTGTATGTGTGAGTTGTATTGTTTGAATCAAGTTTGAAATACTTGTATTGTTTTGGAAATTCCGAAAACCCTAATTTCAATATTTAAATTCTACCCTGAAAATCCATTTCAAAATCAAAGCACATTTTGGGGTTGAGTCTTAAAGCAAAGTTGTAGAGCTTGTCGAGTTGTACAAAGTTTATTTTTGGAGTTTTTCAAGTTGTTTAGAAAAATTTGAAGTTATTTAAAAAGGCGAAATTCCTTAAATATCCCCGTTTTAAATTCAAAAGTTCATTTCAAAATGTAGGCCGAATTTGGGTATGGTTTCAAAAGCAAAGTGGTAGAACTTTTGATTTTGAACAAGTTTTGTTTTTGGAGATTTTTGAGTTGTTATGAAAATTTGAGAGTAATTTGTGAATTTTGGGTGAATGGCATTTCTGTAAATTGAGTGAACAGTGTCCACCGCCGAAGCTACATTGCCGGCGTTTCCTTCTTCGGCGTTCTAGGCGCGGTCGTGGCTGTTTTGGCGTCGCGCTGGCGTAGTGAAGGACATGGCGCAGCTTCCTTGAGCTTCCTGGCCATCCTTTATAGCCTGAACCGTCGCCGTTTGACCCCGTCCCTTTGCTCTGTTTTTCCGTCACCACTGCTTCATCTCCGGTGAGCCCGTGCCGTCGTTGTTGTGCTCCACCGTCGCTGATAAGCTAGCTCCAGCTCCGCCAACTCCTTGCGCGTCTGGCTGACTCACCAATTCCGTTTGTCTTCACCGGAAACTCGAGTTTCATTGCCTTCTTCCTCGCGGCCGGCGAACTCACCCGAGATTCCGTTTCTCCGTGGCCAGAGCCCGTCGGTGAGCCGTTGCCTTTGATTGGTGTACCTTTGGCTTCGTCTCGATGCTGTAGTGCTCATTTCATTGTTTCTTGGCCATTTTGTCGACTGCAGTCGCCGGTACACCATCACCGACGAACTTTGTTCCACCGTCCCGCTTCACCGCTGTTTCTCCGGCCTTGTTATCTGCGCAGTTGTGCTCAGGGTAAGCTCTTGATGCTTCCTGTGTCCTTTGTTTAACTGCTACCGGTCTGTAGTCGTCGGCGTAGTACCGCCGAGGCGCCGTGTCCGCCATGGCCGACGTTGAGCTTGAATTGAGTCATAATCGGTGCAGCTAAGTAGGTCAGTAGGTGCGCCTAGTCGTGGGGAGCATGTTGGTACAATCGCCATCGCCGGTGAACTCGCCGTCGGCGAGGAATCGCCGGTCAGAGCCGTCGCTGCCGTGGTCAACGTCGGAGGTTGAAGATGACAAGTGGGACCCGGTTGTCAGTGACTCAGCGTTCAAAATGGATTTTCTATTTTTCTGAAATAAGTGAATAGTGTCTGTTTTTGTTATTTTTGTGTAGATTTATTTAGAGCTCCAAAAATTATGAAAATTTTTGTGTGACTTCTATGTGATGTGTATTATTTAGGAAAAATATGAAATGTTGATTTTCAGTACTTTTTTAATGTGATAAAAATTGCTCAATTAATTAATAAATGAGTTTCCAGGATTTTTCTAGACTTATTTATGTATCCAAAAATTATGAAAATTGTTTTGTCACTTAGTTATCATGTGATGAACATATAAAAAAATTTTGAGGTCAATTGGAACAAGTTGATTTATTTCATAATTATTAATTAATTAATTAATTCATAAAAGCAAATAGTAACCTTTAGTGATTTAGGTTTTGTTTGAGTTTTTTATTAAGTGATGTCCTTGGGTCATTAGTTGGTAATGATCCTTGGCAATTGTTGTGAGTGTTGCGAAAATGGTTTAGTTGGTTTAACTTGTAACTGTACCGCGAAGGAAAGTTGTATTCAAGTTGTTAAGTTTTGCATCCATCATCGAGCATCATATTTTGTATCCGCATCATGTTAAGCATGGCATTGTTACTACGTGTAGTGAACGAAGGTGAGCACGTGGTAGTTAATCAAGTAGTTGAGGAGGTTGATCCGTCTGTGGAGGTTGGTGTTGATATTGGTGGAACGACTCCGGACCCGGACTTTTCCGTCAACGAAGGCAAGCCCCGGATGCATACAACCCTACCTTGTATTTTATAAATTGATTTCGCTTTTGCTTCTTTTTACTGCATTAAGTGATTAGAAGTCAAGTGAACACCAAATTGGTACCTTACCAACCTTGTTATTCCATATTTACCATATTACCGCTTTTAAATTCAGATATACCAGCTTTTGCTTAGCTATGCTTAGAACGGTGAAAGTCGGGTGATTACTGTCATCCGCAAGTTTTGAATGGAGCTTTGGTTAATTATGTTAACATGTGATATGGGAATGTGGAGTAATAAATCTAGACCCAGGCGGACTCGGTGTGTGTGAGCCACAAGACATGGAGGTCTTGTGAGCGGAGTTCTTTTTCACTTTGTGTCGATTAAGGTCCGTCCGTTGTTGAATTGCATGAGGTGAGACTTTGTAGTACTAACCACATACTCCGGTAAGCCTTAACTTGGTTATTCTATTATGAGAATGGCTACTCGCGCACTGGGAGTGGAGATATGGCGGGAATAGCGTGTACCCACGCGTGGCAATGGGCTGGATTGGTGGAGTAATCAGATTCTCGGGTGCTGGACCCGTTCTTGTTTTAGAGGATCCGAGGGTAGGTTGGTATATGTAGGTTGGGAACCTACATATGTCGTGTGGTCTGGAATTCCCAGCTAGGTTATAATCGGTTCGAATCATCGTTGCTCCCCGGTTATGGAGACTCAACTCACTGTTCATCATCGTAGAATTAATAACTGGAAACTGAGGATGGTATGAGAAAGTGTTGGATACGAAGTTTCATGATCTCATTACGGATCGTGTCAGCTTTGTATATGATCTTTATGAAGTTTTAAACGTTGATATAAAGAATTTTGTTAAAAATGCTTTTACGCAAAAGAACCTTGATTATTGCTAAAGCCACACCTTGAATCCCATGAGCCTGCATTCCTACGTTCTTTTAAATTCTTATTTCGGTTAAGACTTGTTGAGTACTTTTGTACTCAGGGTTCGTTGACCCTTGTTGCAGGTGAGGCTCATGAGCAGATCTGTTTTGGATCGTGCTGCATGACTGTTGTTCAGTGCGATGACGATAATTAAATGTGTGGTCCTTCAAGGGCAAAAGGCAGCTTATGTTGTGTGTTTTGTAATATATTATAATGCCACTCCACTACTTTGGTTTGTTTTATTATCGAACTTAGTTGTATGGTTTGAAACAAATGGTTTGTAAACTATGTTATTGTAAGTCTTCCGCTACTTTTACTCGATGTATCTATTTGAATAAACTGTTGTAATACTGCAATGACTCGTATTGTGATCCCGCGCTCGGAAATCGTGGATGATTCGGGGTTCCTCGAGGACACCCGACAGTCTTCTTAAGTTACCGGGAACATATGCATAGATGTCAAAGGTCATTGGACAGTGACAGGTGCATGTGGGCCCTATAATTTAGGAGGTTCTGCCACAGAATGGTATCGAAGCGATCGTTACAAAGTTTTTGTGGTATTGGTTTACGAAAACTTCAAAATGATTTGGGATGACTAAATTTAACTTGATTAATTTGGTCCAAATTGCTTCTGACTTGTCTTATTTCTTTCTCACCATTCCTTATTTGATTAAAAAGGTTTTGTGTGGTGGAGTAGTAATCTTATTATGCCCTATGTAAAAACAAATGTTGTTTATTCTCGTTTTAAGCTTTGGTGGTTTTGTTCACGTAACGATTCATGCATCATAATTAAGTTACCTGTTACTTCCTTCGTCTCTCGAGTCCTGGGTGAGTAGTGTGTATGGGTTGAGTTGTGTAGTCCATCCTAACCGCTCTTGAGACATTGTCGATTGTTTTAATTGGATTAATCCTGTTCATGACAAAGATGGCTCGCATCAGAACACACCCCATAAGTCCACCGGACCTAAAGGAGTTCCTCGCCATCAACTTGCCCCTAGGAATGATTTGCTAGCAAAGAGTGCTCTAGGCCACGATCCTCAGCAGAGAGATACAGAGGATTTCTGCAGAGTTAGCCCAAGCTACTAGAGATAGGGCTATGGACGCCATTCAGGTGGGCAGATTACAGGAACAACTAAGACGTCTCACCACCGCTCACAGGAACTGCGAACGTATGTTAGTTCATACGGTGAAAGGAAGGAAGGAAGCTTGGCATAGGGAAAATGTAGCTAGAGCTAGAACTCATGAGTTAGAATTTTATGTAGAAGACTTAGAGGAGCATAATACCTATCTGCATGAGGAAGTTCATAGGCTAAGCAATCTCCTTGATCCAAATCATGAACCCCAAGCTGATGCATTGGATCCCGGTGTTATCCTTGCCGATGGGAGTGAATTGGAAGAGGAAGAAGAAGAAGATCCCGAAGAATTAGTAATGATAGATGAAAGTGACAATGAAGGCGGTAATATTTCCGGAATGGATACCGAGCCCGAAGTTTGAAGTGATCACGGAAAGGAGAAGAGTTGTGATATAGTTAGTTCTAGTTTAAGTTAAGTAGTCTTGTTTAGATGCGGTCTTGTGTTTAAATAAGTGGCACCGATGTAATGTATTGTAGTAAGCTTTAGGATCTTTGAATAAAGGCTTGTGAATAAAAGTTGGTTTGTTGTGAACAGATGCGTCGTACGCGGGGTTCGTATATTCCTGGTACTTCACAAAATGAGAATGATATTCCAGATCCGCCACCAGTTCCAACAAATCTAGCGGATGCTATAGCCGCACTTGTCAATGTGACGGTTGAAAATTCGCGTTTGCTTCATGAGATGGCTCAAAGTAATCAGAATTACATGCATGGAAACCGTGGTCGCCATCATAATAGGCAGGAGGCTACATATGTGGACTTCACCGATATAAAACCCCCAGTGTTCACTAAGGCAGATGAACCACTGGAGGCTGACGATTGGCTTAGGACCATGGAGCAGAAGTTTGATCTTATACCATGCACAGAGTTTCAGAAACCAGTCTTTGCTGCTCAGCAACTTAGAGGTGCAGCCGGTGCTTGGTATGCAAATCTTACGGCCATGCAACCTGCAGGTGTTCTGTTAACTTGGATGGAGTTTCGAACTGCTTTCAGAGCCCATTATATCCTGAAGGGAGTTATGTCTATGAAGCTGGATGAATTTCTTGCTTTGAGGCAAGGGGACCAAACCGTGATGCAATATGTGGGAAGATTCAATCACCTGTCACAATATGCATCTGAACATGTCAATACTGATGCCAAGAAAAAGAAATGGTTCATGAGAGGTCTGAATACCAAATTACAGACTATGATGACAACATGTACCAATGTCACTTATCATGAGGCAGTGAATATTGCTATTGCTTCAGAGGCAAAGTATCGGCAACATAAGGAGCTCAAAAAGAAAAAGAGTATGCCGTCTGGATCTTATGGGGGAAATCCGAAGAGGCAGAGGGTGATTTATCATCCAGTTAATCATAATCGTCCTCCTTGGGCAGGGCAGCTTATGTTGTGTGTTTTGTAATATATTATAATGCCACTCCACTACTTTGGTTTGTTTTATTATCGAACTTAGTTGTATGGTTTGAAACAAATGGTTTGTAAACTATGTTATTGTAAGTCTTCCGCTACTTTTACTCTGATGTATCTATTTGAATAAACTGTTGTAATACTGCAATGACTCTGTAATGTGATCCTGCTCGGAAATCGTGGATGATTCGGGGTTCCCTGAGGACACCCGACAGTCTTCTTAAGTTACCGGGAACATATGCATAGATGTCAAAGGTCGTTGGACAGTGGCAGGTGCATGTGGGCCCTATAATTTAGGAGGTTCTGCCACAGACGCCCCACTTCCTCCATGGCTTTGGGGCCTCTTCGATCAGGCGCCCAGTGAACTCTGGTAGAGGAGCGGTAGTGGCATTCTTGAGGGAGAACCATTGCGAGTGCCACCCCTTGTTGGATGTTGATAGCCGCATCGACGGGTACTCACCGACCCGATTGTTCTAGAGTTGGATGCCGGCGCACCCCATCGGCATGTGCATCTCCTACCTGCTGCTCTTCTCCCTCTTCTTCTGGAGGGTGACGGCAAAGAAGTACCTCCACAAGTTAAAGTGGGGGCTGATCCCTAGGAATCCCTCGCACAAGGCGATGAACACCCCCATGTGTTGGATCCCATTGGGATTGAGATGCTGCATCTCAATCTTCTAGTAGTGCAGCAGCCCCCGAAGAAATCTCTGGGCAGGGGTCACAAACCCACGCTCGTGGAAGTGGGTGAATGACACCACATAGCCATTGGGGATCGATGGCAAGTCCTCCTCACTGGGTAGTAGCCACTCCTCAGCCGAGGTCCGCGTGCGGAGAAGACCGCGACGAACGAGGCCCTCCATACGCGGGAAGGTGATATCGGAACGGCACCATAGATCCATTGGAGGTGGGGGCAGATGGATGCGGGCTTAGCAGCGGCAAAGATGCGGGGGCAGGAAACCTAAGTGATTGGTGGCGGTGGTCGTGGCTGTGGAGGCAATGATGCAAGGTATGGAACCCGGGGGCTAACCCTTTGGTTTTATAGGGGTGACGGGTGCGAGAAAACCAACCGCCCACCTAGATCTATGCGCCTACCACGATCTACCCCCACATCTCACCGCGGGGCATGCGCACACAACCTGTGTCTGTTCCCTCAGAAAACTCATTGGATGTTTCACCTTCCTGAATGGACCATGACCCATCACAGGTAAAAGGGATACGGAGCTAAAAACGCTCCTATGGCCCATCTAGGCCTAGGAGTTCGAAGGTTGGCCCATCAATGGGTTCGATAACCGCTATGGGCACCCTAAGAGCAAGGAGTGGAATGGGATGGGCCCGCTAGCGGCCAACACCATGGGCATCCCGACGCACGTTTGAGTCTTGGCCAGATACGATCTAAGGTTTTTCCTCGAATAAAGGCAGATAGCCCTAAGGACCGGTCGAACGAACCCAAAAACTATATGGATTGACCACTGAGAACATGGAGTTGATCACCAGCTAACAGGAGCTGGATCCCCATGAATGGGATGCCGGGGCCCCACTCGGACTAGCCAGCTAATAGCTCATCGAGCATCGTGGCTCATCCATAGAGGAAAATCATGGCACGACTCAACCCCTCTGGTTGTGGAAACTGTGGATGGGGTGACGATCACAAAGATGAGCCAACCCTCGACCGGTCCCTGCTACGCGTGAGGGTCCGAGGAAAGTTGGACTCACAAGGAGACCGAATGCACGGTCACAGAACGACAGACCCCCATAGGGGTCAAAATCAATGGAAGACCTTTTCCAACCCACCAAACCTCACAGCTATACCCCCGAGGGGTTCGATCGCAATGAAAGGGAATCGTTGTCCCCAGGACATGCCATGGGCAACAAAAGAAGTCCAAGGCCATCAGAGTCCTCCCATTTAGAAAAGCCTCCAAAGGAGTATTATACTCCTCCGTAGGCTCGAGGCTACTGTCGGAGACCAATACTAGGGTATTCGAAGAGGAGGAGCTAATGATCATCAACACTGATTCATCCGAGCAGTCAAGAGCGTGACTATAGCTCCAACCGACCCCCAGGCATGCAAGCTCTGCCATGCCCGACCTCTGGGGGAGGACTCTGCCTCGCCTGACCTCTGGGGGAGGGCTCCACCTCGCCCGACCCCGAGGCCATAGGCTCCGCCTCGTCCAACCCCAAGGCCATGAGCTCTGCCTTGCCCAACCCTTGGGTCCACGCTCCTTCTTAACCAGCCTCTGGGGGAGGGCTCCGCCTCGCCTGACCCCGAGGCCGCGAGCTCCACCTTGCCCGACCCTTGGGTTCGTGCTCCGCCTTGCCCGACCCCAAGGTCGCGGGCTCCTTCTCGCCTGACCCTTGGGTTCACACTCTGCCTCGCCCGGCCTCTGGGGCAAAGTTCTGCCTCGCCCAACCCCAAGGTCATGGGCTCTGCTTGGCCTAGCCTCTAGGGGAGGGCTCCACCTCGCCCGACCCCAAGGCCACGGGCTCCACCTCGCCCGACCCCGAGGCTGGGGGCTCTGCCTTGACCGATGGCGACTCATGTCGCCGCCAACCACTCTAGGTCCAAGTGTATGGGCCTAGGTTAAAGATCTGACATTAGGGAGGTGACTGGCATGCCCCGATGTAACCCGCGGCCACGATGGGCCATACCCAAGGATTTACATCAGGAACAACGTCGGGTGTACTGGTGCTGTTTTGCCTAACCCTCGTATGAACACTGACAGGCGCGTCAGTTCACCATGATGTCCGCTAGGACGGAGTGGAGCGCCATGACCGGCAGACGACGCCTGCGCATGGCGCTAGTGACGGATAGGGCCGCGACGTGGAGCCATCCCTGTTGACATCTACAGGGTCGGTGGGACCTGCATGAAGGATAAGGACCCAGCGGTCCTGAAGGCTGACCTCTCCCTCTCGTTTCTTCTCTTTTCCTCCGCTGTAACCCGTGCTTTCCCTTGATCTATAAAAGGGAAAGCAGGGCGTCCCATGGAGGGGGACTAGCATCGGATCGATCCAGGCCAGACCTGATCGAACCACCATGAACCCATCGAACCTCGAACCGACCAGAACACAACACAAGCACACGACTGAGCATCATCCGAGCTCTTGGCACCCGTTCATTCTTTCCACCAGAGACCTAGGATATGTCCCTCTCTCGTCCGTTTGTAAGCCCTACTACAAACTTTCACTGCTAGTAACACAAGCAGCAACGGCGAACTAGACATAGGGACATTCTACCAAAACCAGTATAAACCTCATGTCCTCTAAGCACACCATCCGAGCCAGACATGCAATACTAGAAATTTACTCGTTGGTGGTAACTCGAAACACCAATAAGTAGTACTTTTGCAAGTCACGCTTGCATCTTTTCTTATCTTTTGGTTAGTATTGATCATGACGATGCATTTCTATTATGCCACGGTCAATACTAGGACAGCATAAGAGTTACCCAAGCTTCTCTCTATATGCGGGATACAAAACATGTGAATCATCACAAAACTTCTCCCGCCATGCAGGATTGACCAGCATAAGTACTATACCAAAACTTCTCCCCATGCAAGATAAATCTATACAAAACTTAGTCATGACGACTAAAACATTCACTTATACTTTATTTTCCAATTAAATCTTCCCGTTGGTTTCAATTTAATCAAAAATTAATAAACTAATAAAAAACAGTCCTGAACTGGCTTGACTCAAGCCTTTTTATTCACATAGCCTAGCATTGCAGCCCGTTGGCATGCAACCGAGTGATTTCGTCGGTTAAATAAATAATATGCTTCTGCATCAATTCTACATCACCGTTGAGCAGAAAATAGAATTAATGCATAAAACTCATAAATCAACTTGAAATACAAATAACTACTCTTCAAAATTAAATTCTTCCATTGGTTCGAATTTAATTAGAACATAATCAACATCATTACACCAAAAACTTGATAATGAAATACATTCTTTTAGTTCAGGAGCAATTCTTGGTCCTTATCTACTCTCTGAAAAATTGACCACGTTGGTGTAAAATTTATCAGAGATTTAAACTTTAAACTTAAATTTATTATAATATTGTCATCATCAACGTTGGTCAGAAAATGACAATACCATAATCTTACTTAAATAAAATGGACTACTCCTCTAATTTAAAATTTTTCGTTGGTTTCAATTTAATTAAAATATAAACATAATCATAATTTATTAAATATAACTGCTCTTCAAATTAAATTCTCCTGTTGGTTCAAATTTAATTAGAAGATAATCAACATTAAACTTTGCAGCGAAACATGAAAAAAAATATTTATCTAATTTTCAGAAGCATTTTATTTTACTCATCTACTCTATGGAAAATTTATCCTGTTGGTTGAAATTTTGATAGACATTCAAAACTTGACAAAATTCATCAAAATTGCTTCTGAAAATGATAAAACAAAACTCTGTGTTTACTGTTCATTCGGTCCGGCCTGGCGAAAATAGTACGCGGCCTAGCCCGCACGCGCGTGTGGCCCAGTGCGCTGCCGCCCTCTGCAGCGGCCCAGCATCGCAAAGATGGCCTGCGACGGCCGCTCGCGCTGCGCTCCCCAGCATCCCAGGCCACAACCTGGGCCTGGGCTAGGATTCTTCCAACCCGCCTAGGCCTAATTTGGTCCGAGCGCTACGAGCCGTCGATCTACATCGGACTGTTGTTCGCGCGTCGCCTCCCGTGGAAACCCTAGTTCATTTGCTTCCTCTGCTTCTCTCTCTTACCACCACAGCGGCCGACTCTCTCTCCCTTCTCTCCCTAGAAACTCGCCGGTCGAAGATGGTGGTGCCACCGCGGGGCCCCTCGCCGGTGAGCAAGCTCGCCTCGAGGCTAAGCGCACCGCCGTCGAGTGGCCTTGCGCCGTTGCCCTTGACCCCATGCGGCTCCGCACTATGAAACCCTAACCATTTCTTCCTCCGCCTTCTCTCTCTTCGCCGCACATGTAGTCAAGGAAAAGAAGAAGAACAGCGGTAGCAGTGACGCCGCAGGTCCCCTTGTCGGTGCACACGCTTGCCCTAGGCTGAGTGCACCGCCGTCGAGCGGTCTGGGCGATGGTGCCCTTGCTTGCCCTAAACCCTACCTCTCCCTCTCTTCGCCGCACACCACAGCCGCCGTACCCGAGGTCGACGCATGAGGTGGTGGCACCGCCGTGGCGCCCTTCGCCGGTGCACACATGAGGCTGAAGCCATGCACGGCACCGTCGAGCGGCATCACGGTGGTGCTCTTTGCGCCATGCGCTCTTGTACGCGATGCCGTAGAGTGCCAGCGAGCCGGTGGCTCTCTTCCAGCGCACGCAGTCTTCCCACCCGATGGTGGTACCACCGGCGGTGAAGAAGATCCCTGGTAGGTCTCTCCCCTCGCCGACTTCTCTGTTAGGGCTAGGGTTAGGGTTAGGGTTGGGGTTTCTGATCTGATTTGGATCACATCTTTCTTGATTTCTTTTTTTTCTACCCCAAACTGGATCTACCCACTCGCAACCATGGCTCTGGTACTATAGATAGATCTAAAAGTACTTCTAGGCGTAGATCAGTGGGTAATACTTAGCTTAGATAGAAGACTTGGGTCGCCAAGCGTAGTCACAGCCATGGCGCCGCCAACATGGTGGCCACGAAGGCAGTAGAGGTAGCCGTCAACGCGCCCGCCAGGTCGTCGAAGGTAGCAGCACCACAAGCGTGGTGTGGTGGCGGCGGTGAAGGTGATGGAGCTTCCCATCGCTTATAGGGCCCCTCTCGATCGGTCTAGGGTTAGGAACTTCTGTGGGGCGTTGGCGGCTACAGTGAACCTCATGTCTTGTGCCCTAGCCCCCACCATCCTTTTATGATGCTGCGCGATGGGGGGCCATCAGCCAGTAGAAAGGTTGAGCGGCCTCGATCAGGGCGCGGATAAAGGGCCCAATTGGCCGTTGGTGGAGATCAACCTAACAACATAGACTCAAGCTTAGTTTCTTGAAAGCAGACTACTGAGCATTGCTCTTTGACGACTACATCTCTGACGACGCTACGCCTCACGCGGCTGTTGAGGCTGTGGGGGTTCCACACCAAGACATTTTGTGTATTCATCATTAACCTGTTGCGCGACTATGGGCATCGTGCTCAGAGCGCCATGCTCATTTGTTGCCCACGACGTCCACCAGCCTTGGGGAAGAGTTCCCGCATTGCCGCGCGCTTGGAAGAGGACACTGGTTCCTAGAATGTGTCGTGGAAACGACTGGCGACTGCGGCGTCATGTGTCACCGGCGATGGACGTGGAGCAGTCGATGACGGCCGTCACTTGTTCAGCATGACTCGTTTTGCCTGTGTCTCTGGCTTTGGGTCGCGGTACATAGATTTTGCTGCGAGCCTGTCACTGCGATGTGGAAGGAGGTTCTCCTCCGGAAGGCGTGAAACACGAAGGCGACTTGATGACTGGATTGTCGAGCGGCACCTTCAGGCCCTCAATGAAGTCATGGACGATGGCTGGGCAGACTGTAGCCTATCCGGCAATGGGAGGAGGCGTGCTTAGCAGGACCGTCCTCAATTGGAGTTTGCTGGTGATGCAAATTTTGGGCCGCGATGCAACCAACACCTGGCCGCTGTGCTTCGACGTTTGAAGGTCCAATAGGGTCCAGCCCAACTTCTAGAGCCGTCTCCAGCGCGACGTTGCTGACCAGATCAGGCGCAACAGAGTGTGGCAGTTGCTCCTCAGTTGCCATTGGCGAAGACAGAGGCGGATCTCCAGCAACTGCGGGCATGACCGCGGGCCATGGCATGACCTCATGCTCGTCAGCCACCAGCTGTGCTGCCTAGGACGACTGTGGTGATGTGCTTTGCCACGCCCAATCCGTCTCGGAGGCCAAAAGCAGGGGCGCTGGTGCTGCCCGATTTGGTGGGTTGCTAGCCGTTGCCGCCGTGTCAGCGACACAGAGCATCGGGTCCATCCTCATTGGCAGAATCTCAGGCTGCAACGTGTTTCGAAATTCAAATTCCAGTGCTGGCTCGGGTGACCTGGAGGGGGAAGGCGACACCCGACGTGATGAATGCAGTCGACGTGGCCTTGCTTGCGTCTGGTACCCCCAGTTGGACTGGGACTCAGGAAGATCGGGCACAGGATGGATTCGACGACAACAGGTGTCGCCTACTGGAAGGTTGGGCCCCAACTAGGTCCCAGCTGTGGGTCTAGAGCTTCGCCGGTGGGTTCGCCGTCAGCATTGCCATACCAAAACCGGTGAGGCCAGTGGTTGCCCCCGTTGTCTTGGTCGAGCCGATCGAAGTCCCTGGGTGACCCATCATCGTCAGAGGGTGGTGGCACATTCCAATCTTGTACCTCGATGACCCTAATGCGGACTAGGTAGCGCAGTGTCGATAGCTCCGATTGAATCGTCTCGGGCGCGCAGATGTAGTCAGGCTCCGAAACGGCGACGATCTTCTGCTGTGGGATGAACATGGGGTGGATGCACCACGCTGTGATGAAGAATTTGCGGCGATCATCGCGAGCGGTAGTCTGCGGCGCCTCGACGATCTGGGCGCAAGAGCTGCCCAGAATACGCTCCGCCGTATCCGTGCTCCATGTGTGCACTGGCATTCCCTTCGGTCCGAGGAGGACCTTGTAACGCATGGCACCAGCGGACGCCATGGATTGATGATGCCATCGCTTCCAGATGAGGTTGAAGGGTGTTCCCAGCGGCACCGGTACTTGGACAACCTCTTCCAGGTCATCCCGGTTGTAGAAGCACACCAGGAAATCCTTCGGCGAGTACCTGCTGATGGTGAACACGTCCGCCGAGATGTTGTAGAATGACTCTAGTTGCGCGCGGGCGTCCGCGGATGACACTGGTGGATGGGTGCCACTGCCACCAACCATGGCCACCAACGTGAGGGAAGAAAGCGCTTCCTCAGCAGCATTGAGTGTCGTGGACCGTAGGATGACGACGATCTCTGAGACGGGACGCGTGGAGGGGTGGCCCGGAGGTGGCGAAGTCCGCCTAGGGGGCGACGGTGGCATCGATGGCCGGTTCGTCATCATGCGCGCCTATCCTGTGTCCGAGCTGGGCTCACGACGAGGAGAGCCAAAGTGCGGCTTGCAGACCGTGGGGACAGAGGTGTTTCGGCCCGTGGAATGCGACCTACCGGAGATGGTGCTGGACGGTGAAGGTGGACGGCGCTGGTCCTCCCACAGCAGTCATCGTCGCCGCGGTGCGCCTCTGTTCTGGAGGGAGCGCGTGGGCAAGCGCCCGCGCTTGCAGTCCCTAGCTCGGTGCCCCGTGCACCTGCAATGGAGGCAACGCGACGGAAAGCGGTAGGCGACCGCGACATGGTCTCCCGCCAAGCAGTTGAAGTAGAGTCCCACTAGAGTAGGCAGAACGGGGCGGCGGGATGACACCCAAGGGTGCTCTCGGCGACGCCAGCGATGGCAACTCTCGACGAGGGTGAAGCCCTCAAAGTCCACACGAGCGCCCTCCCAGGGTACATGGTGGCGCGGCCGGTGAAGGTCCCGCCTTGTGTCCAGTGGAGGTGAGCGGTTGCGGCGGGTGTGCAGAGGTGGGTGGCGATGGGCGTCAGCCATGAAGCCACCTCCGGAGTTGCGCAGCCTGCGGCGGTGCCCCTCGCTAGTCGGAGCGACGACGGCCTTTCCCTTGTCGTTGGCGGCGACGAGCAAGGCCTCAGACGACTCGTCGGAGGAGGCCTCCGAGTCGGAGAAGGAGAGCATCTCCTGTGGCCCCTAGGCAGACGGCCCGGCAGCGACGGGGGAGGACGGCACCCAAGGTGTGGCGAAGGGGGAGAGCAACGATCCCGCAGCCTGCACCTGGGCGAGGGCGGCCTCCGTAGCGGCGACCAGGGCCAGCAGGCTGGAGGAAGAGTCGTCAGAACCATCGGATTCCATGGTGACCGGAGGAGGGGAAGAGGAAGGGGTAGGTGGCACCAAGGCGGTGCCAGCTAGGAAGCTGGCCGGCAGAAGCAGCGGCGGCCTCCGGCGGTTTGGGCTAGGTGGACGCCGGGGCCGGGGTGGCCACCGGCGGGAGGGAGCGGGGCTTAGAGGGAGCGGTGCTCTCTCCTCTCTCTCTCTCTCTCTCTCTCTCTCTCTCTCTCCTCTCTCCTCTAAGCACCTAGATCACTCACGTTAATACTATTTTTGACATTGTCTCTTTCTTGCTAACTTATATGACATTCCTTTCCAATCAAGCGTGTTATCTGCAAAGTTAAATTGTGTTGGCTTCTGCTACGGAGGATCTTGTTGACTAGTGGTACGAACTCACAAAACCCTTTAGAGCATGTTTGACATAAATTTTTTATAGCTCCGGCTCTTCCTACACCAGCAGCAGCACCGTTGACGAGATCCTTTTTCTATCTCATTATGAAATGAACGTGGAGCTATGAGAAGCCATGATTTGTGGCTCATTTGGCTCTTCTTCTATGTGTTAGTTGATCTCCATCAATAGGTCCAATGGTCTTTGGGCCCTTGGATCCACGTCCTAATCGGGGACGCCCAACCCAAATATGGTTGATGGGCCCCCGTCGCACAGTGCCATAAATAGAAGGTGGGGGCCAGGGCGCTCGAGTCACGAGGTTCGCCTGAGCTGCCTAGCACCCCACCTACAGTCCTAAATCCTAACCGATCACAGAGGGGGCACTGCCAGCGACGGGAAGCGCTGCCACCGCCTCTACATCACGCCGGAGGACTGCTACGACACCGGGCTGCCCTACGACCTCTACACCGACCTCGGATGACTCCGCTACTGCACCGCCACCAGGTTATCGACAAGCACTGCGATGGCGAGCCCATCTTCATCCAAGGCGGCCGATGGTTTGCACCCCTTCACCTCTCTCTCTCATTCTATTTCTAATCCAGTACTAGTAGATATCCTAGGACTCATAGTTTATTCAAAGTGCAAGTAGACATGCTAGATTTATACCTAGAGATCATGTTTTAGTTTAACAATGGTATCAGAGGCCTCACTAGGTGTAGATCTAGCCTATCGGAACCATTTGTCTAGATGTAAATCATGTCAGGGGTAAGAAATAGATTAGATCCGTTCGGATCTAAGAAGAGAAGAGCGTCACTGAATCCTAACCCTAACTGGGTGAAGGAAAGGAGTAAGAAGAAGAGGGACTTGGCTTCAAGAAGAACCCAAATCCGAGCTCAAACCCACAAAGAACTCACTAGGAAAGATGAACAGTGGCTCCAGTGAGTCAAACCCTAACCCTAACTTGACTTAACCCTAACCCTAATCCCCAATCGGATGAAATCCGTGAAGAACAAAGAAGATCCAAAAGGAGAAGAAGAAAAAGAGAAAGGGGAAGAGGGGAAGGGGCCTACCTCGCCGTTGCACCGTGTTGCCGCCTCATCGGTGCGCGAGAAGAAGGCCGCTGCTCGTCGAGCTCTGGCCAAGGGCGCCGAGGCCAGGCCGCTCGACGGCGACGCGCTCACTCGCTGGGGAGCGCGCGTGCCGGTGAGGGGGCCGGCGATGGCGTCGTCATCGCTCTTGCCTCGCTCGGTGTCGTTGCCCGAGCTGAGAGAGAGAAGGGAAAAGAAAGAATGGCACTAGGGTTTCGGGGAGGGCGATGCGGCACCATTTTTGATCGGCCAAGATCACCGCGCGACCATCAGATCTGATCCAATGGCGACCAGAGAACGGGCCGCCTTTCAGGCCAGGCGGGCAAGGGCGCGAGGCCGCTTTCCCGGCCTAGGCCTAGGTTGTGGCCTGGACGCGGGGGAGCGCGCGGCACAGGGCTCGCACGGCCGTGGGCCGTGGACCGGTTTCGCGTTTGGGGCGAATTGCCAGTAAAGGATGAAGCCATTTTTTTCCGGTAAAAGTCTTATTTCGTAGAAAATGGATAAATTACTTAAACAAAATAGAAAAGAGAATTTTCCTGTGGGTAAAATTCATTAAATTGAATTATTTTTCCGCTGCAATGTTAAAGTCAATAATCTTCTAATTAAATTCGAACCAACAGAAGAATTTAATTTGTAGAGTAGTCAATTTTAATCAGTAAATTATAATATTATTATTTTTCTGACCAACCTTGATAATAGCAATATTATAATGTTTAATCATACGTTTTTGATGCATTAATTCTATTTCTACCCAACGGTAATGTAGAATTAGTGTATAAGAATATTGTATGTTTTAATTTTGACTAACGTTAAATTAAAGCATGCAAATATAATGATATATTTTCTCACTATCTCTGACGATGTTTTTCAGGACTCAAACCAATGGCATTCATCTCGCACATACCACCCCTAGAAGGGGGCAATTACAGAGTATGACGAGAGAAGTACACTACACCACAACACCAAGATTAGCGATGGACGGTCTGACGCTAAAAGCGGCTACAGCGATAGACAATCTGACGCTAAAAAGTTATAGCGACATACTTCTGCAGATGCTGTAAGTCCTGCCGCTAAAAATCTTTAGCGTCAGATAGTACTTTTAGCGTCAAACAGTCCGTTGCCCTGATTTTTTTTAGCGACAGATAGTCTGCTGCTACTCTTTAGCGACAGATAGCCTCCCAATACTCTATAGCGACAGACAATTTGAAGTTACAAATGTTTTCAGCGACTGATGGTTTGACGAGATCATTTAAATGCATTTAAAAAAAATAAAAGGCCATTTGGTTGCAAATTAATACAAAAGTAACATCATTGTGCACATTTCTCATACAAATAGATTCATTCATGACCAAGTCCAAACATTTACTAAGACATACATATATGGTCAGCCATTACAAACATGAATCAATGATTCATCAATGATAAGTCTCTGATGATCGACTACATGTATTCAAATGAGATCGACTAGCACCTCATTGGCAATGCAGAAAATATGAGTGGATCCACAACAACTACTGTCCACTACAAAACTCATTGGCTCCAGTAGTATCATCAACATGAAACTCTAAGAAAACATCTGTTTTTCCTTGCATCTGGGTTTGTGCAACATCTGCTAGGGATACTTCAAATGCTTGCTTTGAACCAACCATAAAGGTTAGCATGTTTCCTACAGAGGCAAGGGTAACAAACATTAAAATCTATAGGTAAGTCTTAACTACATAATAGATACAGTATGTACAAAAGATACCATATTCTGCAAGACTTGTTTAGGACAGGCATACCAAGTGGCATGAAAGAATATAGTAACTGTTCACCTTAATTTGAACAAGAAGAGTTTGCTTTAGTGGATATAAAGATCGAACTGCTCAAGGTTTAATCAATAGATGAAAAACATATACCAAAATAAGATGTCACATATAGCAAGGCGTAAACTATTCAGTTTCACAACAGAGTAACTTGGGCAAACTAAGCATTCTCCTTTTCCATGATCTAATTCATATTAAAGCATATTCATTATAATCATATGCCATATTAAGATAGAAAATCTGGTCAAGAAAGTGGATTTCCAAAATTCTAAGAAAACTAGACAAAGCTAGTGCTACTTTTAATCTGTATAAGTTTTGCATCAACAAATATATCCTAATTTTATCGAGAAATGCATCCAGATTCAAGTGTTCTAAATACACAATTCTCCAGATGCAAAGCACCTCTTTATTTCCAATACCAACACCATTAATAAACTACATAATATTAAAGGCACACGCGGAGAGTGGGGGACCTATTCATGGAAGCCAATAAATCAGAGAACAGGCCATCCTTAATCCTCGACTCCAAGCCGATATGCTCTGGAGACTTTCATCCAAGTAATCTGCGGTTACATCAGCTTTGTCAATCTCAATGGTCTTTCCTCCACCTTGTCTCTTCCATGCAAGTCCACCGAATACACTTTAAACTGACTGTGGTTTACGCATAGGTGCAAGGGTCATGCCAAGTATGTTAATATTCTAAACGTTCACAAAAAGTAATAAATTGTATACTATTCAAGAGTAGCAAAACAACCAAACACGGGAGCGAAAAACACAGAATAGATCTTGAACGGAAGGAATGCGAACATTTAGTCTCGTGGATTCATAAGTATAGGTATAATACCAAAGATGGTCAAAGCGCCGATAAGATTACCTCTCAGATCGACCTTGTAGGTTGCAAGACATGGACCCCACTTCACTGTCAAGTGTCAACCATCCGTAATCGATCTTTCACGTCGTCCAGGTGAAAAAGGCATTCCCATATTTAAGATACTAGGGTAAGCCAAATGAAAAGGGCAGCTAGGACAGTCTAGGAGGGGAGTCATGGGCACCAAAGATACAAGAGCAATCATGGGCATGAGAAGATACAAGAGCGATCCACAACATGCTCATCTTGGCAAAAGATTAGCGTAAAATAATACTTTGGAATGGTAGCAAGTTTACATATAATTAAAATAACAAATAAAATATACAAAGATCAACTCTAGATGGTACAAAGAAATTTTATATCAGGATCGTATCAACAAGTGATCTTTGCTTCACTAAATGTTAAATTAAAATTTCATAAGAAAGAAGAACAATTTGTTGGTTATCGCGGCTAAATCTATCAAAGAAAACATAACTTGACTTTAAATCAATCGGTGATTTTATGTACAAATCCTTTGCATCATGTGTCACAATGGTAGGATCAACCTCAGACCTTCATTGCGTGGAATCCCCACATAGACAAGTAAAAGCTGAAATATACATTATATCGTTAATTGCTTCGCGTAAAAGTGCAATTTAAATTTGAACAGATATTAACTACTAACTTATAAAAAGTACTGATTGGCATAAAGACACATGAAGTTCATGCTTGAGATCCCTTTGTGCATTAGGTAAAAGCATAAATGACTACGTAAAAGCAATTGAATCAACTTCACATCAAGAATTGCAATATGTCAATGAAGAATGGCCATTCCATGGGTCTTATACAACACAGGCATTAGATGTGAGAATATCTCGGACATTAGACTCACAATGGCAGATTATGCAGTCATTTATCAGCACATGGAAGTTGTTCCAAAGAAATTATAGCCAAATATTCACCTTCCTAAGGTTGGTCAGTGTAATACTAAAAGTTGAATAAAATGAGTAATTTAAGTGTCTTTCATGTATCATCATGTATAAGGTGAAGTAGAACAAATGTAAGGCAAATATTCTAAGTACTAAGGATCAGGACCTTCTGGTGATCTCCAGATGTGTGGTGACCAATGTCATGCTCAAGATATGTACTGAATCTAGCATAATAAGTCTGTTTCATTATTTGCAACTGTGATGGTGTCCTGGAACATATAATCTCAGTGGCTGCTCTCAGATCCATAGTTTCACCACTCATCACGTCCAACAGGATCAAGAATCCACAGCGACATAGCTTTCTGGAGCCACATGAAACAAAGTTAACATATTTAACACACCGATTTTGATAAATTAAACGTAAACACATGATTGAAGCAACACATATCCACATTTTTAGCTAATTGATTCTAATCATCAGTTTTCATCGATGAATATATGGTACAATTGATGAAGCATATTGGTACAGCTAGATTAACGATTTGATTATTTAATAAAGAGAACAATTATTCAAGAACTTTTCATGCCTTGTGGTTTCCACTGAGTTCAGATGAAAGACGATGAAAGAGTTCCTCATGATACATAGCCCCGTATTCCGTTGAATGAGTCCACGTTACCTTTGAATCGCGATGAGTAAGTATGTTTATCACTACTGCATCTTCATCAGCCCAAACCACGGACAACCATAAACCAAGGCACAATATAAAGAAAGTCAAGATGTTTAGTGACCACCTCCTCGCAAATCGGTAATGAAAAAAGCTTTGATATTTAAGTAAAAGCATCAAAGTATACACAACACTCAATTATTGGAATTCAGTTCCATGTCTAAGTTCGACTATTTATGCTCACTTGCAGACGGTAAAGAAATTGTCATCATTCAAGCCATCAAACCAAACTCATCAGTAAACAACAATTTTCAATTTTGTTGAAAAATAATGATCAAAAATCAGGTTGTGATAAAAGGCAAAAGAAACACCTTGAATTAATAGTTGAGACCATCCCAAGTAAAACATATCGAATTACAACATTTTAGTTATATAAAGTTATAGGTAATGGTCAAGAACAAATAAGTTCCTGAAAGTCACATCTCTAAGCCATGGAAAGTCCGGAAAGAGCAGATGGATTACATATGTCAAGAATAAATAAGTTTCTAGAAAGCTAGAAGCGCTTGACCTGATTTTTGGCCTTTTGTTTGAAGAGTTGATGCACAACACTCTTAAGATATTGTGAGGAAATTGGAATGTTTATGGGAAGGAAATGCATAACAGAATAGAAATGAACAAAACAATAAAATAATTAGCAAACACATCAACTTGCATACCAGTTAGCTACATAATTCTTTAATCACAATTGGAGCATACAAAACAACACCATACTTTCCTTAAAAACAAAATTTTATATATGTCAATCTTATAGTTATTATGCATCTCTCGGCCACCTTAAAAACAAATTCTTATATAGCATTTCCCTCGGCCACTATACACTAATTTTAGACATGTGGAATATATTGCCAGAATTGTGCTACTTTGACTCCAAGAACAGACTATTCAAGACGACCCACACGATGACTTGCCCTTATATCAATCCATTACCCACTTGACCCTAAATTGTAGTGAGATAAAACAAAAACTATCTTAATCAACCTCAGGACCTTCATAGCGTGTGGGTCTTAATCCATTACCCTGGTCAGTTCAAAATTTCGGGGAGCCACCACCATGCCGAGCCCCCACAACACCAGATCCACCACCCACAACATAGGATCCACCGCCCACCATTTAGGAGAGGAAAAAGAGAGAGGAAACAATGAACCTGCTGCCGTAGCCGCAGCCGCTATCGCCGCCACCGTGTTGTGGATCTAGCTGCCATGTCGTGGATCTGGCTGAAGGAGAAGGGTAGACGACTCATCGTGGATATGGCTAGAGGAGAAGAAGGGCGGCCATCCCATAGTAGATTCGGTCGGGGGAGAAGAAGGGCGGCCACCCCGTCGTCAATCTGGCTAGGGGAGAAGAAGGGCGGCCACCACATCGGCCGGCGGCTAGGGTTATGGTTGGCGGCTATGAGCTCATGCACCATGCCTGACCCGTGCCACCATGGCCCGTCTAGGGAGCAGGGCGACCTCAGCGCTGGAGAAGGGAGGGAGGGAGAGCTCGTGTTGGGAACGGAGGAGCAGGGGCGCCGACGTCGGTGTCAGTCTTCTGGGAGGAGGTCATGAGGGAGAGATAGATGCGGGTGGATGGGGAGCGATGGCCGAGCAATGGGATAAGGCGGCCGGGGCTACATGCGTTTGCCGTGGGCACCGTATGGGAAGAGTCTAGGGTTTGTCAGTGGGCCAAGCAAAAATTTGCGTACGAACTGTTTACGGAGACAGGGCATGTGAGCTGGATGTGGGGCCCATTTTTTTAGCGTCAGACCTATATCTGGTTTTAGCGATAGATGGGCTAACACTAAACATGAACATCTATAACGACAGACAGCAAATCGCTAAATGAGGATTTAGCGTCAGATGGTCTCTGAGTTATCTTTAGCGTCAGATCATCCATTGCCAAATATAATTTTTAGCGTCAGATGTCTGACGGTGAAGCGGTGTTGTGGTGTAGTGGTATGAGCTCACACTTGCGCTGTTCGAGAATGACTTAGTGCTCACCTCCCCGTGTCCTACTGAACCAGTGGACCCGGTGAGGAAAGAAAATGAGTTTGATGCTGATTTCACTGCCCGGCAGCGAGATCATGCAGAAGTGCGCATGAAGTATGATCTTGAGCGCAAGAAATGGGGCATATCAAACCGCAAGTGCTTGATGGTGGCTAAGTCCACAATCTCAGATGGTATAAGGGGGTCTATCCCAGACTGTGATACCACCACTGAGTACCTAAAGAAGGTGGAGAGTCAGTTCATTGGCTCTTCAAAGGCTTATGCTAGTACATTGATCAAGAAATTGTTCAATGAAAAATATACTGGTGGCGGTATTAGAGAGCACATTTTGAAGATGAGCAACACGGCTTCGAAGCTGAAGCCAATGAATTTGAGGCTCAAGGATGAGTTTTTGATTCATTTGGTTTTTGCTTCCTTGCCAAAGGAATATGAAACCTTTGTTGTTAACTACAACATGCAGCCCGACAAGTGGGACATAGAAAAGTTCATCGCAATGTGTGTTCAAGAAGAGGAAAGGCTGAAGTCCTTACAGGGTGACTCTGCTAACCTTGTCAAGGACAAGAAAAAGAACTTCAATAAGAATGCCAAACCTCAAGGGAAAGCCCCTCAGACTGAGCACCATCAGAAGAACAACAACGCTCAAGTTGAGAAGGATCAGTGCAAATGGTGCAAGAAGCATGGACACTAGCAGAGGGATTGTCCAGACTTTCTGAAGAGCCTGCTGAAGAGAGGTGAAGATTCCATTACATTCATAGATGAATCCCTGTATATAAGTTATGCAAAATCTACTTGGTGGATTGATTTAGGTGCAACTGTTCATGTTGTAAATTCATTACAGGGATTCCGTACGAGGAGGACCCTGCAAAGAGGAGAAAGAAGAATTAAAGTAGCAAATAGAGTTGAGGCTCAAGTTAAAGCCATTGGAGATCTTTCTCTAGAATTTGTTGATGGTTTTCTACTTAAGCTTTTAGATGTTCTATTTGTACCCTCTTTGAGAAGAAACTTAATAAGTGTTTCACGTTTAGATGACAATGGATATGATTGCAATTTTGATAATGGCAAATATCAGATTGTTTATAATAATAAATGTGTTGGTCTTGCCTTCTGACAAGACAAGCTTTATTTATTATCACTTTCTGAGAATGTGAATGATATAAGTATTGAGAATGAGAATGCTTCCTTGTCTATGAATGCAACAAATAAGCGGAAGAGAGTACATAATGTATCTTCAAAATTATGGCACTATCGTTTAGGCCATATTTCAAGGGGGAGAATAGAGCGATTGATTAAGAAATCAATTCTTCCGCCTTTAGAATTTTTAGATTTAGAACAATGCATAGATTGCGTAAAAGGAAAGTATGTTAAGAAAATAAAAAAAAATGCCAAACGAAGCGTAGGAATTTTAGAAATAATCCACACAGACATCTGTGGCCCTTTTCCTATGAAAAGTGTGGATGATTATGATTCATTTATAACATTCACAGATGACTATTCTCGTTTTGGCTATATTTATCCAATTAAAGAAAGATCAGAAGCAATGGATAAATTTAAAATATTCAAGGCTGAAGTAGAGAATCAGCACAACTTAAAGATTAAGGTAGTAAGGTCCGACCGTGGGGGAGAGTACTACGGTCGACACACCCCATATGGCCAAGTTCCTGGACCCTTTGCAAGGTTCTTACAGGAAAATGGCATAGTAGCCCTGTATTCTACACCGGGCGAGCCTCAGCAGAATGGAGTAGCTGAAAGACGCAATCGTACCTTAATAGATATGGTGAGAAGCATGATAAGTTATTCTACCATACCGATAAGTTTATGGATGGAGGCATTAAAAACCGCCATTCATATTCTTAATCGAGTGCCAAGTAAGTCGGTGCTCAAAACACCATATGAGTTGTGGACAGGAAAGGAACCCTCACCAAACTATATACGTGTGTGGGGTTGTCCTACTGAGGCAAAAGTATTTAACCCAAACATATGGAAGCTAGACTCCAAGACAGTCAGCTACCATTTCATTGGCTATCCAGAAAAGTCAAAAGGTTATCGCTTCTATTGTCCTAACAGACAAATGAAGTTTATAGAAACAAGATGCTGTCTTCTTAGAGGATGATATGATCAGGGGGGGCATGGTAGCGTGAGAAATTAGTTTTGAAGAGAAGTGGGTATACGTGCCTACTCCTATGGTTCAGGAACCATTCTTCACGCTACCTGTTGTTGCTGTACCAACAATGCAAGACACTGTAGTAACCGCACCTGTTGTTAGTTCTCCTGTGGCAACAATGAATGAACATAAGGAACCTGTCCTTTAGGATCCCCAAGAACCCGTTGTCATATGGAGGGAGAGCAACAACAGCCTCATGTAGAACAAGCGTCATCTAACAAGGCCCCTAGAAGGTCTCAAAGAGTCAGGAGATTAGTCATTCCTGATGATTATGAAGTTTATGATTGTGAGGAATTTTGAATGGAGGGTGATCCCATCTCATTTGAAGAAGCCATGAGAAGTGCTCACTCATCCAAGTGGCTTGAAGCCATGGAAGATGAAATAAAATCAATGAAAACCAATGGAGTTTGGAAATTAGAAACAATTCCTAAAGAAGCCAAGACAGTAGGATGTAAATGGGTTTACAAAACTAAACATGACTCCAAAGGGAATATAGAAAGGTTTAAAGTGCGACTTGTGGTGAAAGGTTTCATGCAAAGTGAAGGCATAGACTACAATGAGATATTTTCTCCAGTCTCATGTAAGAATTCTTTTAGAATCATAATGGCGCTTGTAGCACATTACGACTTAGAATTACATCAGATGGATGTAAAGACGACATTCCTAAACGGGGATTTAGAGGAAAAGGTTTACATGGCACAACCAAAAGGTTTTGTTGTGGAAGAAAAAGAACGCATGGGATGCCGCCTGAAGAAATCTATTTATGGATTAAAGCAAGCTTCAAGACAGTGGTATTTGAAGTTTGATAGTACAATAAGAAAGTTTGGGTTTCAAAAAAATATAGAGGACAATTGCGTTTATGCAAAGTTCAAGAATGGAAAATATATTTTCCTAGTCTTGTATGTGGATGACATCTTGCTCACTAGCAGTGATGTTAATCTACTACTAAAAACAAAGAAGTTCTTGTCCTGAAAGTTTGATATGAAGGATCTCGGTGAAGCTTCGTTCGTCCTAGGAATATAGATTCACCGAGATAGAGAAAAGGGGGTTTTAAGACTATCACAAAAGGCATACTTAGAAAAAGTTTTAAAGAAATACAGTATGCAAAATTGTAAGTCATCACCTACTCCCATAGTCAAGGGCGACAGATATGGGGAACTTCAATGTCCTAGGAACCAATATGAGATCGATCAAATGAAAGCGGTTCCATATAGTTCAACTATCGAAAGTTTACAATATGCTCAAGTGTGTACTCGCCCTGACTTAGCATTTGTTACCGAGTTGCTTGGCAGATATCAGAGTAATCCTGGAATAGAACATTGGAAATTAGTAAAGAAGATCTGATTCCCTGCACATAGAGGGGTATACATATTCTGATTATGCGTGAGATGAAAGAAAGCCCACGTCAGGATACATATTCACTCTCGTAAGAGAAGCTATATCGTGGAAAAGCTCAAAGCAAACCGTCACTACATCGTCCACAATGTATGTCGAGTTTGTAGCATGTTATGAGGCCACAGGGTAGGTGAATTGGCTAAAGAAAATCCTGCCCGGTTTGAAAGTGGTAGACGACATACATAAACCACTTAAGTTATACTGCGATAATAATCCAGCAGTATGTTATGCTCACAATAATAAGTTAAGTGGTGCTGCCAAACACATTGACATAAAGTATTATGTTGTGAAAGATAAAGTCCGGGATCATATAATTAGTCTTGAGCATATAAGAACAGAAAAGATGCTCGCGGATCCGCTTACAAAAGACTTACCACCCAGTGTGTTCAGAGAACACGTAGCCGGCATGGGTTTAAGGAAAAGCCTATGATTCCTGGACAATAAAGGCCTAGTTAAGAATCTGTTTCAAAATAGATAGGTGCATTGTAGCTGTTTAATCTAATGGCAAGAGACCATGACGATGAGGCACGCTCTATGCACTGATCTGTGATGGAAGGGAACAAGAGAAAATAAGTAAGTTAAGTTTAAGTTATAAGTGAGATCAATGGGGAGATTGTTAGTTAATCTCCACCAATAAGCCCAACGACTTATTGAGCCTATGGATCCGCACCCTGATCGGGAGCGCCCAACCCTAATATGGTTGATGGACCCCCGTCGCACAGCGCCATAAATAGAAGGTGGGAGCCGGGGCGCTCGAGTCACGAGGTTCGCCTGAGCCGCCTAGCACCCCACCTACAGTCCTAAACCCTAACCGATCACAAAGGGGGCGCTGCCAGCGACGGGAAGCACCGCCACCGCCTCTGCATCACGCCGGAGGACTGCTACGACGCCGGGCTGCCCTACGACCTCTACACCGACCCCGAACGACACCGCTACTGCACCGCCACTGGGTTATCGCCAAGCATTGCGATGGCGAGCCCATCTTCATCCAAGGCGGCCGATGGTTTGCACCCCTTCACCTCTCTCTCTCTCTCATTCTATTTCTAATCCAGTAGTAGTAGATATCCTAGGACTCACGGTTTATTCAAAGTGCAAGTAGACATGCTAGATTTATGCATAGAGATTCTGTTTTAGTTTAACACTATGGTACTGTAGCACAAAGTCGGAGCCTGAAGGAGCCCATCCAAATGGGCGTTCCTTTGTTTGTTAGGGAGTCATGTATATCCTAATAAAATGGTTGAAGCTTTGGGTCCTTGGGTGACTCTCCAAGTTCAATTTTATTCTCCATCTAAAATAACTCATTATAGTTTGTATTTTTCAATATATTTCATGATGAGTCTAATAATAATTACATATGTTTATAAGAAAATACAAATATAAGTATCGTCATACCCATCATGAAATATATTTTTAAAGTATATCTAATTGTTGTCATAAATATTAATTATTTTCTATATAAATTTGAGCAAATTTAAAATGATTTGGCTTGGACAAAACCGTTGCTTCCTTTGATGGCCCCTTTTCTTAGCGGAGTGAGCATCCACATTTTCACGTCTCAACCTTAGCTGTTCGATGCTGCTTTTCTGTTTACCTTGGGCGGCCTCACTTCTTGTCAAGGTCTGACCAGATGATGATCAATCGCGCCATTGCATTGATAGCCGGGAAGGGCAGCGGGCAACGGCTCTTGCTGGTTGGTCACGCTCACGGAGGCGGCTACACTCTACAGGGCTCAAATGGGACGATACCGAAGGTGGTTTGAGGGAGAGGCGGCGTGGCGGCCGTCGCTTCAAGCAAACGAAGAGCCCTGCATTTGGCTGCTGCCTATGCCTAGTGGTGCTTGAGACTGCCGGCGTGTCACGAGACGAGAGCGACGGATCAGAAACAGGGGGAACGAAACGAACCAACCAGCCCACCCGGGTACTGCACGGAAACATCGCCACGGAGGGTACGGATCCTACTAGCAGAGTAGCAGCTAAGATGATATATTTTATGCAGTTTCAACACATGATATTTTTTAAACCGTAGGATGAAGATACAACGGTCTTCAGCCTTCTTCTACCTCCAAACACACTGCACAACTCGCCCCCGCTGCCGTCGGCCACCCAGCCCTTGGCCGCGGCTATGTCGGCACAAATCACGAGTAACAAAGATCCACGACTGTATCGGTACAAATCACAAATCACAAATTATAAGAAACATTTTTTTTCTACGAAAGGACAAGGACAAAAATTTGGTGGCAGCGCCGGAGTTGGAGAAGGAGCTCGCCGGAGTTGGGAAGATACTGGGCGCGGGCGCTGCGGCGGCGCGGGCACGCGGCGGGGGCATGGCGGCGGTGGCCCCAGTCCAACAGCCTGGGGTTCCCAGTTCCCGACGGCAGGCCACGGGTAGCCGCGCTTCTTCGATGGCAGCGTGGGGATGCGACGCCTACAAAAAAAAATCGTGTGCCAGCTCTTGATAAAACACCCGTGTGGTGTTTAGCATTTCCGTATAGGAGTCATTCTCATGATCCTCTTAAGAAAAGATAGCTCTCATGCTCCCATGCATCACACAACCGGAAGGCTGAATGCTGATGATGTCTTCTGAAAAGATACTGTGTACACCTAGCCAGCATGTCCATCATACAGATAACCAGGCACACACAAACACAACTGAGATGCTCTGCCATGCAAATATATTCATCACCAATTCTAAACTTGGGCCAAAAGTATATTATATTACAACCAAATGGTATATTGCATACTCTCATCTAATGGGAGCAGTATATATATATTACAGTGCCTCATGTCTGAAAATATGCAACAAATCGGGTGCATAGCAAGTATACTTGTTTGGATTGTGTTATTTTGACCATAGATATACTATCTCATAGTTAGCGTGGCAAACTTATTGAGGATGCAAATTCTTTCTCTAGGCTGTAGCCGCGAGAGGTCTCTTGATCACAAGGCAAACGTGTAGCATTCCCAAGATCGAGCTGTGCATGGGAGTTTCTAGCATGTGACTGGCACAGCAAATGCTCAGGCTCACCATTATTTCCTGTTGAATGGTGTGTTTTTCTTAGCCTCCCTGTCCTTAGGAGCTGCAATTTCATCTCTACTTCTTTCATAGTTGGTCTCTCTACTCCTTTGGTCCGCAAGCATGCTTGTGCGAGTAAGGTGATATCATCAATTTCTGCTTGGTCTGCCTCTTCCACAATCTGTTGAACTATTATTTCCATAAGGGCTCCTTCTTGAAGTGCTTCAATGAAGTAACGAGCCAAGCTTTCTTTCACACCAGAATCATTATTAAAAACTGGTTTCTTTCTTGTCAGGAGCTCCACAATAATCACACCAAAACTATATACGTCACTCTTCTTAGTTAGTAGACCAGTATTGTAATATTCTAGATCTAGGTAACCGAATGTGCTTTGGACAATTGTCAGCACATGAGTCTCGTCGATTGAAACAGATCTTGAAGCACCAAAATCAAAAACCTTTATAGTGAAGGTGGCATCCAAGAGTATATTGGATGACTCATCTCTATGAAAAATTGGAATTGCAGCAGCTGAGTGTAGATAAGCAAGCGCCCCTGATGATTCTACTGCAATCCTAGTGCGATCATCCCATGATAGCAAACATTTACCATCATCATTAGTGTGAAGAAGGTTGTATAATGTGCCACTAGATATGAACTCATATACGAGCAAGGGCACCTCAGTTTCCAAGCAACAACCAAAAAATTTCACCACATTCCGGTGGATGATTTGAGACAATATTGCAACCTCGTTGATAAATTGATCTATCTCGGTTTGCTCCACAATTTTGGACCCTTTAATGGCTACCACATTTTGATCAGATAGAATGGCCCTGTTCTGCTGGTGGTATTTCGGCTGATTTCGACTGATTCAATAGTGTTTCTGTGAGGGAGAATAAGCCGAAATAAGCACAAGCCAACTGAAAAGTAGATGAGCAGAATAGGGTAATACCTTTATAGACAGTTCCATGTCCTCCACGGCCAAGGACACGAGTAGCATCAAAATAGTTGGTGGCGCTCTCTAGTTCCTCTAAGGAGAATATCTTTGTTTTGTTTGTGGTGCTCTCATCATATACTAGTTGCTCCAACAACAGACCTTGATTTTTCTTGAAGTATGCTCTTCGGATTCTCTTCTGCATGCCTTGCTTCCATTTTCTAGCTATTAAAATGGCGCATAACACAAAAATTATGGAGCCAAGACCACATCCAATTCCAATTGTAACACCTACATACAAGATTGTGTTGCACATCCAATGTGCCATGAATTCCACAAGATCATTCTACATTTTACCAACAAGATTATTGCATTTTTATAAATGAGATGTGGATATGTGGGGTATGACTCACCTAAAATAAGACTGTTGCTTAGCTGTTGTGACATAGTTCCTTTCTGTTGGTTCAAACACTGCCATGAGGCCAAGTTGTGCAATAATATCCTCCAATAGTATTATGACATACTCCATTGCAATCATTTGGCTCTAAACACTCATTAATGTCTGCAAATAAACTGGAATCAAGTGAGCCATCATCAAGTTCTTTAAAATGTTGAAGCTTGTAAGGTTCATTTGGTTTTACAGTATGTCATGAAATTCTCATGAAGCTCAAGTGTTCCAAAATATTCCTTTTTCACACACGCACACAAACACACACACACACAAAAGAGAGAGAGAGAGAGACCTGTACAACCATCTGTGCCTTTGACATATGGATTCCCATCAAAGCCTTGCGAGCACTCGCAACGATACCCTAGGTATAGCGTCCCATGGGTGACATTAACGCATTCGCTGTGTAAATGACACACGCATAAGTTCTATTCCTTTGCGAGGCTGTTGCACAGGTTAAGTTGGAAACAGACCACCTCATCTTGATATCAAATTCTTGGGTGAATTCAATAAAACTCCTCATGTATTCTCTTGATATACTGTAATCAAAGTCTCCATTGGAGGTATGGACTACCACCACCTGGTCATCGCTGCTGCTTGAATCATTAAGAATGCTGGTTACACCCAGGTATCCATCATTCACTAACAATTTGGTCACCATAAATCACATATTTTTTATTTTTTAGCCCTTTTTTGAAAAAATTTCACAAATATGCCTCTGGAGGTATGATTTCAAAATCTGGACCCTTAGCTCAGCGCCATCGTTGGTGACGCCGAGCTTACATGTCTCAGCCCCATAGATTCTGGCGCTTAGATCGGGGCCACATTGGCGGCGTGGACGCTGACATGGCAGCCAGCTCGGCACCGTGAATCTTGGCGCGAAGCTCGGTGCCGTGGATCTTGGCGCCGAGCTTGGCGCTGTGATTATTGGCGCCGAGCTTGGCGCTGAGACCCACGGCGCCGAGCTTGTGTTTTAACCCGGCGCCCTACCTTCCTGCCCGAGCCTTCTTCCTCTTATTTCTCCTCCTTCTTAGGTTTTTTCTCTCCCCACTTCGCCCTACCTCACGAATCGGCATATTGGACCTTGGAAACTTTGATTTGATCGGTAGATCTTCGAGAGTAAGGTATCCTCGCTCCCTTCTAGTTTTTTTTCAAATCGATTCGGTATATATTAGTCGGATTTTTCAACTTAAGAATCGTCATTACTTAGGGTTTCATGCAATTTTAATATTTATATTATACAACCGTAGGATGCCAAGGCGTGGAAAAGCTACCAAACCAAGGTAACCTCAGCACACGTTGTTATGTTATGTGTTCATTGTTGTGGATCAAATGGGAAACCCTAGGTGTAGGGTTTAATGTTAATTGCTTTCGGTTCTTAGAACGAAAATGGCTAAATTGTAGTTATGACCGGATGACCGGAAATGCCTTCGACCCATTGCCTCTGCATAGTGGTGTTCCAGTGCCCATGTGCTTTTGCGGTGATCCTTGCAAGGTAGCCAAGTCCGATGAAGATGACACGTATAGGCAGAGGTATTGGATGTGTTCCAATTTTGCGTTTGAGCCTACACTTCGTCAGCGCCGCATTAACAAGATGGTGATGAATTGATGTTGTGTAATAATTATTTTGTGTCATATGACATCTTACATAATTTTTTTGTTTTGTAACAATTGCATTTGTTGTAGACCCCTCCACCGCTCTGTGATTTTGAGCAGTGTATCGACACTGAGATCAAGGTTGAAGACAAGGAATGGATGCAGAAACTGTTGCGGTGGGAGGCAGAGGACAAGGAGATAATGGAAAAGAGACGCGGAGAGGAGGCTGCAAAAAAGGAGCACAAGGAAGAGGAGGAAAGGAGACGTGTTGCTGCGTACAGGAAGGAGAGGGAGAAGAAGCTTGAGCGTGCACGTCGAGCAAAAGCAACGATGGAGGAGAATCCCGATGCTCTAAGGAAGGAAAAGTGGCCTCGTTGCACTCAGTAGTCTTCATTACTTGCTAGTTCTATGGTTTATTCATGAACAATGTTGTCTACTGTTGGACTTTTAATTATATTGTCATGTAATGCACTTTAAGTATGGGTATGCTTAGGTCATGTACTGCGTTATTTAGTTTGTCGGCACGTACTTCTAGTATTATTGTGTTGTTTAATGTGTCATAGTATTGGACTTTTCGTTATGTAGTTGTTTTTATTATTTGTGATCATAATATTTAGTTTAATATTGCGGACGTAGTGAAATGTGATCACGTGCTGCAAACAAAACCTAACGAAGTAGGGCATTATATAATTCAACACACACAACACATGAAATGGCATGTAAGAACATGTACCGAACTAGGGTACAGATTGTGGTGGACATTGAAAAATGAGGACACTACTAATCTAGTACGGAGTACTAATTAATTCCTGACCTGTTCCTCAACTCCATCTGTTGTACTGAATTGTCTTCAAAACACCTAGCTGATTGACATCTACTGCTAGTAGTAGGTTTGTTCAATTTTTATTTTTTGCATCCAACCAATGATAAGGAAACCTAGCTAAATGATTGGTTTATGAACAGAACGGATTCTCTAAAGAATGGAAGAAATCAAACTCCATCCAGTCCTCTTCTGAAGGCATGATTATGTTGCATGATTAAATTAATTATAAGGATGCTATGACTCGAATGTGCACCAATGATAAGGAAACCTAGCTAAATGATTGGTATGCAACTTAACATAGAAAAATAAGGTAATTGACTTACCACTCTGTCTAAGATTGGTCCTGCCTCCACCTGCCTTTCTACACGAGTAGTTTGGTCGTACGCCGTGTCTTCATCGTCGGAGGACTCGACATCGGCGTTGTCATCTTCTGTCCATTGTAGCCTCAGCATGCAACGTGTCGCACGTTGTTACCAAGCTTGGTAGCGCCTGTACTCACAGTTCGTGTGCGGCTCGTTGTTCTCGTCCACGTTGTCATGAAACAGCTCTCATTGTTCAAGGTAGTACTAGTGGTGCTTCTTCCAATCAAAAATCTTCCTGTTCTTCTGACGATCCAACCTGCACGTCACGTACGATGTTAGTTTCTCAATCCATGTACATGTCACCATATTAAAAGTGCACTTATATCATCATTACTTCATCTTATATAGGAATTAATGGAAATGGACCATCACAAGACAATTGAAATAGCAAAACACTTACTTGTGGACGAGAACAACGTACGTGACCAAAGCTGTCTCACTCCAAATTGGTGTGCAACTCTATTTGGCAGGTGGAACTCAGTAGCATAGAAATAGATTAGAGGGCACCTCATCCTGTAGAAGTCGTCGTCGCACCCACACATGTTGCTCAACTGAAAAGGAAGTGCCCCCTCTCCATCGTACGGCTCCCACGACACCTGCAACATGTCCAAACAAGATGTTAGATGCTATACTAAACCATTTCACACACAACTGTGTAACAGCGCTCCGCATATGAATGCAAGACCTTGTAAGGTCTCTTTCATATCACTGCAAACGCCTGCAACCACCTCTTCAATGTAGCGAGGTCCTTGAATACCCTATCCTTCTCAATTACCATGTTAGGGCCGGCCTCAAGAGCTTCTAGGAGCTCATCATCACGTCCTTCTGCACACGCCTGATCGGAATGAGCAAGATCACTGAACTCGTGAACTCTTGCATCATGGCGGCCGAGAAAGATACGCCTCAGCATCTCAACATCACTCTCTATCAGCTCTCCCACAGGGCGATCGTCATTAGAATCAAGAGCCCTTGCCATCTCATATGGCTCCGAATCATTCATAATTTCAACACTATTGGAGCCACGGAATCCATCTCCACAGTGCACTTGCGCAACAACAACAGGGGGCACATCCACATTGTCAGGAATGTCTCCTGCAACATAAGTAGAGAAATGAGGAAAGAATGAAAAAAATGGATGTAAGAAAGGGGGTAAGCTCCCAATAACCATGCGGATAAGACACTTACTCGAATGATTCGATGTCAAAGGGATCTCATGAGGAGGATCTTCCACAACATCATGAGTCTAACAAGCATCTCCAACTAGCTCATTGTGGGCAGATTGAGCATCGGGAACTGTAGGTGCAACCTCCACATCCATATTAGGTTCCGAGACGGGAGGGTCGAAGTATGTCTGCTACTCATTGGTGGGGAAAACCCATGAGGGATGTGATCAACTAACACCCGATGCACAACCACGTCTAAACATTGCAGCTGGCTCTTCATAGCCGATCTCACATAGTTCTCCCACTGATCCGCACACCCAATTGGGATCATTCGCCTAAGGATGTTGGGAGAAGAACCTAGGTGCAATACACCCTCAACTGCAATGCCATCATCATCATCTCCAAGGCAATGCAGCTCCTCCCGAGCCCTTGCAACCATCTCACTAAATGAAGGCCTATAATTGAATAGCATAAGCACGCTTTGCATGTCAACAAACTCAACATATCCATAGCGATCGCTTTCAATGGTGCCTCCATGATATATGGTCACTAGGTTGTCCATCTAGTTCAAACACATAACAAAACACATGTCCTTTAGTCCAAATTAGACGATAGATAGTACCTAACAAGTACTTTCTAACTACAAACTAAGTAAATAAGATAATAACTACGTATATATATACAGTGTACTCACTAAATAGCTAGATCCTATTTAGTTAACTAAATATATAACTACCTATCTAAGTAGCTATCTAACTATATCTATGTATCTATGTTTCTATCTATCTACATATCTATCTCACTAGATCACTAACTAAATCAACTACCTGAGTCATCATATTAACTAGTAAATAATAAATAATTGAACTACTACACTACAATCAAAGCTAACTAAGTACCTACATTGCATATTCACAATTTTTACCTGTCCAACGAGTTCAAGAGCTTGAGCAGGCGATGTTGTAGGCAAACAGCCCTATCCAAGGTGTTCAGGCATGGCGGCTGTTGTGGCCTTCTAGGTGGACAACACCCCCTCCCCTTGGCCCTTGCCAAAGGCCACCGCCCTCGGCCCTACGACGGCCGGCGGTAGGAATGTGGACGGGGTTGCGGACATCGACGAAGTCGCAGCGGACGCCGGGATCGATGGCCCTAAGACGGAGTCGCAGCGGACGCCGGGCGTGGGTGAGGGCGACGAGCCGAACCGGCAGTGGCGCGGCCGGGCGCTGCAGGGGCCGGGGCCGGCGGTGGTGCGCGGCGGGGACGGCCGGGGCAACGTGCGGTGGCGGGCGCGGCGGTGTGGTAGCGGTGGCTCAGGAGCGGTAGAGAGAGAGGAAGAGAGAAAGGAAGGGAGGGCCTATACGTAAGACAGGGCTTGACGTCAATAATCACGGCGCCAAGCTCGGCGCCAAGATCCACGGCGCCGAGCTTGGCGTCAAGATCCACGGTGCCGAGCTGGCTGCCATGTCAGCGTCCACGCCGCCAATGTGGCCCCGACCTAGGCGCCGAGACATGTAAGCTCGACGCCACCAAAGATGACGCCGAGTTAAGGGTCCAGATTTTGAAATCATACCTCTAGGGGTATATTTGTGAAAAAAATTCAAAAAATGGCTAAAAAATAAAAAAATTCGCCCACAAATCTTGTGCCATCTCCTCGGTCAAGAACAACTGTCTTATTCGACACGCAGCTAAGTTGATTTTTTTTTGTGTGCAGAGCAACGTTCTTCTAACCCAAAAGGGAAAGGGATGGACATGTTTCCACATGACCTACAATTTCCTTTAGGAACGGGTCGTAACCTGCTCCAAAAACGAGAGGGGAGAAGTATTAAGCATATGTGTAAATAAAGAAGGAAGAAGTTATACACCATAGCTCGATGGTTGTTGAGCATACGCAAGAGGAGACATGTTTCAAACATTAAGGCCCTATTTGGCATAACTTCAAACGGTTCTGGCTCAAGGAGCCAGAGCCAATAAAGCTAGAAATAGTGGCTTCACTGGCTCCTAATTCATTTTCGGGAGCATAGAGAAAAATGACTCCTCGTTACAGTGCATAGAGGAGCTAGAGCCAAAGCCGCTCGGAGCTCTACCAATCACAGTGCATAGAGGAGCTAGAGCCAAAGCTGCCCGGAGCTCTACTAATCGGGACCCAAGATTTTCTAAATTCTCATGTGCAACTATAATAATATGAAGTTCTAGTTGTTTCATTTAACTAATTAATTAGGATTTGGGCAGTGTCACGAACCTTCGATGCAGCCATCCAAAATGTAGGGATTGCCACTTACACGAGGATTGCAGTAACAGAAGTAACCGCCCCACTCTCCCGTCTGGCATAAGCTGCCGAAGCTACATGCATAGGTTTCCTTGTTCGCAGATGCAATTTCACAACTTGGTTGATCCGTTGCGAAAATCTCCAAGCTTGTATGCACACTTTGGTTTATCCAGCTCGAGTAAAGGTCGCTCGTGTTGAATTGATAACCACCATCAGTTAAGAAAGCCTTTGCAGTGGAGGAAAAACAGCATCTGGTGGTGCTCGGACGCCATCCCTACTTGACAGCGTGAACCGAAAGCCTCGGAGGTACTCTGGCAAGGCGATGCTGCAGCAGCCGAACCCATTGCAATTATTTTCGGGCTCCATACGGACCATACCCATGGCCATGGTCGCCCTGTCGCCCGGGCAGGAACTCGAGCAAGAACCCATGGTCAGGTTCGTCCCAGTATCGAACAGGACGACGTCGACGTCGCAACCAACAAGGTACATGCGGGTGTCAGAGTCTATGACGAAGCCCTTGGCGGGCGACTCCCAGGACCCCGTGTAGTTGTAGGTACTCGTACCTGGCGTGACGGTGATATTGAAGCCGATCGAGGCGTAGGCGAAGTAGTGATCTGTGCCGTCCGTGCCAAGCATCTGGGTGCTGCTGTTGGCCCAGAAGAGCCTGGGAGGCTGGGTGGTGTTGTCGCAGGTGAGCTCGAAGCCCTGACGGAAGCAGCCGGGCTCCGTCCCGAACGGGTAGAGGAACTCGGCGTCGCCGCAGCGGGTGGGGCAGTGAGCCAGGGAGTCAGCTGAAGGGACAGCCGGCGAATCCAGAATCCCGCCCGGACGCTCGCGACACGCTTCCCAATAAGCACGGAAGCAGGAGCTGCGTGCCGATGAGTATTGCCGTGACGACCGAGCTCATCCTTGCGTCGCCGCTGTGTTTCTTGCTGTTTAGAGTTCGATGCTAGCTAGTGTGCATGTAGCAGATCAAATGCACGCCTCGTTTGATCAAACGTTACCTGAAGGCTGAAGTGGTCATATGATTGCTACGGCCGTTCCTGGGGCGACGACTCGAAGTCGTCCCACTTGCCGCTTTAATTTGCTGTTTAAGTTAGCGATCGTGACACTAACGTGCAGAGCCAGCTAGCTCAGCTGTGGTTCTAAACTGTACACGTACCCTCAATTATGAATTGCCATATGACTCAGGTAGCCGGTTAAAAAAAAACGTCCTGTAGAGTGCTCAATTTTTTGAAGCTTGCCGGTACAGGTCAATGTCTGCAATGCTATTCCGGTCAATAATAATCTAAGGCTCTAAGGTAGACTTCATGAGTCTGAATAGCAAGTGTGGATGTAGACTCCCGTGCATCCCTGACTCTTGACTCAGGAGAGAAGAAGGTGAATTGGGTCACTGAAAACACATTAAGGTTCTGTTTGGCATAGCTTCACTAACAGTTTTACGAGCTTTTGTAAGTTATTTTGTGTCAAACTTCTTTTTTACGCTCTAACAAAGCAATGGAGAGAGGTGAAACTGAAAAAAATAGCTTTCATAGCTCTCCTCATTTTCCTCTCTCAGCCATGCACGAAGTTGTTGGTAAAACTATTTTGCAAAACAGTTTTTGCAAAACAGCTCAGCTTCACCGAGAAAATTGCTCGTGAAGTTGTTTTCTGTTTTCCAAAAAACAGCTTCAATAATAAAGTTGAGCTGTGCTAGATGGGGCCTAAGCTAGAGGGAAACGAGAGGGTAGCAACTAGACCTATGCGGCTATACCTGTTGGTGGATGCGACCAGCAGCAGAGCATGGAGAGGAAACAAGGGGGGCTAAGAAAATTTGAAATACAATTATACCAGGTAGCCGCAATATATTCTAGGCTCTCCTATCATTTCTTTTATTCTCTATATAGCCTAGGTTTCCTACTTTTGATTTGTAGCTTTATAGAATAGTTTTTTTTTACCAAGGTTCAAAAAGGCGCTAGGTGGTATCTAGGCGGTGACCCACCCTCTAGAACCTAAGCGAGCCTAGGCGTTTTAAGGTGTTTTATTTTTTATACACATACATATATATTACCTTGAGTAAAAGAAGAAATAAGAGACATGTAAACCTAAAGTTGGAAGAAAGGCCGTCAAATAAGCCTAGCCCACCTTATCCATCCACCATCCTCCTCTTAGCCGCACGAACCAGAGTCCTTACTCTGCTTTCTCCGCCTCCCTTCCCTGCTCCGTCCTCCCCGCTTTCGTCTTCGGCGACGCTCGCCTCCTCCCTCCTTTTTCTGGTGACGCGTGCTTCCTCCCTCCTCCGACGCCACCCACTCCTCTTGGCTGCACCTACCGTCTCCACGGCAGCGCGGCCGCCGGACATTGACACCTGCTCGCCCACACAGCTGCGCCTGCAGCTCGCCTTCCTCCTAGTTGTGCCCTAGCCTCCACTCGTTGCCTGCCACCTCTCTTGTCCACACCGGCGGACCGCCCTCGTCCCGGCCGCTCCTATCCTCGGCCTACCCCTTAGGCGAGGCGGCACCCCTCTGTCTAGCGCATAAGCACGCCTAGGCGAGCGCCTAGTAGCGCCTTTTTGAACACCGTTTTTTACATAGCAACATGATGAGAAAAGTACTACATGCAGTGACAACATAGGGAAGGAAGGGAGGCAAGAGCCCAAGTTCGCCTCCAAGAGGCTCCGCCACGGCCGGCGACCCTAGGCACCCGCCCGGGCTCCGTCGTTGGCACGTGCTTAGCCCTTCATCGCAGCACCCTTAGTCGGAAGCTTCAAAATCACATGACCTAATCAATGTATTAAGTCTCGCCCGTGCTTCATTTTAGTTATGGGTCCGCTACTGATATGGAGAGTAAATTATCTATGGGTAAGTCTTTAGCTCAATTAATTATCTATTAATAGAAACGGGTGATTAGATAATACAAATAGTTTTAGTTTCATGTTTCTAATGCGGGACCCACATGTTGATCATATATACTTTATTGTGTGAATGCAAGACTTTTAGTTTTAGGGCCTTGATGTGGGTCGACATATATATCTAGCCAAACTAATCTGCACGATCATGTAGAGGTGCAAACCCCTCCACTTTCATCAAAAGTAAAAACTAATCACGAAATAGACACCCGTTATAACGAGTTACCTCCAATTAACCCGTTTGAACTGTGGTATTTCTAAAGGAAAAATCTGACAATCAAGATTCCTCTATTTTATATTGTTGTATATTGTATACATTGTTCATGGCGTTTGGGACGTAGGACTAAACTTATCCTTCCCTCCGGAAAGTTTCCCTCGCCTATGCATTTTGGAGGAGAAAAAAACATCCAGACTAAAGCTAAAGGAAATTTTCCAGTGACGTGACACATTGCTGTCTCACTTGTCTGAGGTAGTCAACTACCCAAGCTAATCTCATGCTACCAAGTTTACCAAAAAAGTGACATCACTGGTCAAAACAAAAATGAGATTCTTCCATTATCTCATTCCTACATTCCAAACGCTCGTTCCTATAAAATTCCATGCTTTCTTATTCCTCTTTTACCACATCATTCTTTTCCTATTTCTGTATTTTCTCTTCCTTCTATGTTTTCTATTCCTCCATCCCAAATAGGCCATTAAATTGCGAGTGCAGGATGCTTGGGCTTTTTCTATTCCTCCATCCCAAATAGGCCATTAAATTGCGAGTACGGGATGCTTGGGCCCAGTGTTTTGACGTGGGGTTCATATTTTAGTCATCTCTAACTAATTTCAGTTATTTTTACGAAAATTTTAAGATGTAAATGTGATGTTTTAAATTTTAACACGGAGCTAACTACGGTTGGCGGTGGATCACTGACCTGAGTTAATCCTGATTCCTGAGTGTGCGCTGTTCGAGGTTCGCGGTATCTGCTGGTACCTGAAGGGAAATCCTTTCATTTTCTTCCTTCTTTCCTCTTGTATTCAACTTTTGTGTTCTTTCGTTTTTTTTCTCAATTAATAATACAGTACCGGTGTGATATCTATCTATCACCGTTTTTTTGAAGAGCTTAAGCGGTTAGACCTGTTCGTCCAAATGTCTTTATTGCTTCTCGGGTAAGAGGACGCCTCTGATGAACTACCTTTTCACTTTAGAGGCAAGAGGATATGCTTCTCTGCGTGCAGCGAATGACAGCAGTTGTATACAACTGTTCAGCAAAAAGATTAGAGTGCAAAACTTTAAGTTGGCACATCACAGAAGATCGATTGCTTAACTAACTCCACGGAATAGATGAGAGGGAGCGAAAAGTAGATTACATGGTTCATCAAAGGTTCAGATCGATTTGCTTATAATAATAAATTAAACAAAGGGACTGTATGTTATGACCGACTAGACCAACCAGCTTTGACAACGGTGTGCCCAATTTTACCCCATGTTGGACCAAAAGGAACCGGAAAAACTAGAAAAAACAATGGGCCACTGGCAGAGCCAACAAAATTTGCTTTTGTTTCGGTTGGGGTGCGCCGGCCCAGCCAGCAGTGCAACGGCTAGGCGACGCTCGAGGGCCCCAGTGGCAAGCCACTTTAGCGGACCCTCCCCCAAAATAAATAAATTTAATATCGAAGTGGGCACATGGCCCACATATCAGATATTAAACTGATAAGAACAGATACTACACTTGATCTTAGCCAAAAGGCCGAGAAAGGTATGAGCTGCTCCAGTGCCCTGCCCCTTGTTTTATAGCTCCGTCCCTCCGCGCTTCGCCCTGGCTAAGCGATGTGGTACTAACGCGCCTTTGCAAGACTGCAACAAACGCAACCAACCGGCTGCGGGCGGGGGAGGGCAACCTGAGCGAAGAAAGAGAAACTAGGCCGCGTTCTATTAATGGGCTTCCCGTCGCGTCCGGCCCATTGCTCGAACGGAGGAGCCTGTTGACTTGTATTGTCCAGAGTCGCTCACAGGCGTGAGACGCCGGGTGGGAAGCGCGTCGATTCGCCGTCGCCGATCGGTTGCTCCCCTCCTCGCCGCCGGCCGGCGGGCAGGCTGCTTCTGATGGTACGAACAGTTTCACTCTCCTCTGTTCCTCTCGCCGCTCGCGTCAGCTGGCAGCCTGGTCCTAGTGCGAGTCCTCGAGATATCAGTGGAGGAAGTGTTTTTTTTTTCATAGATTTCGCGTGTGGTACTAGAGATTCTCGTTCCCTTTGAATGGATCCTTGCTGGTCGTCGTGTATACTCGTGTATCTGGTCGCTCCAGTTGTGTTTGTTGTATCAAAAGGAGGGAAGGCAGTCGCGCTTTAGACCTTACTTTTAAGTTATATAATTGATGCCATTTTGCGAAGTTTCATATTTCAGAACGCAGAGGGACATGTTTCGGAAGCAACTGTTAGATGACCATATCAAGCTTGTGACCACATCAAGCGCAAGCTGTACCGTTGCAAGCTTTATACTGTATCACTGCTAAGCTGTGTTGTGGCAGGCTTTGTGTACCTTACTGGTTTACCGTCATATACTCCCTCCATTCCAAATTATAAGTCAGTTTTGATTTTTTTTTATACATGTATCTTGCTATGCATCGACGTATAATAATATGTCTAGATACATAGCAAAATAGATGAAAAAAAATATCAAAGCGACTTATAATTTGGATCGGAGATAGAGACCCTCTGATTAAGAGACATAATCGAGACAAGTGGGCATATTTGCTAGTGAAAGAATAGAAAGGCTATACAGTTTCGCAGGGGAAGCCTAAACTTGGTGCGTTCTATTTACACACCATTGGGTGACCCCTTGTGTCACAAAAGGATTATAGCATAGAGATAAACATCCAATAAGGTGGCAAAACGACCAAAATGAAAATTGATAGCTAAAAAACAATAAAAACAAGTCACTTCTACAAACTTGGAGACTAGTGAAGTCGATCATGCTGGCATAACATGTTACTTCTCAAGTCGAGCTAAGGTACCTAAGTTAACTTCACGCAGCAGCTTCAACCTTCTGGGCCTTGTTAGAATTCTTCTCCGAATCAGGGTTTCTATCTCGCTTCCCGTTGAAATGTTTTCCTCCTCTCTGGTTCTTTAAAGCCCTAGAAATTACCAAGAAAAAAAGAATAATTAAGCCCCGTTATCTTCCACAGAAAGGTAAAGACAACTCTTGTTGAAGACGGTGTACGGGCCTATGTAAGTAAGACTGTTCAACACGTCTAAATAGGAAATTGCTGCAAGGCCCCTTGTGCAAAACTGCCAGATCCCATCACTTTTAGTAAAAACGAAAGTGTAGTTTGGATTTTGGAGACCTTGTTGGGTCTGCAAGATTTAAGAGCAGAAACCCAAGGGCTTTCACTTGAAAGTGGTGCCCCTAGTTTTACATGAACATACCTGTAATTTTAACAAACAAAACTGTAATTTCAAGGGACTTGAGCCTCAGCTGGCTGAGGCCTGAAGGTGTAGATGTACACCCAAACCAAACAGGTTTCAATTCCAAGTCCTCATCGCGAATTTGGGTGCATGTTTTCTTTTTAACATAAAACCACGTAGTTCCTCAAAGGTTTAGTTTAAGAGTGTCCAAAAAAAACTGCAATTTACTCTAAATCAATTATACTGAGTAAATAAGGTGTATGTGGTGTCAACTTCAACAGTTAGTCTAGGTAATTATATTGAGTAAACAAGGTGTCATGGTTTAATTGCAACAGTTAGCAAAGGTATCATTTATGTTAGTGTCAGCTTCCATGAGGAGAATTGCTTAAATATATCATCAAGTGCATGGAGAGTTCTTTTGTGAACTTCCTGAGATAATACAGTGCAAACAAGACAAAGAGATAACACCAGACAGAGTTGACCGAGAACACACTAATACCTTCCCTTGTAGCTTCTACTATCCTTGTACTTTCCTTGAATGCCGCGAATTGTATTCCAATAATCCTTCTCAGCTTCACCTGCAAAAACATATAGTAGGTACTACCTAAGATCTGAAAACATAATTCCTATCTGGTGCATTCAGTTACCATTGCCAAACATTGATGAAAACTGATCCCACCAAGTATACCACCATAAAGTGGAATGACAACTTCTACAGCAAGGATGCTATTCAATATTCATTAATAAGCTGAGAGAAGAAAACCAAACCGAACAAAAAGAAAAAGAAAAACTTTTTCTACACTAGTAACTGTTTCCACCTCTGGTAAAATAAAAGTGTGTTCCTAGAATGGGTAAACCCAAATTAACTCTGTCAATAATATATTTATAAATATCAAGACAAGCCACAAGAAAATGATTCTGAATTGTCTGAAAAAATACTTCCATAGTATCGAAATTTTATTAGACTTGCAAAAACAACGGAACAGAAACTGGCGGTCAAAATTTTGCTTTTTGAGCTCCTAATTCCTAAATGACCATAAGGACACTAATTTGTTACTAGAGCAACTTATAACAGAATAAATTAAATTCAAGATCAAAGCCAATAAAGAGCAGCTGCTGTTCTTACCAGTCACAGGCTCCAAAGTAACAATGTGGTCTTTAATTATCAAGCCACCTTCATCAGCAAGTACAGCGGACATGCGAGCCTTTTCAGCTGCCTTAGAATCTTCAAAGCGAAGGTATCCTGAATTATCCCCGATGCTGAAGTCCACATACTTCAGGAGGAAACATATTTAAAGAAAATACATCATATCAACAAGTGCTGAAGGTAAATAAGATGCAGAATGCCATTACTTGGTATTCAAATATGAATTTCGATTCAGTAGCATCGTGGCCGTAAATTGTGATGTTTCCGTTAACGAAATTTCAGAACATGTGCCGGTAAATAACCAATTGATCCTAAAGAAGTCACAGCATTTTGAAAGGCAAAGGAAAGTATATGTATCATTAAACAAAAAAAAAATTCTCAAACGCCCAGGAGAGTTTTGGCAACTGGTGTGCCAGGGGAGGTGATTCATCATCAACTGGCACCAAATAACTCAGTTCCCTAACATGCCTGCCAGTGAAAATGTGCCTACTACTACCACCCCATCTTTCTTTCAAATATGCTCTCCATGCCAGAAGAGTCATAATTTTTGCATCCGCGCAGCCATTAAGCATGTCAGAATTTTCAAGAAAAATAGCTATCCAACTCCCTAAATGGCCTCCAGCCACTACCATGATCAGTAAAGCATAGCAGCAAGGGCAACAGTGAGGCAGCAGGTAGCACATCTCGTGCTAGTCATCGGGAACTACCATCTAGCAGCCTGAGGATGACAGACGCAGAAGAGTAAAGGAATTCAGGAAGGACAAAAGAGAGGGAGGAATTTCAAACTAGAAGACAGGACAAATACAGCCAGGTAGTCTGTCTATATAAATTACCTGCAGAATACCCATGGGTCCCATTCCAAAAGGTATAGATAGAACAGGAATGAAAGAATGGCAAGTAGGGGCACTGCAGTTAAGCCCGACTTACAGGGTAGAAAAATGGTCTTTGTATATACTTAAAGGCAAGCAAATTGGTCAGATGGCTGACTTCGATGGCACATGGTTAAAAATGTTTTGAAAATGTATGGCATAGGAGAAAACACTTAATTAGAGGCAGAGCACATAAGTGCAAGTTATTGTGGCAAACAATAAAATTTCCCCACTAGGGGTGGGCGGGCCTGGTGCAAGCAGTAGAGTCTTACCGCCTGTGACCGGAAGGTCCCGGGTTCGAGTCGCGGTCTCCTCATATTGCACAGGCGAGGGTAAGGCTTGCCACTAACACCCTTCCCCAGACCCCGCACAGAGCGGGAGCTCTCTGCACTGGGTACGCCCTTTAGGGGTTGTATGAGTTGTCTAAACACCTTTTCATTCTTAATATAATGATATGCAACTCTCCTGCATATTCGAGAGAGAACGAAAAGAGGCAAACAAAGAATTTACCCATGGAATCCATGAACTGAAATTTGAGTCCTCGGTGACACTTGTTGAGCATAGGTGAATTTGTAAAAAGTGATATACTTCCTATCTACATGATAGGCCAGAAAAGTGAAAAGAAGCTCATGCCATTTCACTTCAAGACAATAAAATGGAAGTATTACTGTTAAACTAACAGAACCAGAAAACAGAAAGTGGCATGAATTATCATTACCCGAACATTTCCAAATTTTTTGAATGCTTCTTTTAGATCCTCCCTTGATATTTGGTTCTTCACATTCACAATGCCAGAAATGCTTTTGCCATCCCTGCTCAATGATTCACTATCACCATGTTTATCACTTTCTACCGGGGCATCACCAATACACTTCTCAGATTCTGTAGCATCCCCAGTGTTTAGTTCTTTCTCTTTGGTCATGTCATCTGAGGACTTCCCTTGCTTAGTATCATCGCTCTCAAGGGTGGACTCTGGCCCCTGGCCTGAGAGTTTTTCCATGGAACTAGAAACTTCTAATTTCGTGGCAGAGTCATTCCCTTCGCCTGTGTTATCTTGCTGCACCACAGAATCAACCGTTGTCTTCTTCAATTTGAAGGCCACAATTAGACCTTTTTGATAGCTGCACCAAATTTCAAGGACTATAAGAGACAAAAATAATAATAATAATTGACCAAATATGCTGTAAGATACAGATACTCACCCTTCATCCTGGTTGTCCTTTCTAGGGCGTGCCTTTTCATATGCTTCTTTTTTGGACTCCTGTTCGGCATCAAACTCCTTCCTTCATAATTCAGGTAAGTAATAACAGTCAAAATATCAAAGATGTTACTGAGTTAAAATACCAAACATGTAAACAAGTCAGGACATGAAATCTGTGTGAATAAAGATGTTCACTTAGATTCAAAATAGTTAGAAAAATGGTTAGCCTATCATAATACATTCCAATGGCAATGAAAAGGAAGGAAAACAAGTTCCCAAAGGCAGGAAACTAGATCATATTATGAAGGCATTAATGAGCACAAATAGAAAAGGCTAACTTTGGCCTTATTTCCAGATTTGCCCCTGCAAATACTAAAGCTTTGTCCATAATACTTTTTGCTTCCTCTTCTTCAGAAAACTCAACCAAAGCAGTCCCACAGAAGTGCTTTTTGTTGACAATATTGCGTGGAAGTCTGACACTGTTTACCTATGAATTTATACAGAAGCACACAAAAAATATTATGTTATTTACACAACACGACTGCACAATTCATCTACTTCCATTGCAGATTAACAGCATAACTTGAAAAAGGCATCATAACTATTAAAGTCATCAGATATCTTTCGCGTCGGAAGCAAACCATACTGCAAAAGAATACTAATAGAACAGAAATAAGTAGTCAAGGACCTGAACAGGACACATGGCAGAGCAGAACAGATAATTATATTTATCTATGCTTAGGCAGTTTGCCATGATGCTGTTTTTTTATTACAAGTTAAACATCTTGATCTGCCATATTGAACAAATTGAATGAAATATATGCACAGTTGGTTATTATACATCATATTTCTGTTCCATCCAATCCATTTCCTAACCAAACAGTAGCACATTAACTGCAGTATTTGAATGAAAATAAATAGAACACACCTTCGCATAATTTGTGAAAAACGATTGTACGTCTTCCAGCTTTACATTGTAAGGCAGCGGAGATACAGCAATGGTCCTAGAGTCCACTTGTTCTATGATCTCATCTGGCTTCAAGAGTTCACTAGCTCTACCAATCTTCTTTCCTGCAATTGAAGTCCAGTAAAAGTAAACTAACACAGTTTCATTCCAATCCACCTCTTAAATCAACTATTCATTCTACAGAACCATGTCCCTTGACTTACAATAGAAGTTCATACTAAAATCCACTTTTCAGTATATTCGTAAAGCAGAGATCATAATCAAAGAAGGGCGGGCCTGGTGCAAGCGGTAGAGTCTTACCGCCTGTGACCGGAAGGTCCCGGGTTCGAGTCGCAGTCTCCTCACATTGCACATGCGAGGGTAAGGCTTGCCATCGACACCTTCCTGGACCCCGTCATGAGCGGGGCTCTCTCAGACTGGAATACGCCTTTTTTAGAGATCATAATCAAGTGCAAGCCAATGCACGGCGTCACCTTAAGACTGTGGGCCGTACATACAAGTGCTAGCCACAACTTGTTCATAATTCAAGCTCAAGGGATCTACATTTGTCGATATTTTTAATGGAGAAAGGACAATCTAAAATCTCAACTGAATTGAGAAATACAAGATTTACATTAAATCTCTGCTACAAAGCTCAGGTGCTTAGCTTGTGACAAAACTAAACCAAACTTCCTGAAAAAGGTGAGGGAAGGGCAGGAATTGGCTTACCATCCTCCGATACACGGAGGACTGGAGAACGCCGGAGCACCTCAGCAACCGCAAGCACGGTCTCCTCTGGCATAGTCTCGGCCTTCACATCTGCGTCCAGCCCCAGGTGGGACTTCATCCGCGAGAAGGAGCATATCAAGGGCAGGCTCACCACTGCACAGTTGGCAAAAACAACAGAGAATTCAGCAGCTCGCCCACAAAACCAAACCAACCAAACAGCAGGAACATGGAGCAAGTGGGCGTTACATCCGTCGTCGCTCTGCTCGACCGTCTCCCGCAGGAACTTGTCGCGGGGGGGAGGTTGCTGTCGCTGAAGTAGAACTCCACCTGGGGCAACCAAATCAGATACGTACTTTTCAGAAAATCGCACGGGAAAGAGAGAAAAAAAAAGTTGTGCAGCTGGGGCAACAAAGCGGGATCGCGAACCTGGCGGAGGACTTTCTTCGCCTTGCCCTCGTCGAGCGGCGCGGCGGTTGGGGCGGCCATGGATTCCTGATCTCCGATCGCGATCGAGCTGGAGACCTGGAGACTGGAGAGGAATCGCTGCTAGGGTTTAACTCGGGTGGTTTTAGGAGCAGCGCCGGCGCGGGTGGAGGGAGCGTCGGCGAGGAGCTTGCAGCGGCGGCTGTTCTCTCCTCCCTCCATGTGATTTTCTACCGGCCCGGCCCACAATTCCAGTCCGATGGCTTCCTTCCGAAACGGCCCGCTTTCTATGGGGCCGACCTCAGAGGCACTTGGGCTGCGAGAGGCCTCCACGCAAACAATAATGTTTCAATTCACAATAAAGTCAGCATTTGCTCAAAAAAAAAAAACAAAGTTAGCAGAGCCGTGACTGCATTGAACAAGTGAAGCAGTCGCCATTCGCCGACGGGCCCGACGTGGATGTGCCAAATCGGCCTGACCGTTGCGCGTTTATCCTGCCCGTGTATCCGTGCGATTCGGACCAAGGGTCCGTCCGGACACCGGATAAAGATACGGTCTCCACTTATGTGCATGACCGACCCTCGCCTCGCCAGTCGCCACTTTGGGACTTTGGGGATCGCACACATGCTCGCCCTGCCTCTAAACCTCCCAGCCAGTAGCAGTCCTATCTCATCATCAGTTATGTCACACCCAATTTTAAGGATAAAATTGAATGCACAAAACTCGTGTGTGCCCAGGAATCAATCACACATACAAGCTGACAAATTACATAAAGTATCATCACGGTGTCTCATACATCAGAGTTATAATAAAACTTAGTCTTATACATCACAGCGGAATAATAAAAAGATGATAAAACTCTCGTGGCCGTCTTCACGGGGAAGGTCAACTGGTTGACCACAAGCCTAATAATCCTCCTCGGAAATCCTCATACCCGTTGTTATCTCATTACCCATCAAGGGATTTTTATCCAAGTAAAGAAAATAAACAAGTGTAAGTACATTCCGTACTTAGCAAGCTAACATGGGGTTATGAAGCTCAAAAGGTTAGACTACAGTTAGCTGCAGTTAGCATTTTAAATAGGTCAAGCTTTTATTCTCAAGTATTATCAAGTTATGCTTAAGCTCCCATTTAATTCCCATAAGAACATATATTGAGTCATATGTACCATATATCATCACTAAACAACTTTATAAGATCATCATCAAGTATCCAGTTATTACATGAGTTTTCAAGCCGCCAGAATCAGTGAGCACTACTGTTATAATGATTTGTTACCCTCTGCAGAGGTGGTGCACATTCACCATGAGTCGTGATCCCCATATGCCCGGGTTAATTACTCCCATGTCACTTCCAAGGTGAGCAGGCGGGGTACACTATGAAGCCATTTCATAGGTTTCCCTAACAAGTTAGGGCCGCTAGGTTTCCTTGGCGGCAGATGTAGAACCCCCCTTTCCTATGGCACATATCCATCAGCTATATACACATAGGAACAGAGGCGGTCCTATACCCAACGTGGCAAGCCCCATTTGCGCCAAAAAGGTAACCTCTAACTAGCTAGAAAAGGTCCTATTATTGAGCTAAAGTCGAGCCATATGACTCTCCGGATTTACCTTTGTCGGTCCAGCTTTTTAAAGCAGATAAGTCCTTATGGAGGGTAGGGGAGCAACATGAACAAAGGTCATTTGCTCTTTCGCCCTATGAAACAGTTGTTATACATCATGTCACTCACTTTGTTCCATAGTATTATTCATCAACATGTATATCAAGTTCGGTTAGAGCACTAGCAATCTACCCATATGCATTTAACCCATAGGAGACAAGGAACAGGATAACAATCACTAGGATGTCCTTACGGGTATCAAAATTAGACACATGCAAATGAGTAATTGCTTAGAATGAAATAGGACATCAAGGAAGGCCCATGTTATACTTGCCTTGGTTTACAAATTCGTGCTGGTCCCGCTGGTCGTCAAGAGTTCTTGGTCTCCAACGTTTTCCTCTCACCGTCAACGCGACCAACACGCGGCAACATACAACATTCCAAAAGCATTCATGCAAAGCAAACATTCCTATCATTAGAACAGTACACCAACAGTATTGAAAACAAGATAAAATGTTTGTAAAACTAATCTACGTTTCGCTACGATCACGTCAACGCGAAGTTCACGAAAAGCGGAGCTACAATGCGAAAGTTATGATTAAAACGGGTTTTCCAAAAGCCCTATATTTAATTAATTCTAATCATGAAATTAAAAAGTTCCAAACTTGACTAACAGTAGCTCCAACATGTAGCTTATGAAATTACGAAGCTAACGCGATTTGAATGGGTCAATTCAGAGTTAAAACGACAATTCTATAAGTTAAAGCAGTTCGAATGGCATTTACGAAAATCTTGAAAGCGTACTTTTGACTTAACAAATGAAGTTTACGCTTTCTAAACAGGTTTGCGCATTCGGAGAAATACGCTAAGGACGGCGGGTTAGGACTTAGAAAAATCCAGGACTCTTTAGCAAATTTACCCCGAAGGGTATCTTCTATTTCCGATTGATTGATGCGCGATGGGCCGGTTCGGATTAACTGGGGGGTTTTACCACGGAACATTGACTCTGGCGAGGCAAGCCATGGCCGTGGCGTGGAGATCACCGGTGGCGGGTAACAGCCTCACGGGCCTCGGTTTTCGAATCCGAGAGCACCGGGAGAAACGAGAGGGAGCGGGCGAACACGTCCATGCCAAGAAATCAGTGGGAGGGAAGGGCGGCGGGACACCATGGCCGCGGCCGAGAGCATTCAGGCGACTTAAGCGGGCACTAGACACCATGAAACTCAAATTAAACGGCTTGGGGAGGTAAAGGGGATCATGGGGAGTCTCACAATGGGAAGGATGGAGACGGAGGCGGCTCGGTGTGTGGAGGTGAGGGCGGGCCGTGGAGCTTCTCCGTCGCGTCGGTTGCGGCCGAGAGCGAGGGCGAAGGCGAGCGGGCAGCTAGGGCGCGAGAGGGGCTCGGCTCCTATTTATCGAGGCCGAGGAGCGGAGGGGACGCCCCACGACGCTTGATCGTGGTAATGATTCTTCTTGTGCCAGCGCGGCGATTCTTAAGCAGCTTGAAGGAGAGCAGGCAAGACAGGTGGGGCCAGTGGTGGGCCCGGCCGGCCTTGAGGCGTGGGCGGTTGGCGGCGTGAGTGGGTAGGAGTGAGGCTTCTTTGGGCGAGCAGCGAGTAGAACGAAACGAGCGCGGCACCGGTTGCACTAATTTGAGGCTGTGGGCACAAGGGTCACATGGGAAAGAAATGGCCATGGGGCGAAAGTCCAGAAGAGAGGGAAAGAGGAATTTTCCTTTTCTTTTTCCAAACAAATTTTCCAAAAGCATTTTAAATACAAATTTCAATTAGATTTTGAACTCATTTGGAATTCGAATCAAAACCATTCATCTCAAAATAAATATGCAACGACATGTATGCATCACTTATGACTAACCTTATATTTGATTTTAGTTTTCACAAAATTATTTATTTCCTATATTTCAATGCTCACCAAAATTGCTTAATTAAATCAATTTGGTTATTTTTAGAAAATGCAAATTTAGGGTGTTACAATTCTACCCCCTTAAGATGAATCTCGTCCTCGAGATTAGGGTGATTGCTTACTCAAGCAGTTGGGGATAAGTCTTTCTCAGATCCTCTTCTCTTTCCCAAGTAGCCTCATCTTCGTATTGATTCCTTTGTACCTTGCACATCTTTATTGTTCGGCTTCTCGTAACTCTTTGGCGAGTTTCAAGATCTTTATCGGATACTCTTCATAAGTAAGATCTTCCTTGACAACAAGTTCTTCTAAAGGAATTTGTTCTTCAGGTACCCTCAGACACTTTTTCAACTGGGAAACATGGAACACGTCGTGCACACCGGACAAGCTCTCAGGCAATTCCAACTGATAAGCTACTTCTCCACGTCTCTCTAGGATCTTAAAAGGTCCTATATACCTTGGGGCTAACTTTCCTTTATATTGAATCTTCTCACACTTCTCATTGGTGACACTTTCGGTACACATAATCATCAATCTCGAAAGTCGACTCTCTTCTCTGCGAGTATCAACAGTAACTCTTCTTGAGAGGTGAGCTACTCTCAAATTGTCTCTAATCATTCTTACTTGCTCTTCCGCGTCTCTAAGGACATCAGGACCAAACACTTGGGTTTCTCCAGTCTGATTCCAGAACAAAGGTGTTCTACACTTACGTCCATACAACGCCTCGAAAGGTGCCATCTTGAGGCTCTTTTGATAACTGTTGTTGTATGAGAACTCTGCGTAAGGCAGACTCTTATCCCAACTATCACCATACTGAAGTGCACATGCTCTCAACATATCTTCCAAAATCTGGTTGATCCTTTCGATCACATCCATCGGTTTGCGGGTGGTAAGCAAAACTGAAATTCAACTTTGTTCCCAAAGATCTATGTACTTTATGCCAGAATTGCGATGTAAATTGGGTGCCTCTATCCGACACAATTTTCTTGGGAACACCATGTAAGCACACTATTCGTTCCATGTATAACTCTGCTAATCTTGCACCATTATATGTAGTCTTATTTGGTAAAAAGTGAGCGACCTTGGTGAGTCGATCCACTATTACCCATATTGAATCATAACCTCTTTGAGTGCTTGGGGTAATCCTACAATAAAATCCATGCCAACTTCTTCCCATTTCCATTCAGGGATCTTCATTGGTTGTAGTAACCCTGCAGGTCTTTGATGCTCAGCTTTCACTCTTTGACAAGTGTCACACAAAGCCACATATTCTGCCACATCTCTCTTCAAACCATACCACCAATACTTTTCTTTGAGATCCAAGTACATCTTGGTACTTCCGGGATGTATAGAATAAGGAGACTCATGGGCCTCTGCTGAGAATTGCATCTCGGATAGCTTTCACTTCCGGTACACATATCCTTTTCCCGAACCAAAGAGTTCCATTCTCATCCATTCGAAACGGGTGCCTTTCCAAGCACTACATTCTCTGCTATCTCTTTAAGTTTTTCATCCTCCAATTGTCCTTTGCGTATCTCCTGCTCTAATGTAGGCTCTATCACCAATTCCATTGCATTAGTGACCAAGCTCAAGTTGAGATACTCCATTTCAAAGACACAACTCTGCTTTGGCATAGATGTTATCTGAATTCCATTGGCATAGCTCTTTCTACTAAGTGCATCTGCTTACTGACGTTTGCCTTTCCGGGTGATAATGTACTTCCAAATCATAGTCTTTGATCAATTCCAACCAACGACGTTGTCTTAGATTTAGATCCGATTGGGTGAAGATATACTTCAAACTCTTATGATCAGTATAGATATCACTCTTATGTCCAATCGGATAATGTCTCCAGATCTTTAAGGCATGAACCACATTTGCCAATTCCAAGTCATGAGTAGGATAATTCAACTCATGCTTCCTCAATTGTCTAGATGCATATGCCACCACTCTTCCTTCTTGCATAAGCACACATCCGAGACCCAAACGGGATGCATCACAATATATAGAGAAGTTCTTGCTTAAATCGGGCAAAATTAATACTAGAGCTGTAGTCAATCTCTTCTTTAACTCTTCAAAGTTTGCTCGGCATTTATCCCGACCATACATACTTAGCATTCTTTTCCAACAGAGTCTGTCATAGGCTTGGCTAGCTTGGAAAAACCTTCAATAAACCTTCGGTAATATCCACTAATCCCAAAAAGCTACGAATCTCACTTACAGGTTGTTGGTGGTTTCCAATTCAAGTACATCTTGTACTTTGCACGGATCCACCGCTATTCCACCATTGGAGACAACATGACCCGGAAAAGAGACTTCCTTTAACCAAAACTCACACTTGCTCGCTTTTTAGCGTACAACTTATGTTCTCTAAGCTTTTGCAAGACCATCCTTATGTGTTCGCATGTTCTTCTTCGGTCTTGGAGAATATTAGTATGTCATCTATGAATACTACCACAAATTTATCCGAAACTCCATGAACACCTTATTCATCGATACATGAAGTATGCAGGTGCATTGGTCAATCCAAAAGACATAACGGTGTACTCATATAGTCCATACCGTGTAGTGAATCTTTGTCTTGGGTATGTCCGAGTTCGAATCTTAAGTCGATGATAACCAGATCGGAGATCAATCTTGGAGAACACATGAGCTCCTCTCAACTGGTCAAACAAATCATCAATCCTAGGCAAAGGGTATTTATTCTTGATGGTAACCTCATTAAGTGAGCGGTAATCCACACACATTCGTTGACTACCATCCTTCTTATCCACAAAGATCACAGGTGCCCCCATGGGGAAGAGCTGGGCGTATGAAACCTTTTTCTTGCAACTCTTTTAGTTGTTTCTTAAGCTCTTCTAACTCATTAACTCCCATTCTATATGGACGTTTAGCTATTAGTGCAGTTCGGGTAGTAATTCAATAATGAATTCAATGTCTCGGTCGGGGTGGCATACCTAGTAAGTCATCGGGGAAGACATCCCGGAATTCCTCCACGACACGATCTTGTTCATTGATTTCACCATCTAGCGATTCACTTTGTGGTCAGTGTGAGCTGAGCTTGCACTACTACTTCTACATGATTCTATCCCCATTGAGTGATGTCACAACCACATGATTTCTCCCGACGACCTTTGAATCAACGCCCGATGTTGTTTCATCCAATCCATCCCGGGATAAGGTCAATTCCGCTGTTTCTCAACACAATAGGCTTCACCTTGAAGTCTACCCCCTTAAGGAAATGCTAGTTGAGGGGCTCCAATAAGAAGCGGGCATACTACCTCCCGGGAATTCACTAGTATTGGGTTTTCATGGCACACAAAGGTATGCTATGCATTCTAACAAAAGCTTGGGAGATAAAAGAATGCGAAGCACCGGAATCAAAAAAATACAGTAGCAGAAATAGAGTTGACGTTGAACGTACCCAACATGACCTCAAGCGTCTCTGAAGTGCTGCATCAGATGACACATAGTTCACCTTATTTGTGAGAGGTGGGCGGGCGTTGAACTTCGATTGTTGGCACTGGTTCGAGGTGCTTCTTTGGTTACGCTTCTTAGGACACCGATGAGCATAGTGACCTACTTCTCCACATCGATAATGAGGCATTGGGATTGTTGGGCGCACCACTCTTCACAGGGAGCATTGTTAGGCACTCCTGGCGTGTTGCGGTGATTGCTAATCTGTTGCGGGGGACGCCGATTTCCAAACATTGTCGATATCGAGGGCGTTCTTTGGAACTGGTTCCGCCGAGGATCACCGACCACGGTTTCCACGATGAGTTGGTCCTTGATTCCTCTGCTAGAAACCTTCTTTGAGGGATAAAGCACGTGAAGTGTTGCTTCGAAGCTTGCCCTTGGAGCCTTCTCTTCTTAGCTTCCATCTCCTTGCGCTTATCATCAATCACGATTGCGCGATTCACCAAAGACCGGAAGTTAGGATAAGTATTAGACATCATTGGAGTCGTAGTCCATCATAGAGTCCCTTGAGGAAACGGCGTTGCTTATCCTTGTCATCGCCACATCATTAGGAGCGAGCGAGATAGTTGTCTTGAACTTGTCCCGATATTCCGCCCACGGTCATTGATCCTTGCTTGAGAGATCTGAATTCTTCACGCTTCAGATTCTACTAGTCCATCAGAATATGGTATGATCGGAAAGCGTCCTTAAATTCTCGCCAAGTCATATCGGGGAGCATTGTTGGGACGTCCGGCGGAATGATTCCCACCAATCTCTGAAAGCAGCCCCTTGGAGTTGCGGAAGCGTACAACACCTTCTCCAGGTCGTTGCATTGTGCTATGTTCAGTTGTTTCTCCACAGCACGCAACCAATCATCGGCCTCCATAGGGTCTGTGGCATGTGTGAACACCGGTGGACGACCTTTCATAAACTCTCCACGCTTATCTCTAACTGGACAAAGCGGTGGACCTCTTGCGAGTTCATTGTCCAATACCGCATCATAGCTTGCATCAATTGCGCTTGCATTCCCAATATCATTCCATGGTCACAGGTGGCGGTGGTGGTGGGTTTATGAGGGCATCACGTCCACGACCACGGCCTCTGCCTCTTCCTCCTCTTGCGGCCATCTGTTTTCCAACAAATGTGCAAAATTTAGGAATTTTTCCAATTATAGAGAGCTTACCAAAGATAAGAAACAATGCTGAAAATTCTCTGAGCAAGATACAATTTCAGCAGTTCAGTAAAATTGTTATAACTTGAGTTTCAGAGATCCAACAGAGGTGCACCAAGATTCGTTAGAAAGCTTAGGACATCAGTTACAACTTTCATTTAGACCACTTTTACAGATTCGATCTCGCACATAGTCAAAAATAGAGCTAAACCGAGACTGTTCTGAGTTCCAGACAGCGCAGGAACATCAACTTATGACAGCTAGATCTCCCAAATATGAACAGCTATTGACGTGATTCCAAAGACACTTGAAAGATACAGAGGTCTAGTTATCTCCACAAAAATTTCAGAATTTTATCATCCCAGATTTCGAGTTTCCAGATAAAGAACACAGGCTGCTCCAGAAATCAGCACAGCAGAGATAAGATAAAATGATACTTCGCATTAAGATTTCATTCTAAATTTAAAGTTCCAATCTAAAGAAGTTGTGGACATGCCCACAAACTTCCAGCAATCAAGCAAAATACCAACTCAACCAAGTTCACAAATCAAACATCTAATCAACCAAGTTCACAAGACCAACAAGACTAAATAAGGACACGAACTAACGACATGATAATCTAGATCAAGGCACCTAACACCTATGGAGCGGTGTCAATCATGGTGAAGGGCAGGCGCTTCTTCTTGTAGATGGAAGGCTGTCCCAGCTGTGCACGAAGTTCATCCACTTGTTTACGAAGACGCGTCTCTGCGCTCTCCGAGATGCACTTGATTCTCCTTTGACCTCATCATCCACTCCCGCATAGCGTGGACATCTTTGCACCGTTGCCTCCGGTGTTGGGTCATTCTCTGGTGGAGCCAAAAATGCCAAACACCCTCATGATCATTTCGAGGAAGGAACTGAAACGATCCTCCCTCATGGCCTCAAAACGCGACCATGGTAGTGGATGTAGGCATTACATCTTTGCATCCTCCATGCCATCCAAAGCATGGGCTCTCTGGCAGGGGCACTTGTGGGCGAGTCTCCACCTCATGTCCATTAATGATATCATTCCATGCGGTGACCACCAGCTCTACCTTCGAAGGTAGCCTCCGGTGGAGTGCTTGTACTCGGCGCAGTGGTAGGTAGTGATGGAGGCGTGCAAGTCGGGGAAGTAGTCGTCCGGCCTTGGTGAGGAGGAGAGTGTGGTAGTAAGGCTGTCTCTGGAGCTGGCTTGAAGTAGTACTTGCACTTCCACCAATCTCCTCGTCCACCACCACGGGAACAGTGGGATGGTGCAGGTGTGGGGAAGTAGCCGTCGACTCCTCGGTGTAGCTACCACAGGGGTAGACAGGCACGGCGACTGGTGTAGGAGTAGGTGTAGGCGTCGGTGTAGCCATCTCCTCTCGTCGTCGGAGATGATCACAATCTCCCTCTCCACCGGTGGGGGCAGCTTGAGGTGAACATGGCACGATAGATGGCCGTGGTCTTGAGGCGAGCGATCTTTGGATTATGAGACATCTATAGATTTAAAGTGAGATAGAAATTAGAATCAACAATTTTAAATAATAGATTAAGGTATGAAAAGCATAAATGTTTTAATAAAATAACAAGGATAAGTCAGTAAGCAAGAAACCAGAGGAACAAAGATGCTAAAACGACCATTTTCTAACTAGGCTTGCGTCCTACAGTCAACACGGCTCTGATACCAATTTGTCACACCCAATTTTAAGGATAAAATTGAATGCACAAAACTCGTGTGTGCCCAGGAATCAATCACACACACAAGCTGACAAATTACATAAAGTATCATCACGGTGTCTCATACATCAGAGTTATAATAAAACTTAGTCTTATACATCACAGCGGAATAATAAAAAGATGATAAAACTCTCGTGGCCGTCTTCACAGGGAAGGTCAACTGGTTGACCACAAGCCTAATAATCCTCCGGAAAATCCTCATACCCGTTGTTATCTGTTACCCATCCGGGATTTTTATCCAAGTAAAGAAAATAAACAAGTGTAAGTACATTCCGTACTTAGCAAGCTAACATGGGGTTATGAAGCTCAAAAGGTTAGACTCTGGTTAACTGCAGTTAGCATTTTAAATAGGTCAAGCTTTTATTCTCAAGTATTATCAAGTTATGCTTAAGCTCCCATTTAATTCCCATAAGAACATATATTGGAGTCATATGTACCATATATCATCACTAAACAACTTTATAAGATCATCATCAAGTATCCGATTATTCAGTGAGTTTTACGGGGCGCTCAGAATCAGTGAGCACGGTTTGTTATAACAGATTTGTTACCCTCTGCAGAGGTGGTGCACATTCACCATGAGTCGTGATCCCCATATGCCCGGGTTAATTACTCCATGTCACTTCCAAGGTGAGCAGGCGGGGTACACTATGAAGCCATTTCATAGGTTTCCCTAACAAGTTAGGGCCGCTAGGTTTCCTTGGCAGCAGATGTAGGAACCCCCCTTTCCTATGGCACATATCCATCATGGCTATACACATAGGAACAGAGGCGGTCCTATACCCAACGTGGCAAGCCCCATTTGCGCCAAAAAGGTAACCTCTAACTAGCTAGAAAAGGTCCTATTATTGAGCTAAAGTCGAGCCATATGACTCTCCCGGTTGCCTTTGTCACCCCAGCTTTGCCGACAGATAAGTCCTTATGGAGGGCGGGAGCAACATGAACAAAGGTCATTTGCTCTTTTCGCCCTATGGAACAGTTGTTATACATCATGTCACTCACTTTGTTCCATAGTATTATTCATCAACATGTATATCAAGTTCGGTTAGAGCACTAGCAATCTACCCATATGCATTTAACCCATAGGAGACAAGGAGCAGGATAACAATCACTAGGATGTCCTTACGGGTATCAAAATTAGACACATGCAAATGAGTAATTGCTTAGAATGAAATAGGACATCAAGGAAGGCCCATGTTATACTTGCCTTGGTTTACAAATTCGTCTTTGGTCCTGCTTTGGTCGTCGAAGAGTTCTTGGTCTCCAACGTTTTCCTCACCGTCTGAACGCGACCAACACGGCAACATACAACATTCCAAAAGCATTCATGCAAAGCAAACATTCCTATCATTAGAACAGTACACCAACAGTATTGAAAACAAGATAAAATGTTTGTAAAACTAATCTACGTTTCGCTACGATCACGTCAACGCGAAGTTCACGAAAAAGCAGAGCTACAATGCGAAAGTTATGATTAAAACGGGTTTTCCAAAAGCCCTATATTTAATTAATTCTAATCATGAAATTAAAAAGTTCCAAACTTGACTAACAGTAGCTCCAACATGTAGCTTATGAAATTACGAAGCTAACGCGATTTGAATGGGTCAATTCGGAGTTAAAGCGACAATTCTATAAGCGAAAGCAGTTGAATGGCATTTACGTAAATCGAAAGCGTACTTTTGACTTAACAAATGAAGTTTACGCTTTCTAAACAGGTCATGATTCGGAGAAATACGCTAAGGACGGCGGGTTAGGACTTAGAAAAAATCCGAGGACTCTTTAGCAAATTTACCCCGAAGGGTATCTTCTATTCCGTAGTTGATCGGCGCGATGGGCCGGTTCGGATTAACTGGGGGTTTCGGCCGGCGGAACATTGACTCGGCGAGGCAAGCCATGGCCGTGGCGTGGAGATCACCGTGGCAGGTAACAGCCTACGGGCCTCGGTTTCGAATCCGAGAGCACGGGAGAACGAGAGGGAGCGGGCGAACGTCCATGCCAAGAAATCGGCCGGAGGAAGAAAGGCGGGCGGCGGACACCATGGCGGCGGCCGAGAGCATTCAGGCGCGCGCGTAAGCGGGCACTAGACACCATGAAACTCAAATTAAGCGGCTTGGGGAGGTAAAGGGATCATGGGGAGTCTCACAATGAGGAAGGATGGAGACGGAGGCGGCTCGGTGATTGGTGGTGGCATGAGAGTGAGGGAGGGCCGGCCGTGAGCTTCTCCGTCGTCGTCGATTCTTGGAAGCAAAGGCGGCGAGCCGAGGGCAGGCGGCGCGTAGAGAGAGGGCTCGGCTCCTATTTATCGAGGCCGAGGAAGCGGAGGGGACGCTCCCACGACCTTGATCGTGGGCGGATTCTTCTGCCAGTAGCGGTGGCGCTGCGGCCATGCGAAGAAAAACAGAAGGAGAAAGCACGTGGGGGGCCGGGTGGCGGCAATGCCAAGGGGGAGGCGTGGCGGTACATGCCCGAGTGGGCACGGCTGGAGGCTTCTTGGGCGAAACGGCCGAAATGTATGACCGGCCGGCACTGCAATTACTTGGGTGAAGGCTGTGATCTTTGGGCATGAGGGAAAGAAATGGCCATGGGGCCGAAAGTCCAGGAAGAGAGGGAAAGAGGAATTTTTCCTTTTCTTTTTCCAAACAAAATTTCCAAAAGCATTTTAAATACAAATTTCAATTAGATTTTGAACTCATTTGGAATTCGAATCAAAACCATTCATCTCAAAATAAATATGCAACAGCATGTATGCATCACTTGCAGCTAACCTTATATTTGATTTTAGTTTTCACAAAATTATTTATTTCCTATATTTCAATGCTCACCAAAATTGCTTAATTAAATCAATTTGGTTATTTTTAGAAAATGCAAATTTAGGGTGTTACAAGTTATCTTGATTTTTGATAGGAACCGCGTGGGGCGCGTTCTTCCCAGAACAGACAGAAACCGGATAGCTTTCGGGATAAGCATGTTCTCCCCTAGTGGCATCTCTATTTGTGACTGGTGACTGGTGCCTGCTGCGTGCTCGACCCGAGCCGAGAGCTGTCATAGTGTGATGCATGCTCCGTTGATTTCAGCTTTGTTTGTTTAGTGGTTTCCGGATCAGTCTATTCTTCAAGCTCGCTTAGTGGTACGCCTAACTGTCCCTTTTGTTGACATGATACCGGAATTTGCAGTAGCTTAATTTTCTATACTACATGCCAAGATTGGCCTACTAGAGCACAAAAGCATGCTTGTGTACTTGCTATTAATGGCACACTTGGGTCTCGTGCAAACCTATTTTATGCGACGCATAGCAATGTTTGTAACTTTGTATTTGTGCTAGTGGCACAGGGACGCACACACTTGCGGTTCATGCGACCATTTTAAAGCAGCTTTTTGTATCGTTGTAAAGAGAAACGGACAGACAGAGAGCAACAGATGACGATGGGGTCGCTAGTCGGCAGTCGCTACGCCAACTGGCCCGGGCGGGCCGGGCAGCGTCGCGAGCGCACAGGCACAGGCACAGCGGGCCACAACCCCAGCGGCCCAGCCCCTAGCCGAAGGATCCAGATCTCGCCTGTGATTCGCCCGGCGGGGACTGGGGAGGGCCACCGGCTGACCTGTCACCCCCGTATCCGCAGGGGATAAGCGCGATCGTCCCGGGGGCCAACCGGGGCGCGCCAGCTGGCGCGGGGCGACCGCCCCACGGGTGATTGGTTGGGTGAAGGAGACGCTTTGGGCCGGGCGGGGCCCGGACGCTGTCACCTCGCGGTCGCATCCGGTCCGGCGTCCCCTCCGACCTCCGTCTCGTGTCGCACAGGCACTGCACAGCAGCGTACTGTAACGAGTAACGACGAGCGATACCAACCGCGCCTTTTACCTTGCAATACGAAAAGGCTTTTTAAATCAGAGAGGAAAAGGGCGTGCAAGTGTGAAGGGTATCTGCGTGCTCTTGCAGCGTGTAGGCACACAACTTGTCACCATCCAAAGGAGCAAAACTTGCTTGTATATTGTACTATCGCACTGCTGTTATTGAAGTTTACTGTGCTGTGCCACTGCCCACTGGTATAATCTACTCCTAGTTTTTTTATTAAATAATCCACTCCTATTTTACATGTGTGTGTCGCTGTTCGTACGGAAAACCATATTGTCCCATGGGTTTTCAACCCTTCTTCATACTCCCTTTGAATTCATTAGTTTCACAGAAATTATATAGAAAATTCACAGCAATTGGTTTATTTTTCACGAGAAAAACGCAAGAATGGGAAAAGAAATCTCGTATTCTAAAGGGGACCTTAAAGAGCAAGAGCAAATGCTCTAATGTGTACCGAGTACACTACAAACTTGAAAAGATAAATGCACACATCGAAGCCAAAAGGTTCTCAATCCATTTTTTAAAATTTTCTTGCATTCTAAGGACTTAAAGATTAAACTTTCTATCACCCTTGTAGTGTTTAAATTATTTAGGAAGCATTTAAATGGAGTTAATTGAGCTAAAAGGTTCTCAGTGTTTTCACCAAAAAGATATTGGTGTATTTGTTAAACAAAGCATTTTTAGCAAATAGGCATAGTTCTCACATAAACACATACGTAACTCTCAGTTCATCACGTAACTAAATTAGTGATAGAGCTCTCATATAAAAAACGAGTGATGACATAGTGTTTACATGATAATAAATGAGTAAATGGCCACAAGTCTCTTTCTCCAGTCCTATTGACCTAGCCTATAGCCAGCCTACCAACTTGCTAATGCTACTAGTAGAATGCGCGCGCCCGTGTGGATAAACAAAATATGGCTGTTATATAGAAAAAAAAAATGTTTGGTGCATGGTCTGAAGATTAAATAAAAGTAGTATCCAAATACATAGATAGATAAAGATTCAGTATAGTACATAAGAGACGGTGTGTTAACATATACATAGAATCATTTGGCATAGAACTGGTTAGTCACGACCTAATATACAAACACTGATTTTTTTTTTAAGTTTTCACAAAGGGTGCCGTTTTTTCTGAGTTATTGTTATATGTACAGGCTTGAGATTGTACGGCGACGACCAAGGTCTCTGACGTAGCAAACGTAACCCTTTCCATTTCGAAAAATGATGTGGAACAACGTAGCTGCTTCATCGACCATAGTGGTGGGGCAGCAGGAAGGGTCTGTACTGCACAGCAGATGAATAGGCATACTTTTGACCTGCTAAAACCTCATAGCATCTTTAATTAGAGAAATTAGAAACTATCCAATCAAATCAAATAACCAAAAGAATGTGGGATTATATCATCGACCCTATAATTGCGTATTTGTTGATTCGATTTCTGTAGATAAAAGTGGCAAATTCAAGGCAATAATGGAGTAGGTCCAAGGGAAATACAGCAATGCCAATTTCAGTTTCAGATTTGCTAAAACCAAACATATATGTGATTTTAGATCCCTATGGCAATATTTGAAATGGTTAGTTAGGAAATATATGGCATGGAAATTTTGAGGCAATGCTTTTTCTTGTTATCTTCGTTGCCAAACATGAAAGCACAATCCTAACAGAAGATCATGTAGAGAATGACTGATTTTTTTTGTTTACCTCCCATTGCTCGATGCTAACCAGTTTGAGACGTGCAGCCATCTCCCCGGTCTGAGATCTGCAGTCATTTAACCGTGCATGAGTTCCTTATGAGCTGATCATCATGAGGATTCGGGTCTCAGGCCTGGAGAAATGAAGTAGAGCATGCAACATTTCCTGTACAAAGTTTCAGTTAGACCATTGGACCATTCATTATTAAATTTTACGGAGCCTGTGTCAAGGATGACATAGTAATGAACATCTTTTAAATTTAGATGGAAGTTTCTTGTTTTATCTCATAGCTGGCAGAATCTAAGAAATAGCAAATAGGTGGCATTAGCTGTTACCTAATGTGTCTAGAAGCGAAGGAAAGGGTAACTCTTAGTTCAAGCCAGTTGTAATCATGGTCACCTATTTGAAGTAGTTAATTAGGAAATATGAGAGTTGCAGTACATTAAAATTCGTGACATGTAAATTTTGAGGCAATGCTTTTTCTTCATATCCTTGCCAAAGAAATTCACCCACTGAAGTAGGTGGATCAGGAGGACGGGACCAAAAAGTATAAGGAGAAAACAAAAGATAGAAGTTGGATCTGTACAAAGCTGAAACAGAGGCGCCCATTGCAGCAACACAGACTATGAATCTCTGCTGAACAATAGAAGCTGGTGCTAGCAAAAGCGGATCTGTATGTGCAATCCAAATGCAGAAATGGAAAAGTAGCAAAAAAACAGTAAACATATCACTGCCCCAGGTGCAGAAAGCCAACCTTTTCAATCAAGTTTAAGCCAACCTAGCAGATGAACCTTTATTGACTCCTAACTCCCAGTTTATCTTATGGAGTTTGGAGTGTACCTGCATTCGAAACCGAAACTATCGCATGGTTAAAAAAAATACAATGAGATCAAATAGTTACGCAAATTTGATTGCGTAACCATAGAAAAATGTATGTGCCTTAAAATATGATCACCAGCAATTAGACCACCGAACTGCAAGTGTAGCTGGTACTATTTAGCACCGACGAGGTATAATCTATTTCATTTTACCACAGAAGAAACATGAATTCAGTTTATTGCAAGGGGAAACAGAATATAAATATCCATATTGAAAAGTTATTTTGCAGGTTGCAAAGTTACCAGATTCCAGCGGCAGAGTTTATATTAGGTAAACGAAAAGTGACATTTCAGATAGCAAAGTTATACTCAGTGTAGTAGCTGTAGAGTAGGAATCAAATAAGGAAGCCAATCCATAGATTCAGTTCAGAAATCTAACGGAAAAAATCAAAATACCCTGATATTGCAGTGCCACCAAGTAATAAATTACCTTGCTAGGAAGCCCAACCAGCTTTACTACTCTGCAGATTACCACTCGCCCTATTGCTCTGGCTGCCTTCTCCCTATTTGCTGCAATCAGACACTTGGCACTTGCGTCGACCTAAAGGCAACACAATTGTCGTGGTGAGCCTGTTGCTGAGTTGTTGAAGGTACGCACTGGAAATTTAATGGTAGGACCAATTTTGTTTTATTTACCTTTAAAAGTTTAGCGCCGCTCGCGCCATTGGCCCTGTTGCCTTGCCCCTACTCGCTGCAATGAAACACCACCTGCAATGAAACACCACCTGCATAAGGCACATAATGTATAAATTTCTATGTTCACGAGACAACCATGCCTAAGTAACATGAAGAATACCACAGCACATCAACTGTCCAGTAAAGATGAAATGAGCCCTCCAGATAGCCAGCGACCTGCACAATCAGGAGGAAATAAGCAGCATTAATTGGGAACATGAAGAATACCCCAGGGGCAAATGGCAACAGAAGAATATGAACTACAAACTAAGGATTCAAATCTAGTTGAAGTGCCAAAAAGAAATATAGATGATTAAATCTTTCCAAAGTCAGTTGAGCAGCAGCAGTGCCCTATGCATTTAGCCACAAGATAATGGGTTCAGCATAACAAAACGAACAATGCCTGGCAATTGGTGCCGTCCTCCCAGAGATCAACACAGAGCAGGCAAAATATTGGAGCAGCAGGCATAAGCCAAACCCTAGAACAGGAATCCAAGCCAATGCGGGGAGAAATCAGAGAGACAAAAGCAAAATCACAAAAGCACAATATAGCTGAAGCAGTAAAGAAGCAAGGTTGAGACAAACATTTGACATGTTGCCATCTTTGCAGGCCAACTAATCAGTCATTTGCACAGCTGACTTATGTGCACATATGGAACCAAATCTGATAAAAAAGATGTGAGCACGAAGAAAGCACAGGTGCGTCATACAGGACTGCACCATGCTCCATATCTGAAGACGCTGTAGTGCACACATTTATTTAAATCATCTATGGGACATTCTTATATTGGTTAAGCGACTATAGTGGTAAAACCAATGGTCTGTGAAAAGGCAACATATGCAGCCAAGTGAGGAACGAAGTTCCAGCGCTGTATATACAATGAAAGATTTTTATGAACTGCTGATTTGTTTTGTTAGTGTTTTTTGCTAGGCAATGAAAGATACAAAAGTACAGGTATGACAAAATTGTCAGGCAGCAAAATGCTAGGCTAGTGAGATGTGAGATGGTGATTTTCATGTATGTACCACAGATAATTCACTCTTGTTAACTATATAATTCATCTCAGAGCAGGACATCACACTATGTTCAGCAGGATATAATGTAATTGGTTCCCCATTTGTGATGACGCTATCCGCTCTGAACATGTTCCTATAGCTTAATTGAAATCCTTAGAGATGCTAACATTTTAGGGCAAAAAAAGGGACAGACCCAGTGCCGGAGACTCCCACATGAGTGTGGTCTAGGGAAGGGAAAAACCGAGGTAAGCCTTGCACCCGCAAAATCTGCGGAGAGGCTGCTTCGAACCCACAACCTGGTGTCTCAGTGAGACAGCTCTCACCACTGCACCAAAATAAAGATCTCAGTTTCTTTTTTAAAATTATTAAAAAGTAAAAGCACCAACTTGCAGGTTGAGGAAAACACCAGATAGATAATAATGGCATTAAAAAACACCAGCATAGTAGGCTACCTGTGAAGGGCCTGTACATATATATCTTAGGAAAAGTAAAGTTGTTGAGAATAATGTAAACACGGAGTGCAGTGCAACTTAATATACATATAGCGTCAGAATTCTATTTTCATCTATTGCAGGAAATAAATAATTTCAGTTTGTTATGGATAGGAAACTGTATTAATATGGTATAAGTGTCTGTGATAATGTATATATAACAAAAAAAAAAGGAGTGCAGTAACAGCTGGATAATTTATTTATAGAAACATAGAAGGAAGCCACAAATCGATGCCTCATGCCCTTGGGCAGCCCTGTCTACATCTTTTGTTTGAAACCAAATCTTGAAATTGTTAGATGTTTTTTTCTTCTAGCAATTTGTGGTCAGGTTAGGACAAAAACGTTTTTGGGATTCATCCTTTTACTGTTAGAGCTAGAGATCCTCTGACTATAGGTTGGAGTAACAGGTTTATTGTAAAACAATAGTGATTTAATGCACATGCAGTATAGAGCAGCACAAAAAGATTAGAAACCACTCTATTTGCCAAAAGCAGGCTTCAACTTCTGAGAGGTAAAGACTTTAAAGGCCTAATGGGGTTATAGCCGATATAAAAATAAATGAAAGTACATGAATAATACACTTCAGGTTTTCAGAGGCCATCAGAGGTACTGATTCGTCCTTTTCAGAGGAAGCAACTAAAACTTATTAAATCATTAAAGGAAATGCAATGTACCTGCATGATTGGCAATCTCACTCTGTTGAAATGAGCTATGGATGTTGAGTGCCTTATCTTTATCTCTCATCATGGCATGGAACAAATAATTACTCTCTACTCGGTGCTCTTGTGCATGGTTTCTTTCGATTCTACAAAATAGCAGATATAAGTGGATTCAGTTTATATATCACAGGGAAAATAAAAACCGGTTATAGAGTGCATAGAGAAGAGACAACTTGCACAGTTTTAGTAAATTGTTTGGTTGACTTAAGAAATGATAGAAGAGCAAATCAAATAGATAAATTGCTGGGGGAAAAAATCTGCAGGACCCTAATAAATCTCTAACAATAACGTCTCTGCATACGATCAGATTGTTTTAGTTGTAATATATCTTCAGAATGGCATAAAATATGAAAATACTAAATATGGAACTTTACTACCTTTTAGCTCTTGTAAGCTCCTGCTGGCCTGGTTAGGACAATGAAGAATTCCTATGGGTAGTAAAACATATAGCCATGAAGAAGAAATTTATATCCAATTTAATTTTCATAGGTACGGCCGTATGAGACAGGAAAAACTGTGCAAGATTAGATTCTTTGAGTACTCTAATATATCTTTAAATGTGTAAAAGAAAATTTTACTGCCTTTTTAAGTTTTGTATACATGCTGTTGGCAACCTACTCATGGTTTTCATTCATTGCATCTGATTGCTAAGGCTCAATCTTAGGACATGAAAATTTATTATGGATGGTAAAACATAGACATGCAGGGAAAATCAGATGTCCAATTTATTTGTCCACTACGACATGCAACATACAAACATGTCACTATAGGACAATAATTAAAATTACTCAGGAAGTGTGGCAACTTAATTCTTGTGCGTAATACAGGTAAAGGAACCACAACAGGCTAAACATATACTGGAATAGGATTTAGCAATTACCAAGATACTTAATTTGATGCACAAAACATATTAGTGTGTATTGGCACATATAAGTGTTTACTGGCACAAACCTCGGTGCAAGCAATGAAGAAAGTCAGAGGACAATGTTCGAGGACAATGACTTACCAAATTGGGAGAGAAGAACCTGGTCGGGGCGCGATGGGAAGCCGAAGCGGGTGAACAGGATGAGAAAAAGCGGAGACCTGCAGCCCAGGCAGCTAGGGTTTCCTGTAGCACAGGAGCACACGCAGAGGGGAGGAAGGAGGTAGAGCCGGGGAGGGGGGGCGCAACCACGCCGACGGGAGCGCCGTCGCGCCCCGGCAGTGCCTCGCGCGGAGCCGACGGGACCCGGCCAGCACGCCGCGACGACGGGAGATGGGGAGAGGGAGAGGGAGAGGAGAGGGAGAGGGTGCTAGAGAGAGAGAGGGAGAGGACGGGAAGGCGGGGGCGGCGTCGGCGCGTCGGCGCGGGAGGCCGTCAAGGCCGACAAATTTCAATATTTGACCATCAGTTCGCACGTCACTCCGGATTGAAAACTTAGGGCGCGTTTAGATGCAAAATTTTTTGGGTTTTTATTACTGTAGCACTTTCGTTTGTATTTGATAATTAGTGTCTAATTATGGACTAATTATGTTCGAAAGTTTTGTCTCACGATTTCTTACCCAACTGTGCAATTAGTTTTTTTTTCGTCTACATTTATTACTCCATATATGTGCCGTAAGATTCGATGTGATGAGTACTGTGCAAAAAATTTTGGGAACTAAACAGACCCTTAATTCGTAAGCCTTTCAAAACCCTGGGCATAATTCTTTGAATACGAGTGATTCTTGCTTTTTCCTCTTCTTTCTTAATTCTAATAAATCCTGGGCACTATTTGGGCACACGAAAGGAGCTTTCTACCCCTCTCTTGGAAAGAAGAGTTCCACTTGGTTTCTGTTCGGTCCGACTCGTATAGGGGAGTCGCGGCCGCACGACTCGCAACGGGAGCAGGGACACGCTCGAGCGCCGCCGCTCGGGGCTCGTCAAGTCCGGCGCCGGTAACTTGCCACCGCCGCCCCGCACCACCGCTACAGCACTAGCTCCACGCATCTCCAGCAGCCCGCCGTAGCCCTCACCCGCAGAGCATTCCGCCCACGCGTAGGCTGTCGGGGCGCTAGGATTTCAACCGCGACTACAGGCTATCGCGGCACGCTGGAGGCCTCCGCCCTCCAACGGCTGCCGCCACTAAGTGCAGCGCCGGTGTCCTCCGTCGGCTCATGGCTCCTCCAGGGTAATGACACCAATCCTAAATCCCTCTATTTTCTGTTATGCAGATCTTGCTGTTTTGGGGGCACAAGGTTGATATGTCTCTTTTTTTTTTGGTACACGATAGAATCGATCTGGATCCGGATGAAGCATTTAGGTTGTGTGTTCAGTTTTCACAGTTCACTGCTAAGTTGAACAATGGTTGCTCTATTGATGTGCCACGAAAATTGTTCGAATGGGATGTGGATTATCGATGTTATACTCAAAATGCATTTGTCCCCTATATGGGTTTTGGTGTATTAATGACATTCAAATTAGGGACTAATAAGATATTAATGAGATATATTGCAGCTTTAGTTCCTTAAAAGTTTCAAAGAGTTGATTTAAGATGAAATGGTATCCCTCAATTCTTCAAGTGCAAAAGGCGGACGAACCCAAAGCGCTCTTCAAAGCATTTTTATTCTATTTTGGGTTTAGATATGCCATACTATAAAGAGGGATGCAAGTTTAGGTGGTCTGAGGAAGATAGAATACTCAAGCATAAAAATATAATCTAAAGAAAGACACAAAATCACCTCACGAACACTTAGATATAGTTTATGGACTTTTGGTAACCGGAAGTCCCGGCGTGAGCCAGGAGTTCCGGCAGTCGGAAGTACCGACATTCGGTGCCGAAAGTCCCGGCGCTTGCTGACTTAGCCGCCAGCCCGCCTACGCACCTTCGTCCATCGGAAGTCCCGACGGGAGTCGTGTGACAGAACCGCCCAATTTATACAAGATCAAGTATGCCTGTCCCCGCTAACACGTTGACACGCGCATACTTTCACTTATACAAACCCGGTAGTCCGCCGAGTGTTACGAATGACCTCGGTAAATCAACATCACAACCAAGATCGCGTGATTAAGCAAATACATATCACATACGCAGAGTTGCAGTGGAAATAATATTACAATTGGGTTCACAAATAATAGTACAAGTTTGAGTTTTAAAACCGATTAGAGAAAACAGCATAACTTTCAAATGATTACATTAATATAAGTTCCAAATACATTGCTAGCATAAGTGACATCCTCTGATAAAAGCATATAGGTGAGAAGTATATATAGAGTCACCGAGCCTACCGGCGGTTAGCCACCATCTTCCGTAGGCCAAGAACTTCACCTACAACATGGTGGGATAAACCCTGAGTACTCGAATGTACTCAGCTAGACTTACTCGTCGGAAACCAAAACAAATGACACCAACGATTATGCAAGGCTTTCTTTAGTGGGCTAGCTGACTCGTTTGTGAAAAACATAAGCTATTATGAAGAAACCATTTTAAGTACTTTGCATCATCTTTATTATGACATATCCATCTAGGTAAGCACATGTACTATAGCAATCACTTGATTAACCAATAACATCCAGTTACCAACTTAGATTTAGCATGTCCCATACCATCCAGATAACCATCAGTGTTCCATCATAATTACTACGATGATGTAGCTCGAGTCAAGTGCTCACTATTCAGAAACGATGGCGATTCGAATCGATTCCTAACCAGCTGGTGATTTATTTCTCACACAAACCATGCTTTCCCTGCCAGGGTAGCTTAGATCACCAAGGACACTATTCAGTTAGCCGTGGGACAATCTGAAGCCGCAGTACCCAGGGACCGCCCGACTGCCAGGAATCAGGGCGCACCTGCCCTTGGGCTCACTCTTCGCGTCCCTGTCATACCCCCATCAGCACCAATACGCGCACCCGTGTAGATCCTGGCCCGAATAGTGCCACTAGCTTCGTGGTCGGAATGGCTTATCCGGCCAGCTAAATGTGAGGCATGCGTTCAACATGACAAGAGGGACGAGCAACGATCGGTCCTTAATCGACACAAACGGAAAACTAACAGCACCCCAGAACCCTGTCTGGTTACCTCCAACTTTTTTCGTCCGATCTCCAATTATCCATCACACATGGTTAATTCCAGGATATCATTCTTTTCATAGCTAAATTTTTCCAATACCCACCTATAAGTGTAGGTGACCGGAAATCACTGATCGCTACCGGTCTAAGCAAGGCTAAGCAGTTATTCGATCCCGACCTAACAGGGTAAAAAGGTAATAAGGTAGGCAAGGATAGTGATAAATGCATCAACGGTTTCAATCAACTCCTACAACTTAATGCAACAATATATAAACTCATATATAGGAATAATTGCTTTTATAAAGTAGGAGACTTAGAATGCTTCGGGGCTTGCCTCGTTTGAACGAACTAGGTTGATGATCCACGCACTCGGGCAAGTTCTCTCCTTGCTCCTCTTCCTCTGGCACCTCTTGTGCCTGGATTTCTTGTGGATCTGTCCCGGTCTGCTCTTCCTGAACTGCGACTAGCAACTCCTCCTGCGATCCTGTATGATGCAGATGTCTAAGTGCTCATGCATAGGTGCATCGGAGAGATGACATGTAATGATCATGATGCATGAAATATAGATGAACATGTTTAACTTTATTGAACATAGTAGAAGTAAAGCTCTTCTACAAGGTAGCCAACATCATCCAAGAACATGTACTACTATACTAATACTACAACCACTGTACTAACATGCCAAGTCACCACAGCAAGCTAAGATGCTTCAAATATACACCAAAGCAAACATTATTAACTAAACATGCATTAAAGAAGATTATTTTATTTCATTTTAAACTAGGGCTACAACAGCAACATATATTTCTAGTGCTCATAAAAATCTGAAAAAATTACAGTAGCAGAGTACTACTCTAAGTAGACTACCATAAAATTTTCAAGGCATTTGGATAAGTAAAATAGCCTACACAAAAATGACAAGCTATGGTTGATAATTAAGCATGAAAATACTTTGTACTATGAAAAGTATCAAACAACAGATTTAGTATTTTTCTCATGATTTACATAGCATACAATCATTGTACAAAAGTTTCACCTACATGTTTTATTCATATTTTTGGCTCTAGCAATTTTACAAGAAATAGCAAATGAATGCACCTAAATCACATAGCCATATTTTTCTACAGAACAAGCATGGCATATATTTTTCACAGAAAGTACATCTCAAGAATAGATCAACCAATTTGGAATCATATTTTTCTGATGTATATTCTATTTATTAAGCATTTTCAAGAAAACAGCAAATATAAGAATTAAATAAAACCCTATACAAAAGTATCACAAAACTGACATGCAACATTTTTATATTGTAGATCTACTTCTAAGAAACACAACAAAATTGGTCTCACTCGATTTGGAGCTAAAATGAGCAAACTATGGATTTTTGAAGCCTTTACAACATTTTCTGGAAATCATTTCTTAAAACAAAATCGACTCAAAACGCCAGGTGCTCCCGGATCTACACGCACCGAGCTGACACGTGGGCCCCCACGGGTCAACCGGCCCCGCTGGTCAGTCAATCGGAGACAGGGGACGGCTTTAACCGGCCGGATCTCACCGGCGGTGAGGTCACCGGCGACGTGGTCGCCACCGTCGGACTCCACACGACGATGCGCACACGCTGGTACTACTTGCACGGCCAGAGGACCACCGAAGCAAGGTGGCCGGCGACCATGGCGCGTGGCGGCGCTGGATAGCGGCGGCGCGGGCTCGTTCCGGCGCAAGGGTGGCCATTGCGAGGCGGGCACGGTGCGCGCGCAAGGAGGAAGAGAGGGATGTAGAGCAGGGCTGGCCACGGCGGCGTGCGCTGTGGCTGAGCCCGGCGAGCGGCGGCGCAGAGGAAAATGCCCGATTGGCCTTACCTCCGGTCGATTCGCGTGGCGAGCGGGTCGGCAGCGGGGTGCGCGAGGTGGCGGTGCTTGTGGCGCGAGAAGGCGACGAGTGGTGCAGTGGCTGAGGCGGAACGCGGTGGCGAACGACGCGGCGGCGCTGAGCTGCGCTGCTGTCCGGGTGATGGAGAAGAGAAGAGAGGGAGGGAATGGCGGAGTGAGGAGGAGCGCGGCTCGGTTGCGGCTAAGGTAGGCGGGGCCGGTCAGGACGGGGCAGGCCGGCGGTGCCGCGCGGCGAGTTCGCCGACGTATGGCCGCCACGCGGCGGTCGCGGCCTGACGCCGGTCGAGGCGCGGGCGCGGGCGAGCAGGCGAGGTGCGGGGCAGGCCAGGCCGGCACTGCGAGCTGGGCCGAAAGGGAGGCGGCGGCCCGTTAAGGAAAATAAAAATGATTTTCTTTTTATTTCTTAAATAAACAGAACTAAAATTCCATTTTGAGCCATTTAAAAGCATTTTCACAAGTTGGTGTAAAAATGAAAGTTGTTCCATTTTTCAAGATCTACAACTTTGCTTTTATGACCAAAGTCGAATTCCAAATAGATTTTGAATTACAAAATTAAAAATCAATATTAATTCAAAACCCTAATTTTGAAGAATTATTTTTAAAAGCATAATTTGGCAAAACTTTGAATATAAACTTTACTCCAAATTGCATCCTAATTACTTCTAAGTGGTCAACCAAGGTACACACATGGCAAAACAAACATATCATCCAATCTATTAAAACACAACTATGCAACATACATGTTTCAATTCTATATTTCATGTCATGCTTATGGATGCATAATAATGATTATGCTCATGATTTGCAAAATGTTAATGCATGCTTAACACCGAGGTGTTACAGCCCTCCCCCCTTAAAGGAATCGCGTCCCGAGATTCGAACGAAAGACTTTTATGGAAGGGAGACATGTTACCAGTTTCCAATATCAGCGATAGCTTTAGGCTACATAGCTTCAAGCATCAGAGGGACCAAATTGGCCGAGACAACTTTCTATACTTGTTCTTTGTAGTATATTTTTGTCAAAAGAATTTCCTCCATTGGCTTCCATAAAGCATTGCTACATTGGGAGGAATCCAAGATAGCACTGTCCTACGTACTTTGTCCTCGATGTACGAAGAGCGATACAACGTAGACTAACTACTTGTAGCATCTACTTCCCTAGTGGATATAGCACAGACCATATGGACTTTGTACTAGATCATAATCTTCTGAAGGATACTCGTTGCAATGGTTTCATGTGTGCAGTTCTCTTTCTCTGATAACAATATTGTATGATCTGAGTCTGCCGAGTAAGTGGTAAACGTAATAGCTGACTCTGTGGGTTCAACATTCTCGATGATCATTCCTTAGGGAGCCTTTGGATCCAAGTTGCAACAGTGATCTGGGTTGAATCTGATGCAACCTCTTGGGTAAAAACACATATAAGGTACCAAAGGCATGTCTACATTGGAGAACCATTGACGCAGAAGGATGTTAGCGAGGCTTGGAGGACAACACAAGTTGCAAGTAATCACAAAACTAGGGACTAGTTCACTACCAAGCAGGTTAAGTACAATTTGCCTTCGTGGTGCAGTTGCACAGCAAGTTGGGTTGACTTGCATCGTAGCAAAACTAGCTTTCTTAAACTATATTTGACATCGAGGCTTCCATTCTTAGGCCGATCAATATCTCAAAAACTATAATCCAAAAAAAATCTATGGTTTGACACCTTTTCAATTACTTTCGATTTGCAAGGGCACAATTTGACTTCTAGAACACCTTGACTGCTTACGCATTACTGATCTAAGAGGGCAAAAGCAAGGCACATAGGGGTGCAATTAGTCTTCTCAAGGTTATGGAGGGTTGTCTAACAGCGATACACCTACAAGTTGTAATTTCTTGACATGAATGACAAACACAACCGTCTAATGCAAATGATGATCGCAGTCACAGCGAAATTGCAGATTCTGTACCCTTTTGTTTTCTATTCATATCTCACAAACTACTGCTCCAATATGCACAAATTTTGGTCGACATGTAGATCCATGGGTCTTCTAATTACTCACCAAAATTCAACTCAAACGGACACCGTTTGACCATCCAAACAATTCATCTACCAAAACTGCTCTGTTCTAAAATGGCAGCAAACCGAGCCGACAAGATATCTCTCAAATTCGATGTTTTACTCAACCAATACTCAAACCAACTTAAGACGTTGAAGGGTCCTAAGCAAGGAATGATATCACCAAGTTTGGGGTCAATCCAACTTCGTTTGAGTCACTAATCGCCGGCTTGAAGATAACCGGTTTAGTGCCACAAAATCTGGACATATTTTGTGTTCTCCCTTTTCTTTGCTTCACACGTTGAGGTGTGTGTTTTGCACTCTCTAACCTTTCTCATAGCAGCAGCAGTCTTTCCCTAGCTGAGGATGGGGGCTAGAGTTTTCCTCACATGCTTCTCTGGTAACATTTCAACCATCGTTCTAGACACCAACTTGACTATGCACAAGCATTGGACTTGTGGGCTGTTTTCGCAGGGCACAAAGCATTATTCCACATGTAGGGCATTCCTACATAGACAAGGAACCGTTTCTGAATATTCTCTGGCACTTGGTCCAATAGAACCTTGAACAAATCCATTTGTGGTACCTAGGGGCACAATGATGCTGATCGAAACTAGGCACATGCTTTCTCTAGTTCTTCACTCAGCTGATACAACATCTTGCATTGCTTAACGTCCTTGTTGTTTCTTTGCTTAACATCGTTCTATGAGACATAGTCTTCATAGCTACCAAGAAGTCGCTACCTAGCTGGAGATTAACTTTACTATAGGTAACTAATCATTTGTCTCTCAACACTCAAAGTTCCAAATTCTTACTCTTGACCATAGCAATAATTGCAATCGAGGCACAAACAGATGGTTGCCATTGAAGTCTGCAGATAAGGAGTCACACTAGAGATGGTTGATTTCAACTGTATGACCATCATGCACCTACAGATCAAGAACTTGAACGGGAGGTTCATGAGCACCCGGTGACCTATTACACCACATGATATCGCCATCCATTATCATTAGATTGATAACTTGTCCAACATTAAGTGTTGGATACCTTTCTGATCCAACATGGATGACATAAGTTGCTCATCAGACGATCAACGTTATTACAGGGACAGTTAGGTAGAGTCGCTTGTTTACCACCTCTTGCAGTCTGTTCATGTTTATGCCGGTGACCTATTCTTCAAAGGTTATCTTCCAAACGACATCAGGAGGAAGCTCTACTACATATGGTCCTAATAGATTGATCTTCTAATAAGATATGGGGAGATAACCAAGAAAGGATCATAAGAAAATATCACATCGGCTGTCGTTTCATAATGGATCATGACTAGCAACCCTGATACCAGCGCGTGCCGAGCAGCACAACCTTGTGTGCGCGCCCACAGGAGGCTCTCAGTTTCGTCGCGGCACCATAGAATGTTAATCATAACACCATTACTGAACTGACAACAAAAGTGAAATTTCCAGTGGCACCAATTAGATTGTAAGAACAAGCATTGTGCAAAAGAGGGATATCAAACAAGGATAGTCACAATGTTTGGAGTCAACAAGGAGGCGATCCGAGGATCAAAACACAGTACAAGAGGACATAGCTTAATTACCGAAGACAACTGAGCAGGGAACGTGTGCTTAAATTCCACGTATGACTTGCGTCCACCAAGGTGATTACCAAAGGGAAGATTAACATGAGATCCAGTCATGTTGGGCAACAACATGAGATCAAGACTGATAGACATCCCGAGACGTGGGAAGGTTGCAGATGGATTAAGCAAACTTCAAGGCAAAACCGATATGCCAATCAGAGGTTGAGTCGATAAGGCAATCACATGATTTGCTAGCAGAAGATTTCAAGATCAAGCAGCGAGAGATTAGCGTTGCCTAGATCACCTGTAGGAGAGAGAATCGGGAGGTCCAACATGAAATTGGGTATGGTCTCCAAAACTTGGCAAGCAACAACTATGGCCAACACCGGCATTCGTTAGGACTTAACTTGGTTGGTCGATCGAACAATGGCATTCTCCAAAAGGTAGCGGATGTCCAAGGCCTCAGCAAACATATAAGGGAACTACGCTAGGGCCTATGGTTCAAGCAAGGCATAGATACACAAACGTTCAAGGGCTAGTGACCACGTCTACAGGCTCAGGCTCAGGCTCCCAAGAGAGAACCTAATTGGAGATGACAACCGTGCGATTATGTAACTTGAGCGTTGTTCTAGGATAAAGCTGTTTGACACTCGTATGCTTACCGAGGATAAACGAGGTGACCACTATGGCACTAATTAGATAACAAGCATACATACCACATCATAGTTTCAAGCAAGCATTTGAGAGATTCAATCAAATTAGCTTAAGCACAAATACTAAGCACAAGGCTCACACACATAACAAGCATTTACCAGACAAGATTTAACTATAAGCTTGGCCCAAAACCAAAGCAAGCTAAAGCATCCACTTAGTATATGCACAGAAAACTGAACAGCAGTACAGTAGGCACATGTTTCAAGCATAACTGAAGTTGTAGGCATCAAACAAAGGTGATCCTAGACTTTAGGTAAAGCTTATTAAGTTGTCTATAACTTTCTTATTATCATATTAAGATGATCCTACAGCTAACAAGACCAAACAAGACAAAGAAGACATCTCTGCCCAGATTTGGATAGATTCTGTCATTCCATTTTGCAAGCTCATAACTGTAGATTTAGATCACCACAAGCAGTGCTATTAGACATTTTGAAAAGCTTAGAAAAATTACTATACTTCTTCTACTATTTCCAAGAAATAATTCTATATTCACACAGGTAAAACAAATCAATTATTCAGATCTGTTCAGGACATAAGCAAAACCTAACAATAAACTTCTAAAATTCATAACTCCTAAACCATAAGGCCTAGGGTCATGAAATTTTAGGACAAGCAAGATACGAAAGTTAGCTACGACTTTGGTATTCTCCATAACTATAGAAAACACTGTTATGACCACGAAAACATCACTACTACAGAAACTGTTCTAGCAGCCAACGTCCCACAAGCAAAACAAAACTTGCCTTTGTTCTACTTAACAAGAGAGCACACAAACATGTTATTCTAGCAGCTCTAAACATTGTTACCTTAGACCAACAATAAATTAATTTTAGTCATAAGAATCACAAGTACTTAAGCGAGGCCTAAAGCATTTGCAAAAGCTTGTAAGAGCAACATACCCACCACTTGGCCAAACTAGAGGACATTATAGGTTTAAGCATGTAACCACAATTATTTTTAGCAAGGCTAAGCACACACTTTTCTCAAGCACTTCCTATTCAAGCAACATGGAACAAGGCATTCTTGTTTGACTCAACACAAGGAAGATAGTGCAACACATCGATCACAAGTTCTTTAGTACTAGAACAAAGGAAGGGAAGCATATTTATGCACAAGCACAATCATGATGCATGCTCGTCCTATTCGTCCTCACGAAATTGCCAGCCTAAGGTGACAATCACGTTCTATGTCGGTGGCATAACACATGCTCTCTCGATATATAGCTACTCGTCAGCTACAGTCAATCTACGCATTCGTGGTTAGCGTACCTGCAGGCAAATTCATTACAGCCCATCCCCACAAGAGATAAATAAGCACACAATGAAAGCAGTAAACTAAGATACTCTCCATATATACATCCCCAGATATATATACTTCGATATCCATAGCTACCCAACAGATATACCCACAATTAAGTACCTTCATATATACATGGGTGTAACATGTAAATATTCCAGTAACCACAGCTAACTCTCCCCTAGACCGACAGTTGGACGGTGATGCTCTCACAACTCACACTTACCTGGGCGTAGAGGCAATTGATCCATTCATTACCATTCAAGAAAATGGCATCCATACAATAGCACGCCGTATGGATGACGAAAGTAAAACCCCCATGTTAGTACTTAGATAGCCACCTAATAGTCCTTAACTGGGCATAAAGAAGGATGTCGCTAGCATAGTTTTCAAATAAGTTTTGATAAAATTTCCTGTAGCTAAAGTTTGAGTCAAAATAGGATTTTTAAAACCAAAGCTTTGTTTTTAAAACTATGTACATGACAGTATTATGCTTAATCTTGCTCTGATGTCAGCTGTAACAGAACCGCCTAATTTATACAAGATAAAGTATGCCTGTCCCCGCTAACACGTTGACACGCGCATACTTTCACTTATACAAACCCGGTAGTCCGCCGAGTGTTACGAAGGACCTCGGTAAATCAACATCACAACCAAGATCGCGTGATTAAGCAAATACACATCACATACGCAGAGTTGCAGTGGAAATAATATTACAATTGGGTTCACAAATAATAGTACAAGTTTGGGTTTTAAAACCGATTAGAGAAAACAGCATAGCTTTCAAATGATTACATTAATATAAGTTCCAAATACATTGCTAGCATAAGTGACATCCTCTGATAAAAGCATATAGGTGAGAAGTATATATAATGTCACCGAGCCTACCGGCGGTTAGCCACCATCTTCCGCAGGCCAAGAACTTCACCTGCAACATGGTGGGATAAACCCTGAGTACTCGAATGTACTCAGCTAGACTTACCCGTTGGAAACCAAAACAAATGACACCAACGATTATGCAAGGCTTTCTTTAGTAGGCTAGCTGACTCGTTTGTGAAAAACATAAGCTATTATGAAGAAACCATTTTAAGTACTTTGCATCATCTTTATTATGACATATCCATCTAGGTAAGCACATGTACTATAGCAATCACTTGATTAACCAATAACATCCAGTTACCAACTTAGATTTAGCATGTCCCATACCATCCAGATAACCATCAGTGTTCCATCATAGTTACTACGATGATGTAGCTCGAGTCAAGTGCTCACTATTCAGAAGCGATGGCGATTCGAATCGATTCCTAACCAGCTGGTGATTTATTTCTCACACAAACCATGCTTCCCCTGCCAGGGTAGCTTAGATCACCAAGGACACTATTCAGGTAGCCGCGGGACAATCTGGAGCCGCAGTACCCAGGGACCGCCCGACTGCCAGGAATCAGGGCGCACCTGCCCTTGGGCTCACTCTTCGCGTCCCTGTCATACCCCCATCAGCACCAATACGCGCACCCGTGTAGATCCTGGCCCGAATAGTGCCACTAGCTTCGTGGTCGGAATGGCTTATCCGGCCAGCTAAATGTGAGGCATGCGTTCAACATGACAAGAGGGACGAGCAACGATCGGTCCTTAATCGACACAGACGGAAAACTAACAGCACCCCAGAACCCTGTCTGGTTACCTCCAACTTTTTCCGTCCGATCTCCAATTATCCATCACACATGGTTAATTTCAGGATACCATTCTTTCCATGGCTAAATTTTTCCAATACCCACCTATAAGTGTAGGTGACCGGAAATCACCGATCGCTACCGGTCTAAGCAAGGCTAAGCAGTTATTTGATCCCGACCTAACAGGGTAAAAAGGTAATAAGGTAGGCAAGGATAGTAATAAATGCATCAACGGTTTCAATCAACTCCTACAACTTAATGCAACAATATATAAACTCATATATAGGAATAATTGCTTTTATAAAGTAGGAGACTTAGAATGCTCTGGGGCTTGCCTCGTTTGAACGAACTAGGTTGATGATCCACGCACTCGGGCAAGTCCTCTCCTTGCTCCTCTTCCTCTGGCACCTCTTGTGCCTGGATTTCTTGTGGATCTGTCCCGGTCTGCTCTTCCTGAACTGCGACTAGCAACTCCTCCTGTGATCCTGTATGATGCAGATGTCTAAGTGCTCATGCATAGGTGCATCGAAGAGATGACATGTAATGATCATGATGCATGAAATATAGATGAACATGTTTAACTTTATTGGACATAGTAGAAGTAAAGCTCTTCTACAAGGTAGCCAACATCATCCAAGAACATGTACTACTATACTAATACTACAACCACTATACTAACATGCCAAGTCACCACAGCAAGCTAAGATGCTTCAAATATATACCAAAGCAAACATTATTAACTAAACATGCATTAAGTAGATTATTTTATTTCATTTTAAACTAGGGCTACAACAGCAACATATATTTCTAGTGCTCATAAAAATCTGAAAAAATTATAGTAGCAGAGTACTACTCTAAGTAGACTACCATAAAATTTTCATGGCATTTGGATAAGTAAAATAGCCTACACAAAAATGACAAGCTATGATTGATAATTAAGCATGAAAATACTTTGTACTATGAAAAGTGTCAAACAACAGATTTAGTATTTTTCCCATGATTTACATAGCATACAATCATTGTACAAAAGTTTCACCTACATGTTTTATTCATATTTTTGGCTCTAGCAATTTTACAAGAAATAGCAAATGAATGCACCTAAATCACATAGCCATATTTTTCTACAGAACAAGCATGGCATATATTTTTCACAGAAAGTACATCTCAAGAATAGATCAACCAATTTGGAATCATATTTTTCTGATGTATATTCTATTTATTACGCATTTTTCAAGAAAACAGCAAATACAAGAATTAAATAAAACCCTATACAAAAGTATCACAAAACTGACATGCAACATTTTTATATTGTAGATCTACTTCTAAGAAACACAACAAAATTGGTCTCACTCGATTTGGAGCTAAAATGAGCAAACTATGGATTTTTGAAGCCTTTACAACATTTTCTGGAAATCATTTCTTAAAACAAAATCGACTCAAAACGCTAGGTGGACCCGGTGCTGTGCACCCGGATCTACACGCACCGAGCTGACACGTGGGCCCCCACGGGTGAACCGGCCCCGCTGGTTAGTCAACCGGAGACAGGGGACGGCTTTGACCGGCCGGATCTCACCGGCGGTGAGGTCACCGTCGGCGTGGTCACCACCGTCGGACTCCACACGATAATGCGCACACGCTGGTACTACTTGCGTGGCCAGAGGACCACCGGAGCTAGGTGGCCGGCGACCATGGCGCGCGGCGGCGCGGGCTTGTTCCGGCACAAGGGTGGCCGGAGTGGCGACATCGGCTCGCACCGAAGCCGCCATTGCGAGAAGTGTACGCAGTGTGTAATTAAGGAGGAAGAGCAGGGTCGCCCACAATGCAAGGCAGCGCCGCGGCCGAGCCCAAATGAAAGGCAATAGCAGAGGAAAACACCCGATTGGCCTTACCTCCGGTCGATTCGCGTGGCGAGCGGGTCGGCAGAGGGGTGCGCGAGGTGGCGGTGCTTGTGGCGCGAGAAGGCGCGCGAAGTGTTGCGGTGGTCGAGGCGTAACGTGGTGGCGAAGCGGCGTGTGTGCGCTGCTGCCCAGCCTGCTTATCTGGGCGATGGAGAAAGAAGAGAGGAGGAATGGCGGAGTGAGGAGGAGCTTGGCTCGATTGCGGCTAAGGCAAAGGGCGGGTCGGGAAGAAGCGGCTGGCGGCCAGTGACGGCGAAGTTCATTGGCGCATGGCCGCACGCCACGCGGCGATCGCGACTGACACCGGTCGAGGGAGAGCGGGCGAGAAGGCGAGTCTTGAGGCGGGCCAAGATCATGAAAGCTGGGCCGAAAGGGAGGCGGCGGCCCGTTAAGGAAAATAAAAATGATTTTCTTTTTATTTCTTAAATAAACAGAACTAAAATTCCATTTTGAGCCATTTAAAAGCATTTTCACAAGTTGGTGTAAAAATGAAAGTTGTTCCATTTTTCAAGATCTACAACTTTGCTTTTATGACCAAAGTCAAATTCCAAATAGATTTTGAATTACAAAATTAAAAATCAATATTAATTCAAAACCCTAATTTTGAAGAATTATTTTAAAAAGCATAATTTGGCAAAACTTTGAATATAAACTTTGCTCCAAATTGCATCCTAATTACTTCTAAGTGGTCTAAGTGGTCAACCAAGGTACACACATGGCAAAACAAACATATCATCCAATCTATTAAAACACAACTATGCAACATACATGTTTCAATTCTATATTTCATGTCATGCTTATGTATGCATAATAATGATTATGCTCATGATTTGCAAAATGTTAATGCATGCTTAACACCGAGGTGTTACAAGTCGGGAGTTCCGGGTGCCCGAAGTCCTGGCTCCCACTAGAAGTTCCGATGCCCTGGGACTTAGCCCCCTGGCTCGGTTGTGCTTCGGGAGTCCCGACAATTATCGGAAGTCCCAACTGCTGGAAGTTGTGGCATTCCGTCAGGAGTTCTGGCTCTGGCCGTGTTGACCATGTTTGACTGCGCCTTGAACAGTGTTTTGTAGAAGGGCTGGAAGTTTCGACGATTTGTGTCGAAGCTTCCGACGTAGATCTGAACAGTTGTATTCTACTATGAGTATAAATAGCTCTCTCCTCACTTCTAACCGAGGACCACTCATTCATTGCTCACCAACCTTTGTCCAAATCAGCTCTCAAGAATTCAAAGCACCCCTCTCCTCTCCCATTTGCTTCAATCTTCGATTCCTCTAGGGTTTTGAGTGAAAGAGGAGTGGATTGAGTGAGAGAATCACTTTGGCAAGCTTGAGCACTTGATTTATTCGTCAAGCCAGTTGGATTTGCATCTATTACTCTTGGGTTCTTGGAACCCTATCTGGCTAGGCATCACCCAAGAGCTTCCATCTTGTGGAAGAGCCTTGGAAAGTTTGTATTACCCTTGATTTCTTAGTGGAAAGCTCAAGTAATCTTTGTGGTTGCTTTGAAAGAGGCAAGGAGGTGGAAGAGACTTCGACCTTTGTGGTCACCTCAACAACGAGGACGTAGGAGCTTCTTTGTGGGGTTGCCGAACCTCAGGATAAATTCTTGTGTCCCACGTGCTTGTTGTTGTTGAGATTTGTGCTATCATATTTGTTCTTGTTGGTTTGTCTTCCTTCTCAACTCTTCTCTTAGGGTTTGGACTTGATCTACGAAGTGGTGACCTTCCGGCGTCAAATAAGTAACCCCAACACTTCACCTTACCACTAGAGAGGGGTTGTAAGATATCTTTCACTCAAAGTTCATTTTAGCACTTGTAGTGCAATTCTCGTAGGTGCCAGAACTCCCGGCTGTTTGCATCGGAACTTCCGGGTGCCGGAAATTCTGGCCCAAACTGTCGGGACTTCCGATTGTTACTGACATTTGACTTTGAGATCACGCAAAAAAAATTTAGATACACCTATTCACCCCCCTCTAGGCATTGTTTAGATCCTTTCAATTGGTATTAGAACAAGATCTTCTTTTAGCGCTTCACTGCGTGAGAAGAAACAATGTTGGAGTCCGACAAGATGCAAGCCGATGCCGCAGAGATGGCCAAAAAGATAGCTGAAGAGTTGATGGCTACTCGAGTCAAGTTCTTCCAAGATGAAATGAAAAAGGTGCAAAATGAGATGAGCAAGATGAAGGAAGAATTGAGCAAGAAGGTTGATGATGCAATAAGTGGCAAGAACGATGCAACAAGTGGCAAGAATGAAGCAAACAAAGATGCCGCTAGTGATATTGGAGCCAGTGAGCATGCTCATGGAAAGGGAATATATTCAAATACAAACTTAGACTATGGACAACTCATCAAATGTTCACCTCTACATACTCCTTCCATCAATATTGGCAAGCCACCTCACTTTGATGGAACAAGATACACCGATTGGTTCTACATGGTGAAGATGCATCTCATTGCCGTAAGACTTTGGGAAGTTATGGATGTTGGTGTGATAATTCCTACCGATGAAGATAGAGAGATAACTCTAGAAGAAATGCACAATCTCCATTAAAATGCACAAGCCATAGCATTGCTTGTGTCAAGCCTAAGTCCGGATGAGTTTAGAAAGGTAAATGAAATGGAAAGTGGAAAGCAAATTTGGGATACTTTGAAAGTGTCGTTTGAAGGAGATAAGAATGTGAGAAAAGGCAGCATTGAGTTACTTCATGGTGAATTGGAAAGATTTGTGTTCTTGTAAAATGAAACAACACAATCCATGTTTGATAGCTTATGGCATTGGTCAACCGCATAAGAGCTCTTGGAAGCACCGAATGGGATGATAACAAGGTTGCTAGAAAGATGTTGAGAACCTATAGAGCTAAGAACAACATGCTAGCGTCCGTGATTATGGAAAGGTATAGTTATGATGAGATGACACCCCAAGAAGTTCTTTCAAAGCTCAGGCATCATGCATGTCTAGATGAAGATGCAATCAATGCTCGCAATCAAAATCCTAATGCAATGGGATACAACAAGAGTGCAGCCCTAAAGGCAACTCAAGCTCATGAAGGCAAATCTTCTAGTCAAGAGAAGAAGAAAAAAGTGAAGGATGATTCCTCAAGTGAAGAAGAAGAGTCCGATGAAGAAGTTGCACTCATCATTAGAAACTTTAGAAAGTTCATAAAGAAGAAGAGCAACCGAAAGACTTACGTCGATGGAAAGAGAAGAAACAAGAAGAAGTTTTGCTATGGTTGTGGTCAAACCAGTCACTTCATAGCCGATTGTTCTAATGAGAAGAAGCACAAGCACGACAAGGATGAAGACAAGAAGAATAAAGACGAGAGGAGAGGTGAAGCTTATCTTGGTGAAGAGTGGGAGTCAAATGATAGTGATTCAAGTGTTGATGAGAAGAAGAAGAAGGGAGCCGCAAACATCACCATCCACCACTCTTCGTCACCGACCATGATCTTCCCCTACTTGACTTCACCACCAAAACTCTTCCCTAACTTATCTTTATCACCAAGGCTCTTCTCCAACCTCATCGACAATGACTACTACACTCCAACTTGCCTCATGGCTGAGGGGAGAAGGTACATGTCTCATCCGATCCCTCTAGTGATGAGTATGATAGTTGTGATGAGAACATAGAAGAACTTGAAGCAACCATGATAAAGAAATTTGGTAAAAAGGCCTACACTAAAATAAAAATGTTAATGAAGAAATTAGAGAAGAGGGATAGATGCTTGGAGATGCAAGGAGACATAATCACTCAAGAGAGAGACAAGAACCTTGCACTTGAAGCATCTATCGCCGAGGAAAAGATGAAGGTTGAAAAGTATTATCTTTAGCCAATGACTCATTTGAGAAATTGACTAAGGAACATTCCTCGGTTAATGATCTAGTGGCTAGCCTCAAGAGTGAAAAGAGTATAGCTCAAGAAAGCCTCACAAGCTTGGAAGAAAAATACCAAAATCTTGAGCTAAACTATAGTACTCTTTGGGCTAGCACTTCAACTTCTCCTAAGACAACCGAAGACTCTAATGTCTCCACTAGTAATGGTTGTAAAAGATGTTATAAAGTTGATGTAAATGCATATGCAACTAACCTTATTGAGCTAGAGAAGAAAGACAAGGAGATTTATAGGTTAAAGATGATCTTGAAGAATGGGTGCAAGTGTCAAGAGCAATCCAACAAGACTATATACAAGTCATCAAGGCATCCATCAATCAAGGAAGGTATTGGCTACAATAGGTATGATTGGAAGGCCAATGGAAGGAACATGATCAATGGTGTGCCTTATGTGAAGTTCAACAAGGGCGTTGCTCTTGATGAGCTTATATGCAAGGCCAACAACAAGGTCTACATTCCCAAGATCTAACCTACAAGTGACAAGACAATCATGATGAAGCAATCCGAGGCCCCTAAGCCACAAGCACCACTTCCACGGTGCTATGCTAGTGACTATATGTGTTGTTGGGGCAAGGATGGCAAGATTGTAGTCAAGTATGTTGGTGCCCAAAAAAGGAAGGATATTATGAGTGTTTGGGTGCCCAAGTTTTATGTGACTAACCCCCTAGGACCCAAATCTGTTTGGGTACCTAAAACAAAAGCTTAATTTGTCTTTGTAGGAATATTCCTCTGATGGAACAAATTGGGTGGTGGATAGTGGTTGCACCAATTATATGACCGGAGAGAAAGACATGTTCACATCATTCCAACCTAGTCATGACCAAAGTTGGAACATTGTGTTTGGTGACAATGGAAAAGGAGAAGTTCTCGGTTTGGGTAAAATTGCTATCTCAAATGGTAATTTCATTTCTAATGTTTTACTTGTGAATTCGTTGAGATACAATTTATTGTCCGTTTCACAACTTTGTGAGATAGGCTACAATTGTCTCTTTATGGATAAGGGTGTGGAAGTCTATAGAAGGGAGGATTTCTCTATTGCATTTATGGGTCATTTAAAAGGGAAACTCTATCTAGTTGATTTCACATCAAATAGAGTAAATCCCGAGACTTATTTAATGGCAAAATCTAGCATGGGTTGGTTATGGCATCGCTGACTTGTCTATGTTGGGATGAGGAACTTGGCCAAACTTCAAAAAGGCGAACACATCCTTGGATTAACAAATGTTTCTTTTGAGAAAGATATGATTTGTAGCGCATGCCAAGCGAGAAAGCAAGTTGGAGCTAAACATCCCGTCAAGAATGTTGTGACAACCGAAAGGCCATTGGAATTGCTTCACATGGACATATTTGGACCCGTCGCTTATATAAACCTTGGTGGTAACAAATATGGTTTCGTAATTGTTGATGATTATTCTCATTTCACTTGGGTATTCTTTTTGCGTGACAAGAGTGAAGTACATGTCATCTTCAAGAAGTTTGCAAAAAAGCCCAAAATGAGTTTGATGTCAAGATCAAGAGAGTTAGAAGTGACAATGGGACGGAGTTCAAGAACACCAACATTGAGGAGTTCCTTGATGAAGAAATGAAGCATGAGTTTTCAGTTTCATACACTCTACAACAGAATGGTGTTGTGGAGAGGAAGAACCGAACGCTCATTGAAGCCACAAGAGCAATGTTGGATGAATACAAGACTCCAACCAACTATTGGGTGGAAGTGGTTAACACGGCATGTCATGCTATCAACCACTTATATCTTCACAAGAAAAGGGACAAGACCGCCTATGAACTTCTAACTGGTAAAAAGACTAAGGTGCACTACTTTAGAGTTTTTGGATCCAAGTGTTTCATACTTAAAAAGAAATCCAAAAGCTTAAAGTTTGCACCAAAGGTTGATGAAGGCTTCATGCTTGGTTATGGTACTAATGAACATGTATATCGTGTTTTTAGTAAAACCACCGGTTTGATTGAAATTATGGTAGACGTGACTTTTGATGAAATCGATGGCTCTCAAAAGGAGCAAGTCAATATTGAGATTGTAGGTAATGAAGAAGCTCCACATAAAGCCATCAAGAAGGTTGCAATTGGTGAAGTAAAGCCCATCGAAGATGAAGATGATGACAATATTGTGCATGTTGATCTTGATCCAACCACTCATCATATTTCATCCAATGAACATGGTGAAGCTTCCGCAATAAGAAATGATCAAGATGGGAGATCAAATGAAACATAAGATCATTCTCATGAAAATGGTGTCAACAATAAGTAGGCTCAACCTCAACTCAACAATAAAGAAAGAAGTGAAGACAACCCTCCAATCGACCATGACCATGATGATGAAGATGATGGCCCCATTCAAAGATCAACTCAAGTGCCACATCCTAGAGTGCATCGATCCATTCAACGAGATCATCCTGTTGATAACATATTGGGGAGCATCCGATGAGGGGTAACGAGACGTTCTTGTTTAGCAAGTTTTTGTGAACATTACTCGTTTGTTTCTCCTTTGGAACCTCGTAGGGTGGAAGAGGCACTTGATGATCAGGATTGGATGATAGCCATGCAAGAGGAGTTGAACAACTTCACTCAGAATGAAGTCTGGTCCTTAGTGGAAAGGCCCAAGCAAAATGTGATTGGAACCAAGTGGGTCTTTCGCAACAAGCAAGATGAGCATGGTGTGGTGACTAGGAACAAGGCAAGGTTGGTGGCTCAAGGATTCACTCAAATTGAAGGCTTGGATTTTAGGGAGACCTATGCACCGGTGGCTAGGCTAGAATCAATTCGTATTCTACTTGCCTACACCGCTCATCATGATTTCAAGCTATATCAAATGGACATGAAGAGTGCATTTCTCAACGGCCCCCTATCCGATTTGGTGTATGTAGAGCAACCACCGGGCTTTGAAGACCCCAAGTATCCCAACCACGTCTACAAACTCGACAAGGCACTCTATGGGCTCAAACAAGCCCCTAGAGCTTGGTATGATTACTTGAAGGATTTTCTACTCAAACAAGGATTTGAGATAGGAAAGGCCGATGCTACTTTATTTACTCACAAAATCAATAATGATATCTTTGTTTGCCAAATATATGTCGATGACATAATATTTGGTAGTACTAATGTGGCTTTTTGTGAGAAATTCAGTAGGATTATGACAAATAGGTTCGAGATGTCCATGATGGGAGAGTTGAAGTTCTTTCTTAGATTTCAAATCAAGCAACTCAAGGATGGCACGTTCATTAGTCAAACCAAGTACACCAATGACATATTGAAGAAGTTTGACATGGACAAAGCCAAGCCCATCAAGACACCTATGCCAACCAATGGACATCTTGACCTTGATCAAGGAGGAAAGAACATCGATCAAAAGGTATATGGCCCCATGATTGGATCCCTCCTTTACCTTTGTGCATCTAGGCCCGATATTATGCTTAGTGTGTGCATGTATGTAAGATTTCAAACTAATCCAAAAGAATGTCATTTGATGGCCGTTAAGAGATTTTTTCGATATTTAGTGCACACTCCTAATCTTGGCTTGTGGTATCCTAAAGGTTCTACTTTTGAGTTACTTGGCTATTCCGATTCGGATTATGCCGGTTGTAAAGTAAACCAAAAGAGTACCACCGGGACTTGTCAATTTATTGGTAAGTCTTTGGTGTCTTAGAGCTCTAAGAAGCAAAACTTCGTTGCTTTGTCCATCGCCGAAGCTAAGTATGTGGCGGCAGGTGCTTGCTGTGCCCAACTACTTTGGATGAAGCAAACTCTCAAAGATTTTGGTTGTGAGCTAACCAAGATTCCCCTTTTGTGTGACAACGAGAGTGCCATTAAGTTGGCAAACAACCCCATAAACCACTCTCGAACAAAGCACATAGATATTCGGCATCACTTTTTGAGAGACCACAAAGCCAAAGGAGATATCGCAATTCATCATGTGAGCACCGAAAAGCAACTAGCCGATATCTTCACAAAGCCCCTAGATGAGTCAAGATTTTGTGCTTTGAGAAGTGAGCTAAATATCATTGATTCTCATAACATGGTTTGATGCCTTGCACATACTTTGTTTGAACTAGCTAGGAGAAAAGAATTGAGAAAATATTGTGTGACACTTTTAAAATCTAATTTATAGTTTTCATATGTGACTATTGCTTTGTGTTGAATGTTTGAACCCTAGTCACATGTAAAAATGATGTGTCCATCATATTTTTACCCCATAAGGCATGGTGAGCTCATGCTAGGAAGTTTCTGAAGTTTCCTACGTTAGAAGTCCCGGCGTCTGCCGGAAGTTCTGACACCCAGAAGTCCTAGCCCCAAGGCCAGAACTCCCGACTACCGGAAGTCCTAGCTCAGGCCAGAACTTCTAACCTAGATCTGAGTCGGGGCCCCTTTCACCACGTTGTTTGACCTAGTTTTTCACTTTTTAAACATGGCCTGGCCCAGTTATCGCTTCATTTTTTCTCCCACCCATCCGCTGCCACCGCGCCCCTGCGTCACCTGCCGCCACCATCGCACACATGCCTCGGGAGCTCCGGCTCTGTCCTCATCATCGGGGGCTCCGCTCGGGACACCCGATGCCGCTGCCTCCACTCGATGCTACCGTCTTCTCCGCCTCCCTATGCTCGTAGTCACCCCTAGTGGTGGAGAGGCCATCCACTCATTGGAAGAGGTGCTTCCTGTCATGGATTTCCTCATTGGTGCTGCGGATTTGGTGTTTCTCCTCTTCTTCCTCTCCTTCCTAAGGTACAACCTCCATGGCTAACCCTAACCTCCAATGTACCTTGCGATTTGCTTCTTTTCTTCTTTCCTCTCTCCTCCTCTACCTTCATTATGTGAATGTTTGCGTGGATTTGGAGCCACATGTATGGATTGGCTACCAAAGTATGCCAGAAGGCCTAGCTATAGTCAGAACTCCCGGCTGCCGGAAGTTCTAACTCCCTAGCTGAAACTTCCGACCCCTAGAAGTCCCGATGCCTGCCGGTACTCCCGACTACCGGAAGTCCCGACGCTAGCCAGAACTCTCGACCCTTTGGTCACTACTCCATCCATGTTTCTCCATCTCCATGTTCTCATTCACCATTCTTTTACCTTGTATCTTAGTCTCGTTTCATTTTTCTCCGCAGCGATGGCCTCCAGTGGTGATGCCTCTCCTCCCTGTCATAGCGAGAAGCGTTCCAAGCGAACTCAAGATCCCACCGCATCCGGTGGTAAGCCCCCCAGCAAGTTCAAGTTCTTCATGAAGTATATGTTTGGAGCTTGTTGTGCTAGTGCTGAGCGTGAGCAAGAGATGCTAGTGAGGATGCATCGCATTGAGCAGAAGCTTGACATTCCCTCCGCTCCACCTCGGGCCTTGGCACCACTTCATGATCCTTTTGAGCTTTATGATGAGGCTTGCAAGGCATACTATGGAGAGTTGTCCGATCAGCCCTATCCCCATGGCAAGGCCCCAATGGATGTTGATGATGAAGAATACCGTGAGGACGATGACGACGACGATGACGACGACGATGATGGTGGTGGTGACCAAGACGATGATGAGGAGTACGATGAGGAGTAGTCATTTCTTTCATGCTGCCTACCCCTTTTGGCACTTTTTGACAAAGGGGGGGTGTTAGGCTTTGATCTATCTATGTAATAAGCTAGTTGGGTTCGAGACTTTAAAACTTTTAGCCACGAAAATTGTTTGAATGGGCTGTGGATTATCGATGTTATACTGAAAGTGCATTTGCCCCCTATGTGAGTTTTGGTGTATTAATGACATCCAAATTAGGGACTAATGAGATCTTAATGAGATATATTGCAGCTTTAGTCCCTTGAAAGTTTCAAATAGTTGAATTAAGATGAAATGATATCCCTCAATTCTTCAAGTGCAAAAGGTGGACGAATCCAAAGCGCCCTTCAAAGCGCCCTTCAAGAGGGATCCAAGTTTAGGGGGTCTGAGGAAGATAGAGTGCTCAAGCATAAAAATAAAATCTAAAGAGAGACACAAAATCACCTCACGAACACTTAAATATAGTTTATGTAGTTTTGGTAACCGGAAGTCCTGGCGTGAGCTAGGAGTTCCGGTAGTCGGAAGTCCCAACATTCAGTGCTAGAAGTCCCGGCGCTTGCTGACTTATCCACTAGCCCGCCTACGCACCTTCGTCCATCAAAAGTCCCGATGGGAGTTGGGAGTTACGAGTGTCGGAAGTCCCGGCTCCCGCCAGAAGTCCCGATGCCCTGGGACTTAGCCCCCTGGCTCGGCTATGCATCGAGAGTCCCGACAATTATCGGAAGTCTCGACTATAGGAAGTTCTAGCATTTCGCCGAGAGTTCCAGCTATGGCCGTGTTGACCATCTTTGACTGCGCCTTGAATAGTGTTTTGTAGAAGGGCCGGAAGTTCCGACGATTTGTGTCGGAACTTCTGACATAGATCTGAATGGTTGGATTCTACTATGAGTATAAATAGCTCTCTCCTCACTTCTAACTGAGGACCACTCATTCATTACTCACCAACCTTCGTCCAAATCAGCTCCCAAGCATTCAAAACACCCCTCTCCTCTCCTATTTGCTCCAATCTTCAATTCCCCTAGGGTTTTGAGTGAAAGGGGAGTGGATTGAGTGAGAGAATCACTTTGGCAAGCTTGATGTAACACCCTAAAAATTTATTATAATTTAGTAATTAAATTTGAGCATTTAATTATTTTTATGCATTTTAAACTAGGTTAAATAATAATTTTTGGCTAATTAAAAATTACTATAAGATTTAGTGACATGATTGCTGCATTTATGCCGAGGCATTTTGGTTTTTGTCTGAGTGTAGGGTTAGAGTTGAGTGGCTTTGAATTCAAATCTAGTTTGAATTTGGAGCAAGTTTGCAAAAACCAGAAAATGAAAAAAAAATCTCTTTTCTCTTTTTACCCGCACGCTATTCTGGCCCTGGGCCGTTGACGGCCTAGCCCCGCGCCTTCCTTTCGTCCTCCTAATTCACGCGCGTGGCCTGGTAGCGCGGCCTGCTCGGCAGCCCACTCTCGCGTGCCTTCTTTTCACCGCACGCGCACCCCGCTCGGCCAGCAGTGGCCTGCTCCACGCCCAGCACCCGCGCGCCGCTGCTCCCCCTCTTCTCTCACTATGTCGTGGGACCCGCACGTCAGCCGCTCCCTTCTCCTTCCTTATTCGCCGTTCGGTGATGGCGCTTGTCATCCATGGCCGCTCGCCTGCCACGCCACCGAGCCAGCCAAGGCAGGCGTTCAAATCCCGCGTTGATGCCGGGCGATTGTTGCCACGCCTGTTTCCTCTTTTGCCATGACCCCGCTCGCCCTATAAGACCCACTGCTGAGCCCCTCCGTCTCTCTCTTTCCGCTCACCACCCGAGCTCGCACCGCTGCCCCCTAATTCGCTGCTCCGGTGCTCTCTCGTGAATGAGGTCATACTCAGGAGCTTCGTCATGCCCCACCGCAACCATAGGTACCTTCTTCTTCATGATTTGGTCACGGGTTTGGTGTTCCTAAGCTCACCGGTAGCAGTTTCTCTCTCTAGCTTGCCGTCGCCGTTGACTAGACCCTTTGGAGCCCTCCCGGGCACCGCGAACATCTTCCCTGGACCCGCGGTGAGCCCCACGACCTCCCCATCCCATCGGCCTTGAGTTTAGTGCCTTGGAGCACCACTTAGGGGAGCTCCTATTCATCCTAGCCATGGCACCGCTGTGGGAGATGTCGTCTCGACATGCTTCCCATCCTTGTTTTGTACCCCGCTAAGTTCGCATGGACCCGCTCTTCATTTCTATGCATTCAGTTTGGATCGAGGTGGCCAGAACCGCAACCCCGGCATTCGCCGCCGTAGTTGGCTCATCGGCATCAATGGCACTACCGTCGCTAGAATAGTGCGGCCAGGGGAAACATCCCCCTTTCCTCTGTGTCATCTGTTCCTTGATCAGTGGCCAAGATCGCGTACCCCTTTAGGGTTTATAACCGGTCCACCGGTTGGACCGTGGACACGGTCCACAGCGCCAGCACACTACGCCCACCGCACACGTGGTGCACCGAGCCAACCAGCGCACACCACATCGTGCCCAGTCAGCCAGCAACGCGGTCAAACCGCAGTCAGCCGAGCACATTTTGCGTTTTAGCCCCTGCGTTTTCCAGAAATCAACCCACGGTCCAACATCAGTTCAAAAGTATTTATTTTTAGTCCTGTATTTATCTATTTTAGCCCCTGTACTTTTGAATAATAGTGCGCGCCATCCATAACACGTTGAAGTTTAGATTTTATTCAAATGTGAGTTCGGTTTATTTATAGAAATGCCATTGAAACCATATTTCATGCATAACTTTTGTGTTTTAAGTCCTATTAGTGTGATTCTTTCACTCATGTGTTCGTAGTAGTACGTAGATTGGTTCTATAAGCTTTTTAGCCTTTGTTTCTATTGTTTGGTGTACTGTTCTAATAGAAGTATATTTGTATGCATGTGATGATTGGAATGGATGCTTGATTGGTGAATTGAAACACGTTTAGAGGGTGATCAGTTTGAGGTTGCTGAGGATCAGTTGGGTGACCAGCAGTACCAGGAAGGAGACTTTGAAGAAGGCAAGTGTAGCAAAGGCCCCTTGTACCTATGAACTCTACAATTCATATACATGCATGTGTTTAAATTTGAATTACCTTTAAGGATTTACCTAGATTACTATTTGTACGACATATACTTAATACCTATGGTTTGGGATGCATTTTGGATAGTTGCTGCAGCGCTCAAAATAAAATAAATGTTAAACATGACTAAAGGTATTATGCAATATGTTAAAATGGAGCTTTTTAGCAACAATTAGGGGGCTAGAGTACTGGGTTGAGTGCTCTAGTGCCTCTCCATAAGGACTTAATCCTGAAGCGGCCACCCAGGAGGTTTCGTACAACCTCGAGTGTCAAATGGCTCTGACTTTAACCTATTAACTAGATTGTACTAGCTCGTCTGTAGCTTTCCATAAGGGCAAGAGGGGGGCACTAGTTGGTATGTTTATTTTCCTGCTAGGGTGTGTACCGTGCCGCGACCATGAGTGCCACCCCTAGAGGAGGGCCACATACGGCTAGACGGCTGAAACCTTAGCAGCTACGACCTGTTAGTGCGACTAGCGAAGGGTTACGTAGTGAAACCATGCCACACTTCCTAGGTAGAGGTGATGTGGGCTTTGCAAACCCTAGCATTGGGAATCACGGCTCGGTGGGTACAGTTGTACAATTTCTGCATAAATATTTAACTTATTATAACAGCCGTGCTCACGGATACGAGCGATCTAGATCCTTCATGATTAGTGGTTACTATGGATGGTTGGGAATTGACATGAACTTGATTATTCATTATTACCACTTGGGTTGGGTTTATTCACTAAAGTAGTGATTCAGGATGCTAAAACTTGACCAACTAAAATTGCTAACCGCAGTCAAACCGTGTCTAGCCTTTGAGCCTCATAGATCCCTTTGTTATACTTGCTAAGCATGGTGCGCTTACACTTGTTTTACATTCAATGAAAATCCTGGATGGGTAACAGATAATGCATATGATGAGTTTCCAGAAGATGTCTAGGATTACTAGGTTGATGTCCCCCAGTTGGAGTCCCTATGGAGTTTTGGGTTTAGTTCTCTACTCTATGTAATAATGTTGCCAATAAGCAAGACTTGTGTTAACTATGTGATGAGATATGCGATGTAATAAAGTACTTTACTTTGATAATATTGCAATTTGAGATTATATGTGTGTTTGGACATCCTGGGCGCACATATATGAGCACTTGGTTTTGTTATGCAAAATTGGGTGCGACACTTGAGCACTTGATTTCTTCATCAAGCCGGTTGGATTTGTGTCTATTACTCTTGGGTTCTTAGAACCCTAGCCGGCTAGGCATCGTCCAAGAGCTTCCATCTTGTGGAAGAGCCTTGGGAAGTTTGTATTACCCTTGATTTCTTAGTGGAAAGCTCAAGTAACCTTTGTGGTTGCTTTGAGAGAGGCAAGGAGGTGGAAGAGACTCCGACCTTTGTGGTTACCTCAACAACAAGGACGTAGGAGCTCCTTTGTGGGGTTGCCGAACCTCTGGATAAATTCTTGTGTCCTATGTGTCTATTGTTGTTGTGATTTGTGCTATCATATTTGTTCTTGTTGGTTTGTCTTCCTCCCCAACTCTCCTCTTAGGGTTTGTACTTGATCTACGAAGTGGTGACCTTTCGGTGTCAAATAAGCAACCCCAACACTTCACCTTACCACTAGAGAGTGGGGTTGTAAGATATCTTTCACTCAAAGTTCGTTTTAGCACTTGTAGTGCAATTCTCGTTGGTGCCGGAACTCCCGGTTGTTTGCATCGGAACTTTCGGGTTCCAGAAATTCCGGCCCAAACTATCGGGACTTCTGACTGTTACTGACAATTGACTTTGAGATTACGCAGAAATTTTTAGATACGCCTATTCACCCCCCTCTAGGCATTGTTGAGATTTGTGCTATCATATTTGTTCTTTTTGGTTTGTCTTTCTCCTCAACTCTCCTCTGAGGGTTTGGACTCGATCTACAAAGTGGTGATCTTCCGGCGTCAAATAAGCAACCCCAGCACTTTACCTTACCACTAGGGAGTGGGGTTGTAAGATATCTTTCATTCAAAGTTTGTTTGAGCACTTGTAGTGTAATTCTCGTAGGTGCCGGAACTCCATGCTGTTTGCGTCGGAATTTCCTGGTGTCGGAAGTTCCGACCCAAACTGTCGGGATTTTCAACTGTCACTGATATTTGACTTTGAGATTATGCAGAAATTTTTAGATATGCCTATTCACCCCCCTCTAGGCATTGTTTAGATCCTTTCATATACTTTAGAGATGTGTCGGTGTTTTTGGATCACCGACGAGAAAATTTGTATTTGCGCGTGTGGCTCGGATTGTGTGCTCGAAGGACACAAGGGTTTATACTGGTTCTGGCAAAACGTGCCTATGTCTAGTTCACTGTTGCTCGTATTACTGGCACTTGGTTTGCAGTAGGGGTTACAAACAGGTGAGAGAGGGAGAGGATCCCAAGTCTCTGGTGGAAGGAGTGAACGGGTGCTGAGAGCTCGCTTGCCGCTCAGTCGTGTGCTCATGTCATGCTCTTGTGTCCAGATCCCCCCTTTCATGGGGAGCCCTACTTCCTCTTTTATAGGCGAAGGGAAAGCGTGGGTTATAGAGGAGGAAAAGGAGAAGAATGAGAGAGAGAAGAAGGCTTCTAGGGTTGCCGGGTCCTTCTCCTTCATGCGGGTCCCGCCGATCCTATAGATGTCATGGCTCCATGTCGCAGCCCTGTTTGTCACTAGCACCATGTGCAGGCGTCATCTACCAGTCATGGCATTCCACTCCATCTCAGCGGACGTCGTGGTGAACTGACGCGCCTATCAGCGTCCGTATGAGGATTAGGCAGAATAGCACCGGCACTCCCAACACTATTCTTGATGTGAATCCCCAGGTAAGTCCCATCATGGCCATAGGTTACATTGAGGCATGCCAGCCTCTTCCCTAGCGTTAGAGTTTTGACCCAAGCCCATACGCTTGGACCTAGAGTGGATGGCGGTGGTATGGGTCCTCGTCGGACGAGATGGAACCCGCGTCCTCGAGGTCATCCAAGACGGAGCCCGCGACCTTGGGCGAGATGGAAACTGCATCCTTGGGGTCTGGTGAGACAGAGCTCACACCCAAGGGGTTGGGCGAGATGGAGCCCGTGGCCTCGAGGTCGGGCAAGACGAAGCCCACGGCCTCGAGGTCGGGCGAGATGGAGCCCGCGGCCTCGATGTCAGGCGAGACAGAGCCCATGGTCTTGGGGTTGGGCAAGACCTTTTAATATGTCTCGAGCCATCCAGGGAAGTCAGCGTGGGCGCTAACTTCCTTGCTTTGGGTATCCCTAATATCGATACCCAACAGTAGCCCCCGAGCCTGCGGAGGAGTAGAATACTCCTTTGTAGGCTTTTCTGGATGGGAGGACTCTAAGGGCCTTGGTCTTCTTTTTGTAGCCCATGACGTGTCCTGGTAGGACAACAATTCTCTTTTGTCATGATCGGTCTTCTTGGGGGCATGTAACCATAGGATTTGGGAGGTCAGAAGGATTTTTCTTAATTCTAGTCCCCTAGGATCTGATCGGTCCGCCGTTGTTCTAGGACCGCATGTTCGGTCTCCTTGCGAGTCCAACTTCCCTCGAGCCCCCGCGCATAGCAGGGGACCGGTCAAGGGTCAGCTCGTCTTTGTGGTCGTCATCCCTCAAATGTTTTTTTTCGATAAAACGAAGGGGCTGAGCCGTGCCACGTTTTTCCTCAATGGACAAAACATGGTGCTCGGTGAGCTGTTAACGGGCTAGTCCGAGTGGGGCCCTGGCTTCCTGTTCAGGGGGGTTCGGCATGGGTCAGCTGGTGACCGACTCTAGACTCTTGGCGGCCAATCCATATAGTTCTTGGGTCCGTTCGGCTGGTCCCAAGGGCTCATTGCCTTTTTTGTGGAAAAACCATGGACCGGGAACTGACTAAGACTCGAACATGGGCCGGGATGCCCACGGCACTCGTGTGCCCGGGTAGTGGCCGCTAGTGAGCCCATCCCTTTCCACCCCTCGCTCTAAGGGTGCCTCAGAGCGGCTGTGAACCCGTTGGTGGGCTAGGCTTCGAACTCCTGGTCTTGAATGGGCTGTAGGAGCATTTTTAGCTTTGTATCCCTCCTTACCTATGACGGTTCTTGGCCCATCGACCGAGCGAACTGTCATCCGGTGTGGCTAGAGATAGCGTGCGCATGATCTTCGTAGGGAGGTGATGTGACACGGCGCAGCGAGCGCGTGAACCTAGGCGGACGGTTCGCCTTCTCACCCCTCTCCATCCTATAAATAGCGGCCTCCCCCTTCATGTTTCTACACAACAAAACCACATCCTTACCTTCTCCATTTCTACGCCGCCACCATTCAGATCTGCCGTGCTTGCTCATCCACCGCCGGAGCCCTAGATCTATAGCTTCCGCTTCTCCACCATGCCTTTGCTTCTCTGCAGTCGCCTCCATCCTCCATGGATTCGTGGTACCGCCCCGATATTACCCATGCGCGCATGGAGGGCCTTATCAAGCGTGGTCTTCTCTATGGGAGGAATGATGCGGCGGAGTGGCTTGTGCCTAGCCTGAGGATGCGTCGGCGCCGCCCGATGGCTACGTCGTCTCCTTCGTGCCCTTCCACGAGCGTGGACTCATGGTTCCTCCCCACCAGTTCTTCCGGGGTCTGCTGCACCACTATCAGATCGAGCTGAAGCACTTGAACCTCAATGGGATCCAGCACATCATGGCCTTCATCGCGATTGTGAGGGGTACCTAGGGATAGAGTCCCACTTCGAGGTATGGAGATATTTCTTATCCATCTCCTTGATCAAGAAGAAGGAGAGAGGCCGAGAGACCCCGGTGCTGATGGGATGCGTGAGCATCCACCTCTGGGGGTAGCAGGTGGTCGAGTATATGCCCTTCCAGCTCTCTAGATCCAACAAGGGGTGGCACTCGTATTGGTTCTACCTAAAGAACGACCCTATCGCTCCCTTGCCAGTCTTCTCTGGGCGCCTGGTCAAAGAGGTACCGCCATCATGGCCGTGGGGGCCACCCATCAAGGAGAAGAAGAGGGTGCGCGACCTCCTTAAGGCCATCGCGTTCCTGAAGACCCACGGCCTCTGCGGGGTCGGCGTCATCGGGGGGTATCACGCGAGACGGGTGGCGCCGCTAATGGCGCGCGTCCTCCCGCTGTACGGGATGACGCCCGATGCGTAGCTCGTTGGGACGACGCTCACCCAGGGGCTACTCCATGATAGCGAGGTCACGCAGCGCATCAAGGAGGCCATGGGGGAGGCTGACACCATGTTCCTGATCTCGGGGCATCCCGTGATGCGGCCAAACGCGGGCTTCATCGAGATGCCGGTGGGGTTATTCTTCTAGGACTCTGTCACGCTGCTGTCAGAGCACGCGGCCGTGGGGGTGGCGAACCGTGCTATGGATGAACAAAGGAAGAAGAAGAAGGACGACAAGGAGAAGAAGGTCGAAGCAGCGAGCGAAGCTGCAGCGAGGGAAGTGGCATCAAGGTTCGTTGGGAGAAGAGGAGGAAGAAGAGGAGGAGGAGGAGGATGACGGCTCTGGGTCGCCCATCCTGTGGGATGATCTGGCCACCAAGGATGAGGACCCACCTTCATCGCAGGCAGGGCCCTTCTTGCGGCATGCCATGGGGCAGGAGGGGGAGGACGCGCCCCTGGAGCCCGCGGAATCAAACCGCCCCACCCTGTCCGGACCTTCGACGGTGGCCTCAGAACTAGCGGAAGCAAGCCACCTTGCCTTATCTGGGCCTTCGACGGTGGCCCCAGAGCCAGCAGAATCAAACTGTCCTGCTCCATCCGGGTTGTCTATGATGGCCCCGAAGCCAGCGGAAATAGGTCACCACGCTCTATCCGAGCCCCCAGCGGCACCTTCGGAGTTGTCGAGAGGCGGCCATTCTGATTCGTCTGAGCCCTCCAAGCCGAGGGAGGGCTCGAAGTGGCAATGTGCCGACGAGGAGCAGCCAGGATCGAGCAAGCCGGCTCCAAAACATCCTCGCATGATGTTGTCAGAGTGAGTCAAGAGTTTTTTCATCCTTTTGTCTTAACAATTTTTGCCATGAACTGACCGCCATGTCCCTTGTAGTGTCGGAGGACGTGGGACTCTCCTGCGGCTCGCTCTGAAAAAGATCCTCCTTCGGTAAACGTGCTAGGAGACGACTGGCCCCACGCCGATGGTGAGCGTGAGTGGAGTTGGGGCGGCCACGACGTCGACCGGGGAGGCACAGCCAATGGCTGTGTCCATGGGAGAGCAGGCAGAGGAGGGTGCGTCCAGGGCACCCGTGGCGGGCGCGTGAAAGGTCCTTGTTTGGTTTTAGTAATTGAGTGACAACCCTAGGTGGACTAATTGTGTTTATGTGAGATACACAGGTGATTAGTCCATAGGTACATGTGTGTGAGCAACATATGCCGTGGAGGTGAAAATGGCTCAGAGATGTTGCAAAGCTCACACATGTGATGATGAACAAGCTCATTGCACATGAGACAAGACATTGAGTCATGTGATCAAGATAGAGAAGATCAAGACATGACTTGGCTCGATGGATTGGTTGCAAGTGTGAAGGGCAAGTTGAGTGATGACTTGGCGCCGATGGACTGAGGCAACGGTGAAGAGCATGTGAAGTCAAGATCGATGAACCAATATGATCATGTGATGATATAAAGTAGATCATATCATTGATTGATCGTGTTGGTGCATGTGTTGCATTGACATTGGAGGAGATGAAATGGAATGCGCAAGGCAAAGGTATAACCTAGGGCATTTCATTTCACCGGTCATACGTGTGTTGAGAAGTTGATGACCGGGTTTAGGATAGATGGCCGTACTATCAAGAGGGGCAAACTTGTTTGCATATCGGTCATCTACTGCCACTCGAGTGATCTAACTTTGCATCGTTGCTAGGATCGAGTGGTGAGGCAAGTTGAGTGGTTAACTCCTTGAAAAATGTTTGTGAAAATCTAACACACATGCACAAGGTGTTGTACACTTGGTGGTGTTGCCACATTTGCAAAGGAGAAGAAGTTGGTGAAGAAAAGGAGTTGAATGCGTTGGTCACGGGGTGACCGGACGCGTCCGGTATTTTGGCTAGGCGCTGGCAGAGTTGCCGAGGTGACCAGACTCTGGCTCATAGCAGTGACCGAACGCTAAGCAATCACTGTTTAGCGTCAGATCATGGTGAAGTGGGGCGTGGGTGTTGGTCCAGAGAGGACCGGATGCAGGGGCGCGTCCAGTCGGCCACACCGGACGCGTCCGGTCGTAGTTGAGAGGCTCTAGGAGCTCTCTGGACTCGACCAGATGCTTCCCCTCCTGCGTCCAGTCAGCCACACCAGACATGTCCAGTCACAGTTGAGCAGCTCTGGGAGCTCTCTGGACTCGACTGGACGCTGCCCCTCCCACGTCCGATCACTTCGCTGCTGTGCGTCTGATGCGTCGCATCAGAGCATGTCAGAGAGGGTCGTTGGGCGGTAATGTCTACTTCGTTTGAATGGGACACGTGGCGGTCAAGCAGTGACCGGATGCAGCGATCGGACGCGTTCGGTCGCCACACCAGACACGTCTGGTGCACACGACCTACGTGTCCGGTCGTCCCGAAATCTGCCCAGTGAAGGGGTAACAGCTATTTTAGCCCGTGGGGCTATAAATAGAAGTGTTGGTCGGCCTTTGGCTAAGAGCTGAGCACACTAGAGCCTTGGTGGCTTATGTGGTAGTGCTTGGGAGCCCTCTAACTCACTTGAGCTTGATAGTGTTCATCCGATCGAGTGAGTGAGCGATTCTAGTACGATTGCATTGTGAGGTTGCATAGAGTGGCACTAGGTGGTCATCTTGCAAGCCGATGGTGCTTGTTACTCTTGGAGGTTGCTGTAACAGAATCGACCAATTTATAAGAGCACAAGTACGAAAGCAATTACCGGAGTGATCAAACCGTCATACGTGAACCCATATAAACCCGGTAGTCAACTGAAACCACGAAGGATTTCAAACCAACTTGCATACAACTAAGATCGTAGTGATTCAACATAACAAGCCACATGTTACATCCATTTCAAAAGTAGTTCACAAGTATCTCACACATCAGAGTTCACATAGTTATTATAGCACGAGTTCACAAATAGCGGAAGCAAAGTAGTTGGGAAACCATCACACACACTTAGTTCAAAATACAAGCCAGTTCCATAGTCATATCCAGCAAAAGCATTGGGCAAAGTAGTTGGGAAACCATCACACACACGTAGTTGGGAAAAGAAATAAACAAAACCTAGAACTACAGATAGTACACGCGGGACCCATAAGTCAGCGGACCCCACTGGTCAGTCAAACGGAGATAGGGGCGGTGGTTTGACCGGCACTAGCTCACCGACGACGAACTCTCTGGTGAAACCGACACCACCATGATGATCCTCACCCTCTCCCGCATCTATACGTGTAGGTGGTTAGCCTAGAGGCGCACTGGAGATAGTTCGTCGCCAGCCATGGCGGCACGGCGGCGCTGTGGGGAGGTGCGTCGGCTGTCTTCGGCCATGGTAGGTCCAGGCGAGAGGTGCTTTAGCATTATGGTGCTTAGGGCAAGCTATCAATGCTAATCTAGGGTTAGTGAGTGCGATCGGGAAGCCTGGCCGCAGGCATGTCTATGCGGCGGCGGAGCTCACTCCGATGAGGCTAACACGCTGGCGATGTTAGAGGGGTAGAGGTTCGGCGAGGTAGGGTTAGAGCAACTATGAGGCACGGGGAAGACAAGGTGAAGGAAAAGAAGCATGGAGGCACAGTGGCTAGCTCAGGCCACGGCGAGCTCAAAGCCCAGCGAGGGTCCATTCATGGTGGTGGTGGCGGAAATGGCCAATAGGCCCTCACCTGGTCACGAACGAGACTGCAAATGGGTCGAGGGAGTAGAGCGAAGCGAGGCGCGTCTACGTGCGTGAGAAATTGTGCAATGGCTGGCCAGTGGAGGAGCTACACGACGGCGGGTTCTCGGCGGCGATGGCAGTGACGTGACGCGTTGCTTTGCGTGGCTTGGACGAGGCGAATGGACACGAGCGAGGCCAGCAATGTGAAGCGTTAGGCACGGGGCGTTGAGGTGTCCGCGATGGCCTGACCAGTGGGGGCAACATCGGTGTATGGCTTCCACCTGGCGCACTTGGACTGACGGCTGTCGGGCATGACGGCCTGGTCGCAACAGCCATCAGGCTCAGCGTCGGTCGACTGATAGCATGCTTTCTCCCCCTCCAAACTCTAAAACCGTGGCGAGTTAGCACAAATTACATTAATAAGAGTTGGAGATCTATGTGAGTGCTACCAGATTGATTTAGAAATCATCTTCTAATTCGCAAAGGTTTAGAAGTTACGTCAACCCAAAGTAGGATACATCAAACTGTGAAACCTAGTTAGACTTAGAAAATTTCCTAAGTTTGAAAAACAACAATGCAATGATTTTTGTGATCCAAATTCAAGCATGTTAGGAGCTGAATTAGCCTATGACCCAAAAATAAAAGTTGTTACACTACTCAAGTACTACAACTTTGTTTTAGGGTGCACATCTATGCAAAGTTTCTAAAGTGCAGTTCAACTCCAGTCAAACATACATCATGAAAATGATACTTTACACTATAGGTATGACTTAGAGACCAAACTAGCCTTAGTCATGAATACCAAAGTTGTTCCCAGTGACATTCTAAACATGTTTAGGGTACCCCTAAGGTCCCACAAGCATTTCACATTGGTCACACACAAATACTTCCTAGGTCAACAAAGCATGTCATCACTTAGGAGCTTAATTAGGTAAAGTGATCTACATGAACATTGTTCCATTAAGCATCCTAAGTGTAGCTAAGGTGTTTTAGTGACCAACATCAACCACTTGCACTTAATCACACATGATTATAAAGCATACATACAATGAAACATAGAAGAACAATAGTATGTTTCACATGTTTCATAGCAATGTTTCATGTGAAAATGCTTATGCTTATGCAATGCAAGTGCAATTATGCAAGCCTAGCACCTAGGGTGTTACAACCCTGCCCCCTTATAAAAATCTCATCTCGAGATTTGAAAAGCGTACCATTTTGAATAAAAGGTAGGGTATACATCCTTCAAATAATCTTCCCGTTCCCACGTTGCATCGCTCTCACTACCATGATTATTCCACATGACCTTGGAAAACTTGACCACACAGTTCTAGGTTACTCTCTCTTTTGTATCAATAACCCGCACCGGCCTTTCTTCATAGGATAGATCTGATTTCAATTTGATATTTCTAAGTGAAACTGTTTCTTCTAGAATGCGGAGATATTTCTTCAATTGAGATACATGAAAAACATTGAAGATAGCTCTCATCTTATAAGGTAGCTCTATCTTGTAGGCTACTCTCCCACTCTTCTCTATGATCGGATATGGACCTACATATCTAGGTGCAAGCTTCCTCTTGACTCTGAACCATTGCACACCTTTCATCGGTGATACTTTCAGATAAATGTAATCACCAACTTCAAACTCAATGGGCTTCCTTCTTTTATCCGCATAGCTTTTCTACCTAGCTTGAGCAGCTTCCATATGTTTTTGGATAGTATGGACTTGTTGTTCAGCCTCTTTTACGAAATCAATACCGTAATATCTCCTTTCTCCAGATTCAACCCAGTTCAAAGGAGTACTACATTTGCGGCCATACAACGCTTCGAATGGAGCCATCTTGATACTTTCTTGATAGCTATTATTATAGGAAAATTCAGCCAAGGGTAACCACTTCTGCCATGAGCCTTTGGAAGATATGACACAAGCTCTTAACATGTCTTCCAATATTTGATTCACCCGCTCTGTCTGTCCAGAGGTCTGTGGATGATAAGCAGAACTTACTAAGTTGGTGCCTAACATCTTGTGCAAATGTTCCCAAAAACGAGCAGTGAACTAAGGTCCTCTGTCAGATACAATGGTTCTAGCAACACCATGGAGATGTACTATCAGATTAAAATATAACTCAGTAAGTCACTTGGTCGATAGTCGGTTCTAACTGGTATGAAATGGGCAGACTTGGTTAAACGATCCACTATTACCCATATAGAATTAAAATTCTTTTGGGTAGGGGGAAGTCCAACAATGAAATCCATACTAATTTCTTCCCATTTTCATCCTGGAATGGACAATGGTTGAAGAAGTCCAGCAGGCTTCAAGTGAATTGCTTTGACTCTACAACAATTGTCACACCTTGCAACATAAGCTGTGATTTCTTTCTTCATCTTGGTCCACCAAAAGCGAGGTTTCAAGTATTGATACATTTTGCTACTTCCTGGGTGAATAGATAATTTGGAGGAGTTAGCTTCATCTAAGATTTGGTTTCTAAGCTCTTTGTCCTTCGGCACTACAAGTCTATTCTTAAACCATAGGACACCCTTCTCATCTACTCGGAAGTGTTTTATTTCTTGCTCCTTCATCTTCCTTTTTATGTGGAACACACCCACATTGGATTTCTGAAGCTCGATGATTTTACTTTCAAGAGAGCAACTGAGAGTAATACTATGCAACACCACAGGATGTAACAGATGTGTCAAATGATAATCTCCTTCCAAGAGAGAGTTGCAGTGAGACTTTCTACTCAAAGCGTCGACAACCACATTTGCTTTGCTAGGACAATAATGTACTTCTAAGTTATAATCTTTGATCAACTCTAGTCATCTTCTCTGCCTCATGTTAAGTTTCGATTGAGTGAAGATATATTTGAGACTTTTATGATCGGTATAGACATGACACACGTTACCGGGGAGGTAATGCCTCCAAATCTTCAAAGCATGAACAACAGCAGCTAACTGTACATCATGAGTTGGATAATTGGCTTCATGCTTCCTTAGCTGACGCAAGGCATAAGCAATAACCCGGCCTTCCTGCATAAGAAGACATCTTAAACCGGTACCTGATGCATCACAAAACACATCAAAAGGTTTCTCGATATCAGGTTGTGCCAAGACAAGAGCTGAAGTCAATAAAGTCCGCAAAGTGCGAAAAGTAGTCTCACACTCCAGAGTCCAAACAAACTTCACATCTTTCTAAAGCAACCTGGTCATGGGCTTGGCTATTTTAGAGAAATCCGAGATGAAGCGACGATAGTAGCCAGCCAAACCAAGGAAACTCCTAACCTCATGCACTAAAGTTGGTGCTTTCCAATCCAAGACTTCTTGCACCTTAGTTGCATCCATCGAAATCCCTTCATCAGACAACACATGACCCAAGAAAGGTACTTTCTTTAGCCAAAACTCATATTTACTAAACTTGGCATAAAGCTTATGTTCTCGTAGTCTGGATAAAACAATTCTCAGATGCTCAGCATGTTCTTCTGCATTCGCGGAAAAGATCAAGATGTCATCAATGAAGACAACCACAAATTTGTCCAGTTCCGACATGAATACCGAATTCATCAGATATACGAAGTATGCAGGAGCGTTGGTCAAACCAAAAGACATAACAAGATACTCATACAACCCATATCTGGTGGAAAAAGCGGTCTCAGGTATATCCTTCGGTCTAATTTTTATCTGATGATAGCCAGATCTCAAATCAATTTTGGAGAATACCTTTGCCTTAGACAACTGATCAAATAAAATATCAATGTGGGGCAATGGGTACTTGTTCTTGATTGTCACGGCATTGAGTGGACGATAATCCACACACATGCGTAATGACTTGTCCTTCTTCTTCACAAATATAGCAGGGCAACTTCAGGGAGAAGCACTAGGTCGGATAAGACCCATCTTGTAACTAAATTTTAAGCTCTTCTAACTCATTTGGTGGCATCCTATAAGGCCTTCTAGAAATAGGTGCAGTACCCGGCACTAACTTGATCTTAAATTCGATATCTCAATTCGGTGGTAAACTAGGTAGATCATCAGGAAATACATCTGGAAATTCATAGACTGCCGGAACGTCCTCAATTCTTGGGGTCTGGATAGCATTGGCGGTGTGATGGAGATCCAGATCTCTGGGAAGTGACACTAGGAAAGCCTCATTGCTGATAGGATCCCTCAACATAATGACCCTAGTGGAAGTATCAATGAGCACTTCATGACCGCTCATCCACTTCATCCCCAAGATTACATCTATACCTAATCCTAGCAAAACTACCATATTAGACATATACACTTGTCCCTCTATTTCAATACTCACATCCACATGGAGCCAGCATGCAAGTCTTAGAGATTACATCAAAGTCACTAACTAAATTTAAGTTACATGTCCTTCCAGAAGAAAGCAAAAGATATGAACTAGTGCATCTAGCTTAGTGCTACAGCTAAACTACGCATCCTCATCGATGTCAGCATCAATCACTCCTTCACCATCTTCATCCTCCACAGGCTCCAGTTCCTCCTCCTCCTCCTCCTCCTCTTCTTCTTCTGTAGCTTTAGGCACTGCGATGACATTGGCATCTATTTCCATACCATCATCATCAACAAAGATCCCCTGTGGTCCTCCCACCACGGGGTACACTGGAATAGGGTGAGGAATCGGATTGATCTAATTATTGAGACGGTGAACGTCAATCTGCAGTTCTTCAATCTGGCGGAGGAGTTCATTCTCTCTGACTTCAGCATGAATTTCTACCATGACGCTAGCATTGTTTCTAGTTTGTCCCAGATGGATTGCGTCATCCCACTCATGAGTCAACTGCATGATCTGATCATGGTTAGCATCTCTTTCCCTGACAGCGTTCACAAACTGCTGCCTACGAGTTTCTAAAACATCCATAAAACCACCTATCTCATTTTGGGCTGCCCATAGCCCTTTACCATACTTGCGCGCACGTTTCTTCCACTTGCGCCGTTCATTCTGTGCCTGCTGAAGAGCTATCAAAACACTAATATAAATGCTCTAACGATCATGGAATATCTTCAGAACAGCCATCATGGCACTCATGGCTGGTCCAGAGCTCTGTGCCTGCTCTGTCTCAGACATTACCAAGGGATCATCCTCAAAGTCCAGCCAAACTGCCTCTGACGGGGCTACTCGTGGAATGGACTCGGCTGGTCCGTTGATCAACTCGTCACCAAACTCTTAACAAATATCAACTAGCACTTCCAAGGTTGCCACTTGGGCACCTTCCCAAGGGGTTTGTCCATCAGCTTCGACGCTCCAACCAAGCCACTGTGGTCTATTCTCGTGAGGCGGTACAACCACCTCAACGTCATACCACAGCGACTGTCCTCCAGCCTCTACTTGCTTCCAAGTATAACGAGGCGGCCCAGCATATCCCACTGAATGTAGCACCCTCCACAACAGGGTTGGAGTGCCAAACACGTGCAGGAATGTGCTGCTCCTAGGTGGGAGTGCTGGTGCGGCCATCTATAGTAACATTGCAATTTGGGCGTGAGAGGATTATCTTACAGGATAAGAAATATATAACAGAATAATTAATGATAAGGGAGGGAGTGATGCAAAAATATAATTACATGAGTGAACATGATGCATGCCCATTCCGTACATCTTCACGAATCTTAGGAAAAATTTAACATTCTAGTGACATACACGGTGGCATACATACGTTCTCTCAATATACGCATCTAGTCGAGCTACACGTTGTGTTGTTAGTGTACCTACAGACAAATTCATTGCAGCCCATCCCCACAAGAGATAAATAAGCACACAATGAAAGCAGTAAACTAAGATACTCTCCATATATACATCCCAGATATATATACTTTGGTATCCATAGCTACCCGACAGATATACCCACAATTAAGTACCTTCATATATACATGTGTGTAACATGTAAATATTCCAGTAACCACAGCTAACTCTCCCCTAGACCGATAGTTGGACGGTCATGCTCTCACAACTCACACTTACCTGGGCGTAGAGGCAATTGATCCATACATTACCACCCAAGCGGATGACATCCATACAATAGCACACCGTATGGGCAATGAAATAAAAATGCAAGCAATTACCGCCCAAAGTTAGTACTTAAATAAGCCACCTAAAAGTCCTTATTTGGGCATAGAGGATATGACCACTGACACACTTAGGTAAAAATTTCAAATTTGAACACACCTATATATAAGTGTCTATAAGTTATAAAAATCGATTTTTGCAAACAAAACCCTTTGTTTTAAATACACATATGACATGTTTAATGTTGAACCTTGCTCCGATGCTAGCTGTAACAGAACCGACCAATTTATAAGAGCACAAGTATGAAAGCAATCACCGGAGTGATTAAACCGTCATACTTGAACCCATATAAACTCGGTAGTCAACTGAAACCACGAAGGATTTCAAACCAACTTGCATACAACCAAGATCGTAGTGATTCAACATAACAAGCCACATGTTACATCCATTTCACAAGTAGTTCACAAGTATCTCATACATCGGAGTTCACATAGTTATTACAGCACGAGTCCACAAATAGCAGAAGCAAAGTAGTTGGGAAACCATCACACACACTTAGTTCAAATACAAGCCAGTTCCATAGTCATATCCAGCAAAAGCATCATGATAAGATAACATAGAAGATCATGCCCATGATCTAATCTTCATCACCAGTAGGGTGGAGACAATACTTGCAGTAGCCATTATAAAGCACGTCATCTGCAACAAGAGGGAATAAACCCTGAGTATGAGAATGTACTCTGCTAGACTTACTCATTATAAACCAAAAATAAATGACACCAAGGAGTATGCAAGGCTTTATCGGTGGATCTTGCTTGACAACCATTTTGCATAAAAGCTTTAATGATATAAGAGCACAATTTAAATTATTAGTTAACCAGCAAGTTACCAATATTAACCTGTCATATATATTAGCACCTGTACTAGAGCAAACACTTGATTAAACTCTAAACATTAGTAACCATATCCGGTATAATGTTGTAACATCATCATCATCATTATAACCATCAAGTTCAATTAAGTGTCTCTACGTTGCCGTTGCTCAGTCAAGTTCTCACTATCCGGGAGAGACAGTGACTCGAATCGATTCCTAACCAGCTGGGGAATTATTCCTAACACACACCCAATCAACCTGATCATTGGTTGCCTCGGGTCACCTTTAGTACAGGTCAGGAACAAATTCATGGGTCCGAGCAGCGCCGCACTCTCAGGGAATCCACTCTGCCAGGATGTCAATCTACCCTTTGGACTTACGCCAATGGCTCCCCGCACATCCTTACTACCGCCAGAGTGCGCACTTTCACTTCCTGGCTTCCGGCCTGACTTGAGCTACTCGGCTTCGTGGTCGGAACGAGTTATCTAGCCAACTAAGTGATATGCATGCGTTCAACATGACATGAGAATATACAGCGAATCGGTCCTTAATCGACATAGACGGGGATAGATCCACACCCAAAGCCTCCTTGCCTTGTTGCTTCTCTATCGACATCCCGCCCGGTCTCCATTTATTATTAACACATGGTTATTTCCACGATAGCAAATATAGCCAACCGTGACAAGATATCATCCTATCTTGCAGGTGACAGGAAATCACCTGACTTTACTGGTCTAAGCATGGCTAAGCATTGATTCGCTCCTAGACCTAAATAGGATTCAGGGTACGTTTACTGGACAAGGAATAGATAGATATGCAACAAGTGTTTGCATCCAATTCCTATCACTTAATGCATCAAACATATAAAGATACTCAAAGTAATCATTTTTAAAACATAGGAGACTTACAATGCTTTGGGGCTTGCCTTTCAGAAAAGAGGATGGTTGGTGATTGGGACACTCAAGAACTCCTTCTTCGTTGGCTCCTCCTTCTGGGGCCTGCACCTCCTACTCCTGGACTTGCTCCTGTTCCTCTGGAAGTCCTTGTTCGAATTCCAGAAGCGTGACTCCCTCTAGAACACCTATTGCATGCATATCCACCGCATAAGAGTCATGCATGCAAAAGAGAGGGAAGGTGATGATGAAATGTACAACCATGTATAAACGGACACATGAATGACATGATGATTCAAGATTAACATTTATTTTACTGAGTAGATGCATATCTCTTTTTTAAGCAAGAACTACACACTCACCAAGCTCTAACAACCTAAGATAAAGTTGTTCACCTTCAGTAAGAGGTCTAGCACCTGCAACTAACAACTTATCTTAATTAGCCTAAGCATCTAAATCATCACATCAACTCATATAAAGCAATCAAGTTATTCACTGCATTCACAAATTTAGGGCTGCAGACAGCAGCTACTAGTTTCACTCATAACTGGAGTTGTACTAACCCAAAAGACATTAAACAAGATAATTTGAAAATCTTATGAAATTGTCTACAATTAATATTTAAATATCTCTGCATGATTCCCAAGTTAACAAGGTCAAATAGGCACATTTATCAAATTTGGTCCTGAAATTCCAGAGAACTACAAGTTCTGAAGACCCACTTTGAACAGTCATAACTCACAAACTATTTTGCCAAATGCCATGAAACTTTAATACAAGTTAGATAAGTAAGTTATCTACAACTTTTTTATAAACAAGATTCATAGCAAACATCATCTTCTCCATGTAATTTGCTTAACACTAGAATCTGTCCAGAAAATCACTATAAGTGAATTTTAGGGAAAATAATATTCCACTACATATAAGAATGGTACTTTGAGCACTACCAATATTACCAACAGTTAACATACATGAAATGAGCACTAGAAAACATAGTGGCCATTCCTAAATAAATTCTTTTCATGCCTTTATTAATTTATTTAGATAATTAGGTGAAATAATAAACACAAAGAAAAGTGTACATAAGATTCCACAAAAATTACAGTAGCTTAAACATGTCCCTAATAGGCTACTGTATAAATTTCACAGCATTTGAACAAATATAACATCCTACACAAAAATGACAAGCCAGCAGGGCTTAAAATAGCATAAATAGGAAATCCTATTTAAAAGTGTCAAACTACATAATTCATATTTTTCTTAGCTTCTTCACAGCACAAGAACACTGTACAAAAAGTTTCATGCTCAATGGATATATATATTTTTACCATGAAAAATAGCACAAGAATTTAGCATTTATTTAATATAAATAGCAAACTCCTATTCCCAGCAAGATCACTGTGCAACCAATATTTTTCCCAAGTAGTACATGACAATATGAGACCAACAAAATTGGAATCACATTTTTAGCACTTTCCTAACTCAAGTTATACATTTTACAAGATTGACACCATTTAAAAGCATTTATCAAGCTCTATTTTATTATCCTAAAAAATACAAGAAATAGTGCATTTCATATTTTTATCAAATACTAAACTTCATGATGAATCCAACAAAATTTGGTTCACTCAATTTGGACACTCCTAGCCCTAGATATCATTTTTCAAAGTTAGCACAAAAATCTGGAAAAGAAATAAACAAAACCTAGAACTACAGACACTGACACGCGGGACCCATAAGTCAGCAGACCCCACTGGTCAGTCAAATAGAGATAGGGGGTGGTGGTTTGACTGGCACTAGCTCACCGACGATGAACTCTCTGGCGAAACCGACACCACCATGATAATCCTCGCCCTCTCCCGCATCTATATGTGTAGGTGGTTAGCCCGGAGGCACACTGGAGATAGTTCGTCGCCGGCCTTGGCGGCATGGTGGCGTTGTGTGGAGGCGCGTCGGCCGTCTTCGGCGATGACAAGTTTAGGCAAGAGGTGCTTCAACATCACGGTGCTTAGGCGAAGCTATCAATGCTAATGTAGGGTTAGTGAGTGCGCTCGGGAAGCCAGGCCACGGGCATGTCTGCGCAGTGGCGGAGCTCACTCCGGCGAGGCTAACACGTCGGTGATCTCAGAGGGGTAGAGGTTCGGCGAGGTAGGGTTAGAGCAACTATGAGGCACGGGGAAGACAAGGTGAAGGAAAAGAAGCACGGCGGCACAGTGGTTAGCTCGGGCCACGGCGAGCTCAAAGTCCGGCGAGGGTCCATTCATGGCGGCGGTGGCGGAAATGGCCAATAGGCCCTCACCTAGTCACGAACGAGACTGCAAATGGGTCGAGGGAGTAGAGTGAAGCGAGCTGTGTCTACATGCGCGAGAAATTGCGCAATGGCAGGCCGGCGGAGGAGCTATGCGGCGGCGGGCTCTCAGCGGCGATGGTAGTGACGCGGCGTGTTGCTTTGCGTGGCTCGAACGAGGCGAATGAACGCGAGCGAGTCTAGCAATGTGAAGCATCAGGTGCGGGGTGTTGAGGTGTCCGCGATGACCTGACCGGTGGGGGAAATGCCAGCGTATGGCTTCCACCTGGCGCGCTCAGACTATCAGGTGTCGGGCATGATGGCCCGATCGCGACAGCCATCAGGCTCAGCGTTGGTCGACTGACAGCGTGCTTTCTCCCCCTCCAAACTCTAAAACCATGGCGAGTTAGCACAAATTACATTAATGAGAGTTGGAGATCTATGTGAGTGCTACCAGATTGATTTAGAAATCATCTTCTAATTCGCAAAGGTTTAGAAGTTACATCAACCCAAAGTAGGATATATCAAACTGTGAAACCCAGTTAGACTTAGAAAATTTCCTAAGTTTGAAAAACAACAATGCAATGATTATTGTGATCCAAATTCAAGCATGTTTGGTTTTGGTCCTTGTTTGGTTTTGGTAATTGAGTGACAACCCTAGGTGGACTAATTGTGTTTATGTGAGATACACAGGTAATTAGTCCATAGGTACATGTGTGTGAGCAACATATGTCGTGGAGGTGAAAATGGCTCAGAGATGTTGCAAAGCTCACACATGTGATGATGAATAAGCTCATTGCACATGAGACAAGACATTGAGTCATGTGATCAAGATAGAGAAGATCAAGAAATGACTTGGCTCGATGGACTGGTTGCAAGTGTGAAGGGCAAGTTGAGTGATGACTTGGCGCCGATGGACCGAGGCAACGGTGAAGAGCATGTGAAGTCAAGATCGATGAACCAATATGATCATGTGATGATATGAAGTAGATCATATCATTGATTGATCGTGTTGGTGCATGTGTTGCATTGACATTGGAGGAGATGAAATGGAATGCGCAAGGCAAAGGTATAACCTAGGGCATTTCATTTCACCGGTCATACGTGTGTAGAGAAGTTGTTGACCGGGTTTAGGATAGATGACCGTACTATCAAGAGGGGCAAACTTGTTTGCATATCGGTCATCTACTGCCACTCGAGTGATCTAACTTTGCATCATTGCTAGGATCGAGTGGTGAGGCAAGTTGAGTGGTTAACTCCTTGAAAAATGTTTGTGAAAATCTAACACACATGCACAAGGTGTTGTACACTTGGTGGTGTTGGCACATTTGCAAAGGAGAAGAAGTTGGTGAAGAAAAGGAGTTGAATGCGTTGGTCACGGGGTGACCGGACGCGTCCGACATGAGGACCGGACGTGTCCGGTATTTTGGCTAGGCGCTGGTAGAGTTGCCGAGGTGACCAGACTCTGGGTCGTAGCAATGATCGGACGCTAAGCAATCACTGTTTAGCGTCAGATCATGGTGAAGTGGGGCGTGGGTGTTGGTCCAGAGAGGACCGGATGCAGGGGCACGTCCGGTCGGCCACACCGGACACGTCCGGTCGTAGTTGAGAGGCTCTAGCAGCTCTCTGGACTCGACCAGACGCTTCCCCTCCTGCGTCCAGTCAGCCACACTGGACATGTCCAGTCACAGTTGAGCAGCTCTGGGAGCTCTCTAGACTCGACTAGATGCTGCCCCTCCCACGTCCGATCACTTCACTGATGTGCGTCTGATGCGTCGCATCAGAGCATGTCAGAGAGGGTCGTTGGGCGGTAATGTCTACTTCGTTTGAATGGGACACGTGGCAGTCAAGCAGTGACCGGATGCAGCGATCGGACGCGTTCGGTCGCCACACCGGACACGTCTGGTGCACACGACCTACGCGTCCGGTCGTCTCGAAACCTGCCCAGTGAAGGGGTAACAGCTATTTTAGCTCGTGGGGCTATAAATAGAAGTGTTGGTCGGCCTTTGGCTAAGAGTTGAGCACACTAGAGCCTTGGTGGCTTATGTGGTAGTGCTTGGGAGCCCTCTAACTCACTTGAGCTTGATAGTGTTCATCCGATCGAGTGAGTGAGCGATTCTAGTACGATTGCATTGTGAGGTTGCATAGAGTGGCACTAGGTGGTCATCTTGCAAGCCGATGGTGCTTGTTACTCTTGGAGGTTGCTGTAACAGAATCGACCAATTTATAAGAGCACAAGTACGAAAGCAATTACCGGAGTGATCAAACCGTCATACGTGAACCCATATAAACCCGGTAGTCAACTGAAACCACGAAGGATTTCAAACCAACTTGCATACAATGAAGATCATAGTGATTCAACATAACAAGCCACATGTTACATCCATTTCATAAGTAGTTCACAAGTATCTCATACATCGGAGTTCACATAGTTATTACAGCATGAGTTCACAAATAGTGGAAGCAAAGTAGTTGGGAAACCATCACACACACTTAGTTCAAATACAAGCCAGTTCCATAGTCATATCCAGCAAAAGCATTGGGCAAAGTAGTTGGGAAACCATCACACACACGTAGTTGGGAAAAGAAATAAACAAAACCTAGAACTACAGACAGTACACGCGGGACCCATAAGTCAGCGGACCCCACTGGTCAGTCAAACGGAGATAGGGCGGTGGTTTGACCGGCACTAGCTCACCGACGACGAACTCTCCGGTGAAACCGACACCACCATGATGATCCTCACCCTCTCCCGCATCTATACATGTAGGTGGTTAGCCCGGAGGCGCACTGGAGATAGTTCGTCGCCAGCCATGGTGGCACGGCGGCGCTGTGGGGAGGCGCGTCGGCTGTCTTCGGCCATGGTAGGTCCAGGCGAGAGGTGCTTTAGCATTATGGTGCTTAGGAAAAGCTATCAATGCTAATCTAGGGTTAGTAAGTGCGCTCAGGAAGCCAGGCCGCGGGCATGTCTATGCGGCGGCGGAGCTCACTCCAATGAGGCTAACACGCCGGCGATGTTAGAGGGGTAGAGGTTCGGCGAGGTAGGGTTAGAGCAACTACGAGGCACGGGGAAGACAAGGTGAAGGAAAAGAGGCACGGAGGCACGGTGGCTAGCTCAGGCCACGGCGAGCTCAAAGCCCAGCGAGGGTCCATTCATGGTGGCGGTGGCGGAAATGGCCAATAGGCCCTCACCTGGTCACGAACGAGACTGCAAATGGGTCGAGGGAGTAGAGCGAAGCGAGGCGCGTCTACGTGCGTGAGAAATTGTGCAATGGCTGGCCGGCGGAGGAGCTACACGACGGCGGGTTCTTGGCGGCGATGGCAGTGATGCGGCGTGTTGCTTTGCGTGGCTCGAACGAGGCGAATGGACACGAGCGAGGCCAGCAATGTGAAGCGTTAGGCACGGGGCGTTGAGGTGTCCACGATGGCCTGACCGGTGGGGGCAACGCCGGCGTATGGCTTCCACCTGGCGCACTTGGACTGACGGCTGTCGGGCATGACGGCCTAGTCGCGACAGCCATCAGGCTCAGCGTCGGTCGACTGATAGCGTGCTTTCTCCCCCTCCAAACTTTAAAACCGTGGCGAGTTAGCAAAAATTACATTAATAAGAGTTGGAGATCTATGTGAGTGCTACCAGATTGATTTAGAAATCATCTTCTAATTCACAAAGGTTTAGAAGTTACATCAACCCAAAGTAGGATACATCAAACTGTGAAACCTAGTTAGACTTAGAAAATTTCCTAAGTTTGAAAAACAACAATGCAATGATTTTTGTGATCCAAATTCAAGCATGTTAGGAGCTGAATTAGCCTATGACCCAAAAATAAAAGTTGTTACACTACTCAAGTACTACAACTTTGTTTTAGGGTGCACATCTATGCAAAGTTTCTAAAGTGCAGTTCAACTCCAGTCAAACATACATCATGAAAATGATACTTTACACTATAGGTATGACTTAGAGACCAAACTAGCCTTAGTCATGAATACCAAAGTTGTTCCCAGTGACATTCTAAACATGTTTAGGGTACCCCTAAGGTCCCACAAGCATTTCACATTGGTCACACACAAATACTTCCTAGGTCAACAAAGCATGTCATCACTTAGGAGCTTAATTAGGTAAAGTGATCTACATGAACATTGTTCCATTAAGCATCCTAAGTGTAGCTAAGGTGTTTTAGTGACCAACATCAACCACTTGCACTTAATCACACATGATTATAAAGCATACATACAATGAAACATAGAAGAACAATAGTATGTTTCACATGTTTCATAGCAATGTTTCATGTGAAAATGCTTATGCTTATGCAATGCAAGTGCAATTATGCATGCCTAACACCTAGGGTGTTACAAGTGCCACCTCCTAGATGGCTTGGTGGTGGTCTCCGTCGAAGCCTGCAAGAAGCTTGTGCGGTGCTCCGAAGAAGAGCTTTGTGAGGGGCATTGTGCTCGCCCTTCGGGGGCCACGAAGAGCAACTCTAGTAGAGTGAGACATGAAGGGCGACAAGTGGTCTGGTCGGGTCAAGTGCTAGAGCTTGTAGTAAGCACTCCACATGGGAGAGTGTGTCTTGCAGGTCACCACTAGCAAGAGGACCGGCGGCAACCTTGAAGCTTGTCTCAACGGGGACGTAGCGTGTTGGCAAGCATGTGAACCTCAGGAGAAAAATCACCATGTCAACATTGTTCTTCCCGTTGGTTTGCAATCCCCTTACACCAGCTTGTAATTACTTTCATATACATTGTGCTTGTGTAGTTGCTCTTGTAATTAGTTAGCTTGTGTAGATCACTAGTTACATTCTTGCTTGTGTAGCATAAAAGTAGCTCCCTTGCGTGGCTAATTTGGTTTGTGTAACCTTGTTAGTCACATTGCTTAGTTTGTGTAGCTAAGTATTTGCGCTCTCTAATTTGGCATTGGTTGCCTTGTTATTGAGCATTGCTAGTGAGCTTAGGAGCTTTGTGCTTTTGCTTACTAGAATTGTGTAGGAGCTCCCCGGTATATAAAATACTAGTGGCATAGGTTTGTGTGACCTTGCTCCTAGAATTGGATAGGTGAGCTCTAGATAGCCCGGCACCTTTGTTGCCTAATTAGGATCTTTATAAGGTGCTTGTAAACTTCGATAGAGGGGTGTAGTCTTGGCTAGACTAATTGTTTTAATTCCGTATTTATTTTGGTTAGACGGCGTGATTAAATTTAGAAAGGACTATTCACCACCCCCCCTAGTCTGCCATCTCGACCTTTCAGCATGGCACAGCCGATCGTGTCCTCGACATCGCAGGCAGAGGCAGCACGGCCGGAGCCATCATCTGTGTAGGTGGCCGTGTCCGTGGCAGGGCAGATGGAAGGGGGTGCACCTGAGGCATCCTTCGTGGATGTGGCAATAGGGCAGGCCTCCGTGTCCGCGTCACCTGCCCCCTCTATCGCTAGAGGAGCTACTCTAGAGGAGCTACCACCGCAAGAGAGGTCAGCACCGCTTGAGGTCAGTGTGGGGACGTCCTAGTCTCTGGTACGGGTGGCTGCCCTTGATGACACAACAGAGGAGAGGGAATGAGGGAGCGTACACATAGAGGTTGGGGACGTGGTTCACGCCTTGACCACCATGCTGAGCTCGATGCGCGATATTGTCACCCCGATTGGTTAGGTATGATATGACCATGCTTCCGACCCTCATGTTCTCTTTCCACACCTCTAAGTCTTGTCTTCTTCACAGATCCTTATGGCCCATAGCCAGGAGAAGTCCCAGTTCCTTGCCGAGGAGACATGGCGGAGTGAGGGGCTGGCCGCACAGCTCGTTGTCGCCCATCAGGATGTGGCTGAGCTTGCCCCTGCCACCCAGGAGGTGGCCAACCTCTGAGTCAGGGAGAAGGACGCTCGCGATGATGCCCACGAGGCCAAGGAAAAGCCCACAGCCCAGATCGAGAGGGTGCGCATGGATGCCGTGGAGGCCGAGCGGCTATGGAAGGAGCGAGACGATTTGCTCCGGGCCAAAGAGGAGCTCCGCACGGGGATTGACCTAGCTCACCAGGAGCGCACCGACGCTCAGCAGCAGATCGACCACCTCAAGGATGTGCTTCAGGGGGAGAGGGACCTGAAGGTTGCAGCCGAGGGCATGTCCACCAGGCTCGCCACGGAGGTCAGTCAGCGCCAAGAAGAGGTCTGATGCCTGGAGGCCGAGGTGACCCAGCAGCGCGATGAGGTGCGTAGGCTTCGGGCGGATGTGAAGGGTAAGTCTCTGGTTTCCCTTGTCTTTCTCCTTGGAATCCATGGTAAGCCTTTTGACACGGTTGGTACATGACTTGGGCAGGTCGCGATGACAAGCTCGGGGTGGAGGTGGTGAAGAACCGCGGCCTAGAGAAGGAGCTCAGTGAGGTGAAGGACACCCTCTAGAAGGAGTGCGACGAACACGACAACCTGTGCATCGTCGTCCAGCTGGTCTGCGACGAGCTCGAGCTATCCCCGGAGCAGGAGACAAGCTCGCTCACGGTTTGCGCCACCCAGATCATGGACTGGGCACGTGATATGGCAAGTGGCGCGCTTCGCTTTGGTGTTCACCAATTGTTCTCGGTCGCCCGTTCTCATTATGAGAACATCGATCTGGCGACGATGAGCCAAGACTTCGCGCCCGTCTATACCGACGCCGAGCTGGACAACATTGAGAAGGAGGTGGCCCCCATGGCGCATGACCTTTCTGCAAAGATAGAAGATGAAATCATCCCCCCGAGGGGTTAGTTTAGTTAGATAGGTCAGGCAACACATTTGTAATACGTGGACAAGTTCCAACCCTTTTGTTTTGTTTAAACAAGCTTGTTCTTCTGTTTTGGTTGAACAAATTTGTTCTTTCTCCCTTTTATGTGTAAAAAGGGTTAATGCATTCCGACCAATTTTGGGTGAAAAACTCTAATCACGCTGGTAAGCAAGAGTGCCGTAGTCGCTGGGGCGTCGGTTTCTTACAGTCCGACCAGTTTTACTCAGCGTTCGTTTCCGCAAACCTTGCCTCTAGGTTTTTAACGTGAGAAAGGGTCGGGCACGACGACTATTTTAGAATGGATATATATATACCCTTATCAGCCCCCGAGTGAGGCCCGACCCCTTGTTGTTGTTGGGGTTTGATTTCACTAAAGATCGAGGAGACGATAACGAAACTAGTAAGAGAAAGAGTTTTTTGTTTGAGAAACGTTATTCTTAGTTTTTGTACGTACCCCTCCCTAGGATCCGAGCCATCATCCTACGACCACGCATTTAGTCTCCTTGTGAGTCCAACTTCCCTTGAGCCCCTGCACATTGCAGGGGGGATCTGGTCGAGGGGTTAGCTCGCCATTGTGATCGTCATCCCTCAAGTGTTTTTTTTCGATAAAACAGAGGGGCTGAGCCATGCCATGTTTTTCCTCGATGGACGAAACATGGTGCTCAGTGAGCTGTCAATGGGCAAGTCTGAGTGGGGCCCTGGATTCTCGTTCGTGGGGGTCCGACATGGGTCAGCTGGTGACCGACTCCAGATTCACAGTGGCCAATCTATATAGTTCTCGGGTCCGTTTGACTAGTCCCAAGGGCTCGTTGCCTTTCTTTGAGGAAAAACCATGGACTAGGAACCGACCAAGACTCAAACATGGGCCAAGATGCCCGCGGCGCTTGTGTGCCCGGGTATTGGCTGCTAGTGGGCCCATCCCTTTCCACCCCTCACTCTATGGGTGCTCTGGAGTGGCTGTGAACCCGTTGGAGGGCTAGCCTTAGAACTCCTGGGCCTGAATGGGCCATAGGAGCATTTTTTGCTCCGTATCCCTCCTTACCTATGACGTTTCTCACACCTATCTACACCGACGCTGAGCTGGACAACATCGAGAAGGAGGTGTCCCCTCTGGCACAGGACTTACCTACCTAGATAGTGGATGAGATCATCCCCCCAAGAAATTAGTTAGGTAGATAAGCCAAGCTGTGAACTTGTAATAAGTGGACAAGCAATTAAATTTCATTATGGCCAAATAGATTTTTAGCTCTTCTCTCCTTTTTGTATAAAAGGTTAATGCATTTTGACCCTTTCCGTCATTAAGGCAGTAAAGCTCAGGGTGCAGGTGAAAAAACTCTAATCACGCTGGTGAGCAAAAATGCCGTAGCTGCTGGGGCGTAGGTTTTTTGCAGTCCGACCAGTTTTACTCAGCGTTCTTTTCCTAAACCCTTGCTTCTAGATCTTAACATGAGAAAGGGTCGAGCACAGAGAATGTTTGCTAGGTAGATATACTCTTTAATGTGTTCCGACTCTTTCCGTAGTTAAGGCTAAAAAGCTCAGGGTGCGGGAAAAAACTCTGATCACGCTGGTGAGCAAAAACACCGTAGCTGTTGGGGCGTAGGTTTCTTGTGGTCCAACCAGTTTTACTTAGTGTTTGTTTCAGCAACCCTTGCTTCTAGATGTTAACATGAGAAAGGGTCAGGCATATAGAATGTCTACCAGATAGATATACTCTTTAATGTGTTCCGACTCTTTCCGTAGTTAAGGCTAAAAAGCTTGGGGTGCAGGCAAAAAACTCTGATCACGCTGGTGAGCAAAAACACCGTAGCCGCTGGGGCGTAGGTTTCTTGCGGTTCGAACAGTTTTACTCAGTGTTTGTTTCCACAACCCTTGCTTCTAGATCTTAACATGAGAAAGGGTCAGGCATAGAGAATGTCTACCAGATAGATATGCTCTTATCAGCCCCCAAGTGAGGCCCGCCCCCTTGCCATTGCTAGGGGTCAGGAGTCACTAAAGATCGAGGAGTCGATTGCAAAACCGATAAGAGAAAGCGTGCATAGATTAAGGGTAAAAGCGACATAGCTGTTCGATGTTCCAAGCATTGATGAAGACTTCACCATCGATGGTCTTGAGCTTATAGGTGCCTTGTCAGAGCACCTCTGCGACGATGTACGGTCCCTCCCACGGCGGAGAGAGCTTGTGGCGGTTCTTGTTGTTCTGGACGAGGCGGAGCACTAGGTCCCCGACATTGAAGGCCCAACCCCGCACTCAACGGCTATGGTACCAGCACAACGCTTGCTGGTACTTGGCCGAGCGGAGGAGGGAAATGTCACGCGCTTCATCTAGCTAGTCCATGGAATGCTCGAGGGACGCCTTGGCTCCCTGTTCATCATACGCCCTGACCCTCGGTGCTCCATAATCGAGGTCAGTCGGAAGGATAGCCTTGAAACCATAGACCATGAAGAATGGCATGTAGCCGGTGGCCCGGCTAGGTGTCGTCCTCAGGCTCCAGAGCACCACGAGAAGCTCTGTGACCCATCGTCTGCCAAACTTGTTCAACTGATTGAAGATCCTAGGCTTGAGGCCTTGTAGGACCATGTCATTAGCATGCTCGACCTGCCTGTTTGTGCGGGGATGCGCCATGGCAGCCCAATCGACATAGATGTGGTATTCATCGTAGAATCGGAGGAACTTTTCCTTGTGAACTGTGTGCCGTTGTCTGTGATAATGGAGTTCGGGACTCCAAAGCGATGGATGATGTCAAGGAAGAACAGCATGGCTTGCTCAGACTTGATAACGGAGATCAGTCGAGCCTCTATCCACTTTGTAAACTTGTCAATGACAATAAGCAAGTGCGTATAGCCCCCGGGCGCCCTCTTAAGAGGTCCGACCAGATCGAGCCCCTAGACCACGAACGACCACATGATGGGGATCGTTTGGAGTGCTTGGGCTGGCAGGTGGGTCTGCCCGAGCGTAGTATTCATACCCTTCACAGGTGCGCACAATCTGTCCAGCGTCAGCTACTACGGTCGGTTAGTAGAAGCCTTGTCGGAACACATTTCTGACTAGGGTCCTAGGTGCGGCATGGTGCTAGCAGACCCCACCATGGATATCACTCAGCAACTGCCTCCTTTGTTCAATGGGGATGCAGCGTTGTAGGATCCTGGTGTGGCTTCGCCTGTAGAGCTTGCCCTCAATAACAACAAAGGACTTGGCGCGACGCGTGAGCCAACGAGCCTCCATTTTGTCCGTCGACAGTGCCTCACAGAGGAGGTAGTCGAGGTAAAGTGTCCTCTAGTCGGCCAGAGGGTCAGGCTCTGTCGCTGGATCCTCGTCAAGCTCCATGACTTTGGGGTCGGATGGAGCCATCGGCTGGTTAGCCCTGAGACTAGGGTAGGCGGCCCATCACCAGTCGGTTCTATCTCCTCATAGCGTACCAAGGGCTTGTACTGATCGCTGGCAAAGACACTCGTTAGCACCAGCTCTCGGTCGGATGCCGTTTTCACTAGCGTGTCGGCCGCCTCGTTGAGACACCACGAGATGTGATTGAGCTTAAGACTGTTGAACTTGTCCTCTAGCTAGTGGACTTCTCGGCAATACATAGCCATCTTGGCATTGTGGCAGCTTGTTTCCTTCATGACTTGGTCGATGACCAGATAGGAGTCACCCCGGACATCAAGCCGTTGGATACCCAACTCCATGGTGATGCGTAGGCCATTGATGAGTGCCTCATACTCAGTCACATTGTTAGAGGAGGGGAAATGGATGCGAACCATGTACCTCATGCGTACCCTGAGGGGCGAAACAAAGACCAACCCTGCATCGGTGCCTTTCTTCATCAGTGATCCATCGAAGCACATTGTCCAGTACTCTTGGTCCACGATTGCTGGCGGCATTTGGATCTTGGTCCACTCTATAATGAAATCAGCCAGCACTTGGGACTTGATGGCTGTTCGAGGGGCATATGAAATGCCTTGACCCATCCGCTTGAGTGCCCACTTCGTGATTCTTCCTGTGGCATCCTGGTTTTGGATGACCTCGCCGAGAGGGAAGGATGTCACAACTGTCACTAGATGCAACTCGAAGTAGTGACACAACTTCCTCTTGGCGATAAGGACGGCGTATAGGAGTTTCTGGATTTGGGGGTAGTGAGTCTTGGAATCAGATAAGACCTTGCTAATGAAGTACATGGGATGCAGCACTTTGAGGGCGTGTCCCTTTTCTTCTCGCTCTACCACCAGGGCGGTGCTGACCACTTGCGTGGTGGGCACAATGTAGAGTAGAAGCGGTTTCCCGTCGGTTAGGGGGACCAGGATCGGGGCCTTCGTTAGGAGCTGCTTGACCTTGTCATGTGCCTCCTAGGCCTCAGGCGTCCATTCGAAGCGGTCGGCCTTCTTCAGAAGCCAATAGAGGGGGAGACCTCATTCGTTGAGGCGTGAGATAAAGCGCCTGAGCCTGGCGAGGCACCCTGTAACTCGTTGTACCCCCTTTATGTTCTGGATTGGGCCCATCCTCATGATGGCCGAGATCTTCTCCGGGTTGGTTTTGATGCCACGCTTGGAGATGATAAAACCCAGCAGCATACCCCTTGGGACCCCAAAAATGCACATCTCGAGGTTGAGTTTGATACCGTTTGCTCGCAGTTTCGTGAAGGTTTGCTCTAGGTCAGCTATGACCTGGTCAGCCGGTTTGGATTTGACCACGATGAGAGCCCCAAAACATTTGAGCATGCAGCGTTGGTACGTAGCCCCCACGTTCTTTAGGCCGAACGGTATTGTGACAAAGCAGAACGATCCAAATGGGGTGATGAAAGATGTCGTGAGCTGGTTAGACTCTTTCATTGCGATTTGATGGTATCCGGAGTACGCATCAAGGAAGCAAAGTGTTTTGCACCCTAAGGTCGAGTCGACTACTTGGTCTATGCATGGCAAAGGAAACGAATCCTTTGGACATGTTTTGTTGAGACCCGTGTAGTCAACACATATTCTCAATTTTCCACTCTTTTTTCGTACAAGAACGGGATTGGCTAACCACTCGGGGTGGTATACTTCCTTGATGAACCCGACCACCAAAAGCTTCACAATCTCCTCGCTGATGGACCTGTGTTTCTCCTCATCGAAGAGATGCAGGAGTTGCTTCAGTGGCTTGGAGCCTGGCCTGATCTTCAAGGTGTGCTCGGCGAGTTCTCTCAAAATGCCTAGCATGTCCGAGGGTCTCCACACAAAGATGTCTCTGTTGGCGCGGAGGAAGTCGGCAAGCGCACTTTCCTATTTGGAGGAAAACGTGGTGTCGATGCGCACCACTTTGCCCTCAGAGCCGCTAGGGTCTATGAGGACCTCCTTGGCACCATCTATAGGCTCGAAAGACCCAGCCGACTGCTTGGGGTTGGGCGCTTCTTCGATGACCTCCTCCCTGATGGCCACAAGCTCTTTGGAGGCGACAATTGCCACAACGTGTTCGCAGCACTCAACCTCACACTCGTAGGCGCGCTGGGAGGAGGTATCGATGGTGATGACCCCACATGGATCTGGCATCTTCAACCTCAGATAGGTGTAGTTAGGGATAGCCATGAACTTCACGTAGCATGGACATCCCAGGATGGCATGGTAGGTCCCGTGGAACCCGACCACCTTGAAGGCAAGGGTCTCTCCATCCTATAATTAGTCGGATTCTCGAAGGTGACGGGCAGATCAATCTGCCCAAGTGGCACAGCCTGCTTTCCAGGCATGATGCCATGGCAAGGTGCCCTGATCGGGTGTCATGGGCTTTGGAAGCCCCCAGAGCAAGGCTATCATGGCAACGATGTTGTGGCTTGCCAGGTGAAGTGTGGGAGGGCTTTGTCATCCTTGATGATCCTCCAGTTCATGTTGCAAGCCATGGCGCATGCACACCCACAGTCTCTGTGGCACTCGATCTCTCACTCAAGCTTTGCGCATTCCTGCTCGAGCTGGAGTCGTGCTTCTTCGAGCTCTTGGTGCCACGCCCTCAGCTGCTCTACCCGTAGGCGAGATAGGGCCCTTGCATCCCCCTCGACCTCGTCATCAAGGTCATCTATTGGGGTAGCCCCTCCCTCATGTATGCTTACAATGTATCCCTCAAGGTACCTACCATGAAACATTCTCGCAAGAGGTGATGGCTCCCACTGCTAGAGTCAGAGTTGAAGGGCAACTCTGATTCTCCCACGAGAAGGTTGTGGAAAGATTCGGCGATGTATTCAGTCATCCCCATGAGCTCGTCATTCGTAGGGGATAGGGGCATGCGCTATGCCATAAGGTGGCCAACGGTCTCTGCGGTGTTGCGCAGATCTAACGGGAGCACTGTCGGGGTGCTCCGGATGAGGTATTTTAGGGAGAGTGACTCTCCTCCAGCAAGCTACGTCATGACGTTGGCGAATGAGAAGGTGAAGTGGCGTAGGTCCTCCTAGGATGGTCGGGGTCCTAGGAAGGCGCCGAGCTGGCGCTCTAGCCTCCAGTAATCGAAGCCGAGGAGTTGGTCGCTCCTGGGGGCGTTGGCCTCCGGTGCGTGTAGCTGCAGCTCCTCAAATGTCTCGACGATCGCGACGAGGCCTGCGGAGTGGAGAGGCTACATGACGGCGGGAACCTACGCCAACTCTCCCCCCCATCGTAACGATGAAGTCTAGGTTCCCAAAGCGTACGTGCGCACCCGAGACCTAGCTAACACCGTGACTAGCCATCCAAGGACTGATGTGGACGTCGAGATTCACAAAAAGCCCCAACCTGGCACGCTAATTGTCAGAGTTTTTGGACCACCGTCGAGTAAATTTGTATTTGCGCGTCTGGCTCAGATGGTGTGCTCGGAGGACACAAGGGTTTATACTAGTTCAGGCGGAACATCCCTACATCCAGTTCGCTATTGCTCATGTTACCGACACTTGGTTTGAAGTAGGGATTACAAACAGGCGAGAGAGGGAGAGGATCCCAAGTCTTTGGTGGAAGGAGTGAATGGGTGCTGAGAGCTCGCTTGCCGCTCAGCCATGTGCTCGTGTCATGCTCTTGTGTCCAGATCTCCCCTTTCATGGGGCACCCTGCTTCCCCATTTATAGGTGAAGGGAAAGCGTGGATTATAGAGGAGGAAAAGGAGAAGAACAAGAGAGAGAAGAAGGCTTCTAAGGTTGTAGGGTCCATCTTCTCCTTCATGCAGGTCCCGCCAATCCTGTAGATGTCAATAGGGATGGCTCCATGTCACAGCCCTATTCATCACTAGCACCATGCGTAGGCATCATCTGCCAGTCATGGCGTTCCACTCCATCCTAGCGGACGTCGTGGTGAACTAACACGCTTGTCAGCGTCCATACGAGGATTAGGCAGAATAGCACCGGCATGACCGACACTGTTCTTGATGTGAATCCCCAGGTGTGGCCTGTCATGGCCACGGGTTACATCGAGGCGTGCCAACCTCTTCCCTGGCATTAGAGTTTTGACCCAGGCCCAAACGCTTGGACCTAGAGTGGTTGGCGGTGGTATGGGTCCCCGTCGGACGAGACGGAACCCACGTCCTTGAGGTCGGGCGAGACGGAGCCCGTGACCTTGGGAGAGATGGAAACCGTGTCCTTGGCGTCGAGCAAGATGCAGCCCGCATCCAAGGGGTCGGGTGAGACGAAGCCCACGGCCTCGAGGTCGGGCGAGACGAAGCCCGCGGCCTTAGGCGAGACGGAACCTGCATCCTTGGGGTCGGGCGAGACAGAGCTCATGGCCTCGAGGTCGGGCGAGATAGAGCCCGTGGCCTTGGGGTTGGGCGAGACCTTTTAATACGTCTCGAGCCATCCGGGGAAGTCAGCGTGGGCGCTAACTTCCTTGCTTTGGGTATCCCTAATACCGATACCCGACAAGATGCTACAAAAGGACTTGGAAGTTAGGGTGAACTAGGGAAGCGACCAGCAGCCTATAATACATGAATTTGACATGAGTGGTGGTGGAGAAACAAATTGGTGGATGATGTAGAACTTACATTTGCATTTTTTGAAAGGATGGATAATAAGAAATTGTTCTTGTTTGTTGATATTGTGGACAAACCTGCAGATGTGATTTCCAACTCAGCTATTACAGAGGTAGCAGTGAGCAATGTGGGGCATGATAATGCCACAGGACAAGGGGATTGCAACAATGAGGCAGTTGTTTCTCCTCTAATTGATTGGGACAGTCTAGAGATAATTCCTCTTGTAGAAGATCAGATTGGGGCTGCACTCCCTATGATGAATGAGGAAGCAATGTATGAGTTTGTTGGTCTTAGAGCAGAGGATGAGAGAGTTGAGCAAGCTAGGATGGCTGTTGAAAAGGAGAATGAAAGTAATGTTGATGATCTTAATCTTTAGGATGGAGAGTTGTTGGTGGATGATCCTGGTGAGGATTCTGTGTTCTACGACAGAGAAAACCCTCCAATGAAAGTTGGAATCAAATATCCTAGTATGGATGAATTCCGAGCTACAGTAAGGCAACATGGTATAATGGGACAGTTTGAACTTGGAACACAAAAATCTTGCAAAGATTTGTTTAGAGGGTACTGCAAAGCTAAGGGTTGTCCATGGTCTATTGTAGCAAGGCTGATGCGAGATAAGCAGCAAGTCAGGGTACTAACACTTTTTCAGAGACAACATGCTAACTTAATATATTATTTACTTTTATTTGTCCAGCATGTCTATTTTAATTTTTCAAGGTTGCTAACATGTTTATTTTAATTTTCATATTACATTGAGTAAAGAAAAGCATTTTTGTCCTTCTACTGGGAGAGTGAGGACCAAGATGGAACATACCATTGGGTGGCAGAGAAAGCAATTCCTCTTCTAAAGAAGGATCCAAACATGGGTGCCAAGAAAATACAAGAAGAGTTAGAAGAGAAGTATCAAGTGACAATAGGCTATTCAACCATGCACCTCGGTAAGGACAAGGCAGAACAACAAATGTTTAGTACTTGGGAAGAAAGTTTTGGATATTTGTTCAACTTCATGGCAGAGATTGAGCTCAGAATGCCAGGAAGTGTTGTAGAGATAGATGTTGTGCATAAAGAGGAAATTGTATTTTCCATAGGTTCTTTTGATCTCTGAAACCAAGCATTGATGGTTCCCTAAATGGTTGTAGGCCATTTTGAGTATTGACTCAATGGCTCTCAATGGTAGATGGGATGGCCACTTGCCTTTAGCTACAGCATTGGACGGGCACAATTGGATGTTTACAATTGCATTTCGGTTTTTTGATGGTGAGACTACTGATAATTGGACTTGGTTTATGCAGCAGCTGCAAAAGCCAATTGGAAATCCACCTCACCTAGGTATATGTTTAGATGCTTGCAAGGGCCTAGAAATGCAGTGAAGATGGTGTACCCTTGGGTAGAACATAGAGAATGTTTTGTCCATTTGATGAAGAATTTTAGCAAGAGGTTTCAAGGGCCTGCATTTGGGAGAATGTACCCTGTGGCTAGGACTTTCCAACCAGAGTACCATGAGTACTTAATGAACAAGATGTATGCAGTGAATAAAAAGGTTGAGCCATGGTTGAAAGCAAATCACAAGTTGAAGTGGATGAGGAGCAAATTCTCAGAGGCAATAAAGTGTGACCATATCACCAATAATGTGGCAGAGGTTTGGAACAATTGGGTGAAAGACAGCAAGGACCTTCCCATAGCTGACCTTGTCGACACTCTTAGGTTCAAGTTCATGGAACTTTATGCAAGAAGGAGAAGAATAAGTGAGAAATTTGAAGGACATGTGTTGGGTTCATGAACCCGAAGTCCCTCATGGACCTGCTTCCCAGCAAAAGCTTGGCCCAGTAGATGACGTTGCGAACGATGCGTAACTCCTGGGCCGGCCCAAAAACCAAACGGCGCTCACTTCCGACTCCGACCCACCTCCCCACCGGAAGGCCTAGCCAAGAAGGAATAGCTCTTCCATCGCTTCCAACTCCAGCCCGCCTCTTCGACTGGAAGGCCTGGCCAAGGAGGACCGGCGCTCGCCTCCGACTCCATCCTGCCTCTCTGACTGGAAGGCCTAGCCAGATTGCCTCTGACTCTAGCGCTCGCTTCTGACTCCGGCCCGCCTTTCCGACCAGAAGGCGTGAACAAGAAAGAACAGCGCTCGCTTCTGACTCCGGCGCTCACTTCTGACTCCGGCCCACCTTTCTGACCAGAAGGCATGGCCAAGAAGGAATGGCGCTCGCTTCTAACTCTGGCCCGCCTCACCGACTGGAAGGCCTGGCCAGATTGCCTCCGACTCCGGTGCTCGCTTCTGACTCGGCCCGCCTTTCCAACGGAAGGCTTGGCCAAGGAGGAACGGTGCTCGCTTCCGTCGCCTCTGACTCGCTTCTCTGACCTGGAGTACATCGAACACCAACAGTGTTGTGGGCGCCGACATTTGACCTACAGTATGGTAGGCGCTGTCATTTGCCGTACCAGAAGATCACGATGGAGCCTACCACATGCATCCAGACATCAACAGTGTTGTGGGCGCCAACAAACTACCTTGTACTCGACGTAGTGGGCAACAAGACTAGGTAGCACACACACGCTCTTTTCTCTCACACTCTCTCTTGTAAAGCCGTCCCCTTCATCTATGAAAGGGGATGCGCTCTCTCAAAAAGGGGGACGATCGGTTCGAACAACTTGAACGACTCTAACAGACAACACACAAATCATTTTGATTCTCTCTGCTTGGCTCTAGAACTCTAAGGCCCAATAGAGCACACGCTCAAATACTTAGCGCATGTAGGAGCCCTCGTCTCTCTCGGCCCTTCGGTCCAGAGTCCAACTGGACCTTTTGCACCCCCCATCTTACTCCCTCTTGTTTGTAACCCCATAGCAAACTTCGAGCACCTGGGCTCAGGAACAAAGTCACCGACTGACTCAAACTGAACGTAGGGCACGTTGCCTGAACTAGTATAAACCCTATGTCATTGAGTGCTAGGCCACATCTGATCACAACGTATGGCAAAACTACAAATATTTATGTGTTGGTCACTTTCTACACCGATAGTTGGCACTGTCCGTGGGAAGAACGCCGTACGTTCACGCTTTTGGTCATCGGATGGCCCATCTTTCTACCGTCTTAGACATGGCGGGCTCAAGCGATACGACTTGCTTCGGCTCGCTGGAGTTTCCCATGCTCCCACCTGTTGGGATGTGGGTTCCTCCCATCTTCGAGCCATCTCAGGCCTTCCTCTTTGGAAGCCTAGACTTCATCGCTGACCGGATCAGCGTGCTTCACCTCCACGAGGAGGCACTTGTCCTAGCGCCCGTCGAAGGAGGAGCATCCTCCGTCGGCTCCGGGACACCCAGCGACCTCAATGATGAGGTGCCTGCGCTTCGCTCTGGGCCTACGCTAGGCTCAAACCCCACTGTGAGTAACGTACATACGGTTCTTTACTCGCTTTTTTATATTTTTCGCTGACTCTCTAGAGGGACACCGTTCTCCCTGCCCCTATCGCCACACGACCGGTTCCCCTATGGCCTCGCATCCCCCATGGACGTGTACGCACGAGGGCTCTAAAAGATGCTGGTGTCGCCCCCTCTCACATCCGAAGTCATGGGGATGGCGAGCTATGCTCCTGCCTCTTTCTACGACCTCATAGATGATGATGTTGAGAGTGATGGCTCCAGCATCGGCGATGTCGTGGCACCTAGCCACCCTTTGTCCCAGGAGTGCGCTATGGCGAACGCTCTGGGATAGCCGCCGGTGGTGGCGGAGTCTCTACAGACCCACACCCCTCCGGATCCTCGCGTGGAGGCCCTCGCATGTGCACGGGAGCACGGCGAGTAGCTACGACAAAGGCAGCAGAACCAGTCGCCACTTGCGCCGGCGCGCTCAGTGTAGCATGCTGCGCCCCATGCGCATAACCCAGTGAGTGGCGCACGGGATTGTGCCCGCTAGGTCCAGCGCAACATCATCGACACGGGGAACGATCCCCCATAGTTTGCTCGGGATGGCCAGAACATCGCCGCTGCGGTGATGCTTCTACGTGGCCTTCCCGAGCCTATCGACCCAAAGGAGCAGGCAATCCACCGAAACCTCCGGGCACTGGTGGAAACCACCGCCGTTCAACAGGTAGAGAGCTCCGCGTGGCGACACCAACTCGTGGCCTCCCTCCCCACTAGGGGAGTGGGGACGCACCAGACGAATCACTTCATCCGCTCACCTCTATAGTCACTGGGCGTGGAACAGGAGGGCGTAGCTACACCACGGCCTGACCCGGTGCCCACTTCGCACCGCCCACCTGTGCACGAATGCCTCAGGCCAAACTGAGATGCTCACAGCAGCATCAGCAACCGGTGTTGGGCCCGGCATGATGATGACGTCCATCAGGCGGCGGTAAGAGCAGGCGACACGGGCTCCACCCGAACGATCGAGGGGAGCGACAAAACGCACCCCAGGCATGGTCACTGACCCAACGACCGGAGCCCCAGCCCAGATGGCCCGAGACCATCGGCCTTGGGCCGACGCATCCAGAGAGCGCGATTCCCGCAGTGCTTCCGACCGCCTACCAACGTCGCCAAGTATACCGATGAGATGAACCTTGGTATATGGCTCGAAGACTTTTGGCTCACCTACCGAGCCAGAGGAGTGGATGATGACCACTTCATCATCTAGTACCTCCCCATCTACGTGGGGGAATATGTTCGAGCGTGGCTTGAATTCCTCCCGCGTGACAGCATCCACGACTGGGCGGACCACAAGAAGATCTTCGTCGGGAATTTCCAGGGGACGTATGTCCACCTTGGGAACTCCTAGGACCTCAAGAGCTACCAGCAGGAGCCCAATGAGTCCCTATGGGCTTACATCCGCATATTCTTGAAACGATGCAACTCCCTTCCTGATGTCGTCGGCGCGGACGTCATCAGCGCATTCCTCTCTGGGACAACCTGCGAGTCCCTGATCCACAAGCTTGGCTGCCTAAAGCCCCGTACCACTCGTGACCCGCTCGATGTCGCCACAAACCACGCATCCAGCGAGGAGGCAGTTGGAGCGGTCTTCAACGGAGGCCAGGAAAAGGGCAAGGCCAAGCGCGAGGACAGAGACGAGGGCCCCTCCACGTAGAGGGGCAAAAAGAACAAGAAGGATCGGCGCCGACCGACCAACTCCGCGTTGGTCACAACGGCTGATCGCGTGGGCAAACAGCCCCAGCAGGGCTGGCCTGACCACTTCAACAAGCTCATGGATAGCTCATGCACCAACCACGCTTACCCCGTCAAGCACCTCTACAAGGACTGCGAGCTCCTCAAGCGCTTCCTGCGATAGGCCGGTGGGCCGAAAGAAAGAAAGGGCAAGGAGGCAGCAGCCAAGAAAGGAGGCGCGGTGGGCAAGGATGGAGATGGCTTTCCCGACCCTGAGGAATGCATCATGATCTTCGGGGGGTCCGATGTCGTCTACTCCAAGCACCAGCACAAAGTGCGCTATAGAGAGGCGTGCGTCGTCAAAACGGTCTTCCCCTCCTTCCTTCGCTGGTCAGAATCTCTGATCACTTTTGATCAGAGGGACCATCCTTCCCATGTCGCCAAACCAAGTCACTACCCACACATCGTCGATCCCATCGTCCGCAAGAAGTGCCTCACCAAGGTGCTGATGGACGGACGCAGTGGTCTCAACATCCTCTACGTCGACACCCTCCACACCATGCGCATCCCCCGGTCGGAGCTCCACGGTGTGATCCCGGGAGCGCAGGCATACCCGCTCGAGCAGATCGACCTACCCGTCATGTTTGGTGACCGAGCCAACTTCCGCTCGGAGGTGCTTACCTTCGAGGTGGTGGACTTCCCAGGGTCTTACCATGCCATCTTGGGGTGGCCAAGCTACGCCAAGTTCATGGTGGTCCCCAACTACACCTATCTGAAGTTGAAGATGCCGGGACCGAACGGCATCATCACTGTGGGTAGCACCTTTTCGCACGCCTACACATGTGACCGCGAGCATTATGAGCTCTCCACTGCTGTCATCAACTCTTCCGAGCTCCCGCGGCTTGGGGAATTGTCGACCCTAGCAGCCTCGGACTGCAACAAGCCAACCTCCTCGACTGCCTTCCGCCCACTCGAGGAAACTAAGGCGGTGGGGATCGACCCCATTGACCCTACCAAGATGGTGTAGATCGGGACCCAGCTCCCGGCCTAATCGACCTTTTCAGGATGTTGAATTTGACCCTCTGAGCTTGGATAGGAAGGGGCGTCCTATAGATTACCAGCCACCGTGCCAAGTTTCAAGAATGGGATCGGCTACGCCTTCACTAAAAAAATTGATGAAAACTCATGCTGCCTCTACTATCGCGACGTATCAATCTTCAAAGCACAAGGTAGCTCAAGGGACAACCCAGAAAACCACTACTGGGAAGACGCTCCACAGAACAAGGCCATCAGCTGCTCAGGTAAACAATTCATCTTCTTCTCAAAATGATATCCCATTGCTTATTTCGTTCCTTCATAGTTATCGAGCATTGTGTCCCAACCTGCCCTGGGTGCGGAACTGCTATCCCAGGCGTTCGACTCAGCATCAACGGAACCTCCATTGGCTGATCCATGAAAGGAGCCGATTTTGGTTGAAATAACCGATACTTCCACAACAGCAGAAAATGTGAGTTTTATCCTTGATGCTTATTGGAGCATTTTTCTTTAACTTCTTTCATTCAGTCTTTTACCCTTCATCTGACTTCCTACTACGCTAGACACTTCCTGAGGAAACACCTGTGCAAGATCGGGAGCCTGACAGTCCGCTTAATGATCCTATCGACATTGAAGGTGGTCTTATTGCCGTCGACACTCAGACTGTTGATTACCCAGTCCGACAAACAACTGATGGTAAGGGAGTTATTTGCTCAATTTATCTCTCCGCAATAAACATGAAAAAATCTTCTGATGTTTGCAGATGCCGTTGTTGAGATTTCTGAGCCGACTCAACCAAATATTACTGGTGTATCGTCAGCTATTCCTCCCCTTCAGATAGAAGCTACCATAGAAAAGGTATTGCATCTCATTTTACTTGTTCATTCTATTATAAACTGATCCAATCCTTCTAATCAAGATTTCCTCACATATGTAGGCACCCAACCTTCCAGCTTTGAGCTATTCTTTCGACCTTGGTGAATATATTGATGAGGATGAGGTCAGCTCGTCAGCCACTTCCTCTAAGGGAGCTTTGTCGGAGGAGACCAGAAATCGGCTAAGAGACATATTGCCAATGTTCGAGAAGAATATAGCCGATTTGGTCCAAGATACCAATTCAATGCAGAGAGTCCTCCTGGCCATCAAGAGCAATCCATCCCCAGTTCTCTCCAGAGTCTTATCATCTTTATCCATTTTTGAGGTTCAGGCCCTAAAGGTGAAAAAGGCTTAGAGGAATCTGTCCGATCATGAAACTTTACTGGCCAAGAGGAACTTCAACAAGCAAGAGGCTAAAGAGCTGACATAGTTGATTGATGATCTGAAGAACTCCTCCCCGAGGACCGATCCAGAATTGTTCCAACTAGAAATCAGGAGTGCAAAACTTAAGAGGGAGCTGGAAAACGTGAAGGATGCCATTGGTCACCGCAAGTCCACCCTGGCTCAAATACCTGATGCCATCAAACAGAAGAAGCAAGAACTGCTAGCTAAAGTTAGAGAAGGCAGGGTCATCCGCAGCGGCCTTGAGGACATTCCTGGATCAGCCGAAGAAGATAAGCAACAGATCGCATAGCCTAATACTTCCTGGCTAGAAGTACTAAAAACCATACAAGATGTTCTAGACTTGTAATCTATATGTTGACATGTATCTTGTATGGAATCAATTATACTTTTCATCGCCTGATTGTACCACCTGTTTCGGCTAAAGAGCCGATTTGAAACAGCCGATCCCAGACTTCTAATCTGAATCCAATTAAGTCTAAAAACACGGCCTTCATTAAGCGAACCCCTCAATTTTTTGTCCTTAATCACCCAGCGCCGTATTCTCTTCGGCATTGTCGATGTGGCGCTTCGCCTTCTATTAATTGTGGTTGCTTTTTGCGTGCCTCGAGGCATCCACCTCTTCGCTTCATGCCTTCAAATACCAGCCGAGGGCTTCGGCCTCGAACACATCTCCATTCGCAATTGTTCCTTTGCTTTCCTCTACCTGCCGAAACCCTATAGCGGTTTTCTTTCTCCCTTTCATAGATCCAATAATCCTTCATGGCCGGCGAGGACAACCGAGGCAAGTGCGTGGTGGAGGAGATCCCGGAGGAGAACATGCCGATGAACCAGCGTCTCCTACGTATGAGGTGAGATCGACATCTTCTGCTTGTAACGATGAACTGTTCTGATTTGTCTATAGATTTATTTTGAATGACAGTCTCCGTCCTCTTCCTAGGGCCAGTGAGCCCTTTGATGTTGTGTCTTCCGCACCGGCCTCATTGTCGGACTCCTCTGACTCGTACAATGGTGATGATGCCCGGCATTTTCTTCGAGAGTGGAGGGCGGCTCAGAACCGCTATTTCGAGGCGACTCGGGAGAATGGCCAGCTTGAAATTTGTCTCGGGGCTTCTCAAGCCGCTCTTCATGCGGCCGAGGAGGAGGCCAGCGCCGTTCGAGCGTGGCTGGCCAAGTCTGATGCCATGGTGGCGGGTAAGATGAACTCCAAGGACACTTTACTCTGATTTTCATCGTCTTTTATGTTGACAACTCTCCTATTCCTACGATCGTCAGCCCTGACAGTGCAAACTGACGGCGAACGCGGCCGTGGATGCCATCAAAGCCTGGGGCTCCCTCATCAATGCTCGCCTCGACGATGTTCCAGCCCACGTTCAAGAGATCACCCTTCATGGCGTTCATCATGGTGCGGCGGTGGCGCTGACCGCGGTGCAAGTCTAGACTGGGTACAAGCTTCATGCTATGGAGACTGGTTTCCCAATGGGCGACGGCCCTAAGGAGCATGAGGATTTGCTCGAAGAATTTGTTATGGCAGCGGAGGCCATGGTAGACATCACATCCGCTCAGGATGTAGTGAACAAGGTCTTCGATTAGTTTGTACTTAGGGTAATCCGATGAATGAAGACTCATGTTCTTTCATGAATGTGTCTCAGTGCAATGCCCTTGTGTACGACTATCTTTGCTTTTATTTCTTGCTCTGGAGGTGACACATATTGTATCAGCTTTCATGTCTTTTAAGTTTCTTCATTTTTTGAACTAGAGACGATACCCTTCTGGTACCGGCTATTAGAGCCGATGACTGAACGAATCGGCTATCAAATGTTGATCGAATGCTAGGGTAACGTCCCTTTAAATATTTTCGTCGATCGCTATTAACAGGTTGCACCAGAATTCTTCAAACCAAAGGTTAAACGATTGATCAACCCAGGTCAAGCATCCCATTAAGCAAAACAGAACTCCTTTAAGAAATCTATCAACTCTGAATCGCACTTAGGATTCCATTTAGCATTCACATATCGGCCTAAACCCATACTCAGAACTAATGCTTATTTTTCTTTATTCCAATGGCCAACGCGAAGCCGTGACTTTGACTAAAACAAACTCTCAGAGCCGATTGCTTGCATCAGCTATTGGCTTTCATTGCTGATTTTAATGAAGCATCCTTCCCATAATTTGCCAGAAAAGCATTCGAAGTCTCCTAGTTCCCAGAAGACTGGATTGGTTGTTGCGATGCTCACAGACTCATCAACGCGAGTCAGTTCGACATCATCCCCATGCCATTGAATCAAACACTGATGCAAGGTCGATGGCACACAATAGTTCGCATGAATCCAATCACGATCGAGGAGCAGGCTATACGACCCTTTTCCATCGATGACGAAGAATGTGGTGAGCAGAGTCTTACTCCCGATTGTTAGCTCGATGTTTATTGCCCCCTGGGTCTTAGATGCATTACCTCCAAACTCCTTAAGCATCATGTCAGTCTCAATCAGATCTCCTGGTCCCTTGCCAAGTTTACGAAAAGTGGTGTAAGGCATAAGATTGACAGAAGCACCTCCGTCCACTAACATCTTGTTCATCGGCTTCCCATCAACAAAACCTTTCATATATAAAGCCTTTAAGTGCCGATGCTTGACTGGTTTATCAAATATTGCTTATTGTATGACCGTCAACTTGGCAACTATCTCCTCATACTCTGATTCATCGAAATCTAAATAAACTTCTTGATCTGCCGGAGCTCTGAATTCTGATGGCAACAGAAAAACCATTTGGATATTAGCCGATGGTTGCTTTCTATCGGTTGTTTGCTTAGTACGCCATACTTGAGGTTTACCAGATGCCTGAGCCTATTCCAACTCTTTATTCCTTAGGCATTGCACCCTTCTCTTCTGGCTTCTTGTCAAACCTCCTGGACACCATTGGCCTTCCTTCCAAACATATCTTCTTTCGTTGCCTTCTTCTTGATAATCAGCCCAGTCTTGGTCAACAACTCGTTTTCCAAGCCGATCATGAACACTTTTATTTTTTAAGCGCCGATCCATGTTATTATGATGATATGCATCTTGAGCATGGATAGACCGGCGGTTGGTTTGAGATTGCCTAAACTCCCAATATTGATTGCTGCATTCTAGACAGTCATGTCTGGTAGGCAACTTCAAACCTTCATTCCAGCAATGTCTGAAGAAAGGACAATTCCAATGTGATTCGGCTTATTTCCTTTTATACCTCTCTTTTTCCAGTTGACGCTGGTATTCTTGATCCTTCTGCCGCTGCCACTTATTCAACAGAATCCGAGATGTAACTCACGGCCTTGTTGCCCCTGCTTTTGACGTTCCTCCCTGCTCATATCGGCTCTCTTGCTTATAGCGACGTCTTTTAATTTCCCTACATTCGTCGGCCGATATTTGCATCTTGGGATCGACTGTTTTAGCTTCTCTTGATTTGGTTGATGTTAGGACCTTAGACTTTCCTTTGAGTAGCCCAGCACCAACCATGTTTTGATCTCCTGGGAAAGGATTATCATCAACTTTCATTTTCCGAGGCGTATCAAATTTGAGCCTTCCTTGCTAAATAGCCCTCTGTATATGCTGCCAGAAGATTCTGCATTCATTAGTGGAATGAGAGGTAGTGCTATGGAACTTGCAGAACTTCTTATTCTTCAACTGATCAGGGGGGCAACATAACATGACCATCGGGCAACTTGATCTGCCCCTTCTCAAGAAAGAAATCGAAGAGCTTGTCTGATTTGGTGACATCAAAGTCATAGCTCTCCTCGACTCCTCTTCCCCAAGGATTTGGCACCATTACTGTTTTCTTGCCCCAATTCCATCAGCTGCAGCAACCTCTTCCTCGTCATCTTCATAGCCGTCATCGACTTAGTATGGTTTGTAAGCTTCGGCCACTGTGGTACTTTTCTGAAATCGGATATCTCTGCGCATACTCTGGAATTGGCTATTGAGCGCTGCCACTCATTGAGCCAATTGACCCAAGTTATCAAATTCTTGTCCCAGTAGTTTCTCCTTCCACATTGGCAGCATTCCTTGAACGGCTAAAGCAGCTAGTTGATCATCAGCCAAGTTTAAGGAGAAGCACAAGTTCTTAGTTTCTCGGAACCTCTGAAGAAACTCAGTGCCCGATTCGTTAGTCTTCTGCCTTATAGTTGTCAGATCGGTAATCTTATTTTCTCTAGTCCCAGTATAAAAATATGTATGAAACTTCTTCTCTAGGTTAGCCTAATTGGTGATGGAATTGACTGGCAGTGATTAAAAACCAAGTGAAGGCTGGCCCTGATAGGGACAAGGAGAAGAAACAAACTCGATGGGCATCCTCAACTGATGCCTCGCCCAACTGCGTAAGATACCGACTGACATGTTCTATCGTGCTTGTACTGTCTTGGCCAGTGAACTTAGCGAACTCTGGGAGTCTGTAATTTGTGGGAAGAGCGACCAAATCATACCATTCTAGATATGGGCGTTTATACGAGAAGGTCAGCCCTTTTGGCTTCAGACTGAACTGATTCTTCATCATCTTGGTCACCTTTAGCAACAACTCGTCAACATGTGAATTTGGATTTCTCTGCACCTGCTGACCTATCTATGGATTGAAATCCCACGTGCCATGATACCCTAGATTTGGAATCATATGAAGGGTGTTATAATCTATGCCATAATGATACCCCTGTGGAATCTCTATCTGCTGGGTCCTTTGTTGGCTTGCTGCTTGAAGTCTCTAATTGTAAACATAAGGATCTATATCTCTACGGATCCTTTGAATTGATGGCGCTATTTTTTGAGCCGACGACGGTATGTGGCCTGATGTGTCAAAATTGATCACCTGGTTCTGATTTTGCCCCGTCGGTTGTTGCACATGATGTACTGACGGTCCAGGATTATACTGTATCTGATTCGTAGTAGTACCTTGAGCTTGTTTAGATGAACCCTAAACCGCCTGGACATCACCATTACCAGCTGGTGCTGCTTCTTGAAGGCTGGTACCGACTTGATTAGTCCCTTGGGTCGACGGATCAAGAATGTTGTAATAAGCCAGCCCAACTTGACCAACTGGAAACCCATGAATCGCTTCTTTCATGGCGTTGTGGAATGTGTCCAAGAAAGCTTCATTATGGCTTGATATGGCATCATGAATAGATTTGTCTACAACTTCCATAAAGAAACGTCTGTCTTCAGCTTTAGCTGTATCTGTCTACCCGTGTAATAGAACTCTTGGTAGTGGAAATTTCTGAACAATTGTGTTGTCACATGTTTTGGTGTAGGACAATAGACATTTGTCCCAAAATTCTTCTATAGCTTTGCCGATGACATCTTTATCGCCATCAGGTAGATCTTCATAATGTACCATAAGGATGTCGTTGTTGTTGTGAACCGCCATGACGATTGTGGGGTCCCACTGGGCGTGCCAGAAATGTGTGTCAACACGGAATTTTTGTCCCTTGTCGAGGGCACACGAGCAAGCCGGAAGGGTCCGCTCGATGGAGCTGGAGATCTGCCTAGCTTCAGCGCACGGGTGGTCGATCCTACACGCTCCTCCAAAGATATGCCAGTCAATTTGACCCTGCAATTGACAAGGAGAGAAAGTTTATCAGTAATTTAGGGCGGAACATGCCGGTGTTGCTAGACAGTCCCGAATGTGCGGCTCTGAGAGCCGATATGAAAGAAGATCGACTAAATAGTCGATTCCAGCATATTCATAAGAATAAATTGGTTAAAGCTCATGGGGTTGCATAAGAAGAATCAGCTATCGTTCAGGATGAATATCATTCTTTAGATAAATATTGGTCAATGGCAATAGGATATTAACAATAATTAGTTTATACTAAGCCAATGACTACAAGTAACCGAACCCCTTTATAAAAAAAATAGTTCATCATCATTCAACCATTTAATAGAGATAAATCTAATGAACATATTAGATCTCATCTATCGCTATGACCAGTGGGGCATGAGGCAGAATCATGCAGGCCGTAGAAACAACAATAGACTCGACGACCCTAACTTATTACTAATATCAGTGGGGCATGAGGCAGAATCATGCAGGCCATAATACAATAATAAGATCATGGGGCTAACACATCTTTCAACCTATCGCTACTTCAACGGTCTCGTGACGTGAACTATTCGTGAAAGCACTCGATATCGGCTAAAACAGTCGATTTAGGCATAGCGCACAGGTAAGATAATGCCCTCTCAGAAACAGATCTACCAAATAACGATCCCCACTCCACGGTGCTAACAGTGGGGTGTGAGGCAGAATCACACAGGCCATGATAACGGGCCATGGAATGGTTTTCGCTAGCCAATAGATCTACTCAAGATCAGACATGTCTTAACCGCACGCTATGCACGATTAAGATTGATATAAAACAGCCGATAAAATATAACTCATCATTGAAAGTACAGATTAGATCAAATTTAGATTAACAAACGATGGGTTAAACAAGATATAAGGCCAATCTAGATCAATCCCAATCGAACGAAGTGATATTGCTGTAATTAAATAAATAATGGAAGCAGTAAGCAATATCGATAACTTAATGAATCTATCCGAAGGAACGCCACCCTTAGATAGAGCCGATAACTTGACCTTAATCTAGTTTGAGCAGTGGAGGTCGACCTGATCGATGTAGCCTTACTTGAACTAGACAAGAGTTGATAACTAACTTATACCAGAGTCGCAGTGGAGGTCGACCGGATCGATGCAGCCATACGAATAGAGGTATAAGCCATGACGATACTTACAGACAAGCAGTGGAGGTCGATCGGATTGATGCAGCCGTACTTGTTGAAGAACTCGCCAAGATCTATTCTACTCCTACTCCTAAGGGGTGACCGGAGCCAGAAAAGTAAGTAACTTGTATTTGATTGATTGTGTGTCTTTTTTACAATAGCCGGGTTTGATATTTATACCCGGAGCCTAAAAACGAATCCTACTCGAGTACGACTCAGTACAATCTTTGGTACGAAGAAAACATTCCTATTTTAAGATAACTTGGACTCTAATCTTTCCCCTTTTGTAGAGTCTGATATGTATCTTCTTGATGCCAATCATATCTCATCATCATTATCTGCTGACGTCATTTAAAGAGAACCAATCCTGGTGTCGCATCCGAACCGGCATATATCAATCCTTACGTAATCGACTCCTTGATTGGCACAATCTTGGAAGCCTATGAGTTCCCACGCTCTTCTCCCAAATTTTGGTGTAAACAGACTCCATGGCAAGTCCTCTCCCCCAAGTATGTCCTAGAGTTGCACCT